>NDXB01010716.1:104469-159210 GCA_002631895.1 Agapornis roseicollis | reverse complement strand
TCCAGAGGAGGCCACAAGGATGCTCAGGGGCTGGAGCAGCTCCTGTATGGAGCCAGGCTGAGAGAGTTGGGGCTGTTCACCCTGGAGAAGAGAAGCTGCATGGAGACCTCAGAGCAGCTTCCAGTGTCTGAAGGGGGCTACATGGATGCTGGAAAGGGCCTCTTCATCAGGGACTGCTGCGATAGGACAAGGGGTGATGGGTTCAGACTGAAACGGGAAATTCAGGTTAGATCTAAGGAAGAAGCTCTTCCCTGTGAGGGTGCTGAGGCACTGGCATAGGGTGCCCAAAGAAGTTGTGGCTGCCCCATCCCTGCAGCGCGCAAGGCCAGGTTGGACACAGGGGCTTGGAGCAAGCTGCTTTAGTGGATGTTGTTCCTGCCCGTGGCAGGGGTTGGGACTGGATGAGCTTTAAGGTCCCTTCCAACACAAACCATTCTGAGATTCTATGTTTTGAAGAGCTACCCAGCTGCCACAGCAACTGCCTTTGTCACTGAACTCCACTGGAGCTGCCCCCATGAGCTCCCCTCGGGTAGCACAAGCTTAAAAAGAGAAGGGCAAACCCCTGCCTTCACACCCCAGCGCCACCGTTAACCCATGCCAGATTGGACCAGAACTTGGACAGATTTGATAGAGATTTCAACACAACATGTAACAAGCTCCCCCTATCTTGAACCTTGTGAAGATAAAACAGCAGGAGCCAAGCTCCTGCTCTTTTTGATGTGTTTTTGGTGACCTGCATTTGTTTTCCAGGCTGTGAAATACTCTGAGATTTCCCCAGCATTTCTGTTGCCATGAGGTCTAGAAATGTACTGACCTAACAGAACACATACACAAAAAGAGAGCTGAGATTCTTTAGTGATAGCAGGACACCAGGAGCTGGGGACTTGAGAAAAGCATCAAATAGCCTTTAAAGCCTAAAACCTGGCATCAGTCCTCTCAAATCAAAACATTGTAGAACCATTAAGAGAATAAAGCCCACAATATTTCAGCTCTTAACATATTTCTTAAGGCTTTTGCACTGCAGGGTGACCTCACCTCTAAGCATCACAGCCAGAAGATGCCAACCCTTGTCTGCAGAGCAGATTCTCTTACACATAAGTTGGAAGTGAAGCGGGCAACACTTGGGGCATTCAAACCAGCTCACCCTTGTGTGGATTCTCCAGTGTCTAGTTAGGACAGGGCTCCCAGCACAGCCTTTCCCTCCTCTAAGAGCATTAAAAGGGTCTTTTCCTCATTTCCATTAGACAGGGAGAAGGCTGGTATCTCAGCTACTCAAAGATAACATGCCATCGCCTGACTCCTTCCTGAGGCCATTCAGAGAGCCTCCACCCTCCCACACAATGGAGTTTATCTCAGGAGGCTGTTCCTGCCCCTCCCTCTGTCTACACCTTCAGGTATCCCATTAGGGAGGCTTTGATACCCAAACCCAGTAGGAACGCATCCAGGTCCCTCAACCTCCACACATGCAGCGAGCCAAGTGCAACCTCAGAGCAGTTCCCTGATCCAAGGGAGCACATGTCCTGCCTGCTGGAGGAGGTAGCCCTTGTGTAGGGGTACCTGGATCTGCACAAGGACCATGGCCTGGCTGAGGGGAACCAAAACTCACAGCGCTATGATTGTGTCCAACTTCCCCAAAGCACGTGGTACTGCCAAAATCCACTGGTTTTCTGCTGCACGCACCTGAAATGATGTGATTCTCCTTTGTGTGCCAGCAAGTCTTTCCCTGTCCTCACTATCAGCTTCCTAGAATACAAGAGGGTATTATTCTCATCAGGATTTGCCTCCTGCTTCTCTTCCTCCTGCCTGAAATGAGCATAATAGCACGTTACCTTACAGGGCTTTTGAAAGGCTCAATTAAACAAACTGCTCTGAGATTTGTGTAAGAGGAAAATTAAATCAGCATCCTGTTGTAAAGCTGGAGCATACACATTTCTTCTGCAAGTATATTCAGCCTCTGTGTGACTGTCTGTTAAACACATCCCAACCTTCGTAAGGCCTGTTTCATTAGGGAAGAGGTCATTTGAAGTTAAGGAAAAGCCAGGTTTAGTTTTCCATGCAACCTCGATCGACATCGACCTCTTCACGTCCACCCTCAGCACTAAGTGTGGAAAGAGACGCGTGGCTGTAAAAAGATTGCAGGTTGAGTATCATGCCTTGTGCTTGGTCCCATGGGTGAAGATGTAGTCTGAGGGGGGATCAACCAGTTTTCCTCTCTAAATGAGGAGAGCCACATGCAGAGCCCATGGAGAAAGGTGGCAGGGAACCTCTGCACCCACTGCTAAAGAGCAGATCACCCATTGTTCCCCTCTACAGAGGGCCTGGGATGCAAACAGCAACTTCCACTCCACATCAGCTGAAAAATAACACAAAAATGCAAGATCTACAAGGATCCTTTGGACTACAAACCCTTAAACCAACCTGGAGACTGCAGTCCTGCTCACACCCCTCCCCAGAATCAAGTTGCTGTTTACATGCTGTGTTGGTGCTTGCAGTGAAGACTCCTTGGGGTTATTTAATAGCAGGGAGAACGGTTTAAAGCAGCAGGGTCCAACCTCACCAGGATGTTCTTCCTTCCTGGAAACAGCTATGGACCAACAGGTTGGGAGCTCCAGACAGGTGCTGACATGTCAGACTTGCCAGTGATCTTTGCCATCAACCGCAGCCAGTTACCTCTCATCCAACTGAGCATCAAAGACTGTGTTTTCAAGAGTAAAAGCTTTCACTGGCATGACACCTTCTGCTCTAGCAGACAGCCTTTGGGCACGAGGTGAAAGCAGAGGCACACATGGCTAAGATTCCCTTCCTTCTTCTCCCTGCCTGTGTTGAGCCAAGTTGCCAGGGCTGGCTTGTGCTCTCTGTAACAAAGACAGCTTATCCTATTTAGTTCAGATTAGCACTCACTGTTGCCTACACAGGTAATTTCCTGTGCTGTGTCCCACTTTCACAGCAATACAAGTTCCCATTCAGCAAGGCACTTAGCACAGGAACCTTCTGCCTTCAGCAAGAGCAAAGCACAAACTCCAGAGCTTTGCTGATGAAACACAGAGCTCACAATTCCTCTGCCTCTAAAGCACAGGAGAGTCCTCCAAAAAAACTCCTTCCTTCTCCTTGCTTTTGTAGTAATTTCCGTCTTGCCCTCAAAACAAACATGACAACACTGTTGGAGTCAGAATCCTAGGTACACGGTACCAAAAGACGTGTGCCAAGCACACCCCCTGTCAGGGTAGATGAAGAGCTACAACAGCAAAGCTGATCCTAACCATGTGTCTTCTTTTCTGGATTAATTTTCCCCATTATGGCCCCAAACCACTGCTGGGACTGACAAATCAGGCCTAGCTGACTGATCAGGACAAAAAAGACTGCAGGACTCAGTTTCCCTCCATCTGCCTTTACAGGGATGGAAGGATGCTCCACAGCCGCCTTAACAACTTAATCCTTGCGGCCACATCCCCATCCATGCCCTCACTTCCAGGCACTGGATCCTGTGCATCTTTCATTTGTGCTCAGGACAAAGTTACATTCAGTTTGGGTCTGTGGTTCCTACAGGGAATCCAGCTGGGGACCAGTCAGGGCTCATCCCAATGCCAGGAAGCTCTTTTGGCTTTAGTTAGGTTGCAATGCCAAAAGCCACTGGCATGCATGCATGGAGGTTCTTTCTTTATTGAAAATAACCAGGTCTCATTTATCCTGGAGCTCTACAACTAAGTCCAGAATTAGAAATGGTGGTGCCATACCCTGAGAAGGTGGAGCTGAAATATCTGAGAGAGAAGACACACGTCTGCTCTCACATGCTTCTGTCAGAAGCATGTTGATGAGCACTGTTGTAACAACACAAATCACTAAGAATTGCTGCTGTTTCCCACTTCTCTGTGGGAAGATCCTGAGAAAGCTCTGATTTTCAGTAGAATTTACAATTTCTTTATGTTTGAAGTAATGGTATCAGAAACACTCCACAGCCTCTTGTCCTCTTTACCTTCCTTGTTCCCTTCCTGCCTCCCAGATTCCAACCAGGATGCTGCAAGGAGTTCGATGACAAAGGGTTCTTCACCATTCCTTGGAGCACTCGGCATCATGGCTGGAATGAAAAGCCTTTCTGAAGGACAGGCTTAATGCCATAATCCCTACATGAAAGGGTTATGCAAAGGGTCAGAATAGGTGATGATAAAGTTCCCTTCCAGCCAAAACAATCTACGAACCTCCAAGGAAATCCACCATCTTCTGGCAAGAGCCAGGACCAGACTTTCCAAAGTGGAACAATGTCTGGCTCCAGAATCGGAGGGGCAGTGCCTCTGAAGAGCAATGAAATCATCTCTTCTGCTTGGGAGGTTCAACAAACTACACTGGCACTGCCTGTAAGCCACAGACCACAAGACTGGAATGCTGGAAATAAAACCAGAGCAGATATGTTCAGAATGGCATTAAAGCTAATGTTACACTGCTAAAAAGGAAGAGAAAAAAGGCACTTAACCTGGCTTTTTAATACACTAAAAGCCAATTTGGAGATTCCCTTTGAACATGCTAGGAAGCTGTTGTGCAACCCAGCCTGCTCAGCAGGCCCAAGGTGGGAATGGCAGAAACTGCTGCAAGTCAGGACCAAGGTACCTGAGCAGAGCTGTGTGGGAGGCAAGGCTGGAGTGGCAGGAGAGCAGCAGCTTCAGAGAGAACAGGAGCTGGTGGAGATTAATGAAGGCAGCTCAGGCAGTACCTGTCTGTAGGAGGCCTGGCTCAATTCAAGGCCATTAACTTATTGCTTTCTGAACACCATGAACAGGATTGGAAACAAAAGCATGTCTGCCCAGCATGGGTCATGTCAAGTGAGTGCTTAAATACTCCAGCAGGATGAAGAGCATTAAGAAAGGCAAAGAGCCACTTCAATGGCTGCAGGCTCACAGGCCTGCAAGTTTTTGCATGAAGCCCAAGTCAAAACCAGGCAGGCAACTGGGATGGAGCCTTGGAAGTAGAAACAAATAAATTACTAGCCTTCATTTTCTCCTATTTGGGAGTTGAAATTTAAAGGGGAGTCCATCAACTTCAAATAAATCATGTTTATAATTAAGAACATATTTTCCTGCGCTGCTTACAAGCCTTTGGATGATTAATAAGGCATTTTTCAAATTACTTTAATTCCCACTAATTATGCTGCTTGTTTACCCCAGTCAATAATTTTCCTTCCAGGGAGATAAAGCTATCCCAGGAGGAGGTCTTCCTCCAGGGACCAAGAGGGAAAGGACTCCAGGGAACTGCAGAAGGCACCAGTAACACATGGGAGGTCTCTTCACTGGAAGCGACGGAGCTGGTTACATGAGTCACATCACGTCAAACACTCACAGGACTCCTTTTGCTAAGCCTGAGTCTTTGCCTGGATAAGATGAAGAAACATGAGCTTGCTCAGCTCCTAAAAGCCTTGAGCTCTGTTTTGCCTAGACCTTGCCTGAGGTACCAACCTTGCCAAGGAACCAGACTTTGTAGGTTTAGCATGAAAACACAGCAGCGACTGCACAGCTTCTGGGTTGGGTCAGGCTTGCACCCGGCAGAAACCGAATGTGCCTGTAAGGAAAGAATCCATATCTCCATTTCAGACACTGGAATGTCTCTTCAGAAAGTACAGTGAAAAAGCTGAACAGGAATGCTCTTCTCAGTTATTTGATTGATTCCCTTCCAACATTATTGAAGAGCTAGATATATTAAAAAGAGCAGTGGTGCATTTCTATTCCCACCCCAGCTCTGCAGCCTGCCTCTGTGGTGTGGATGGATTTGCTGGGTCACCTTTCCACAGCAAGGGCTGAAGTGTCCATATCCAGAAGCAGCACACACACTAACATGTGCAGGGTGACCCAGCAACATGGAAGTTGTGAACCTATCATGCTGCCACATGCCCAGCAGAGTATTGCTACAACCCCTTTAACACATCAGGGTGCTTCTGGTTTGACTCTCCAGATTCCTGCTGACTCTCCAAAGATAGCAATGATATTTCCTCATCTTTTTACGCTTTCTGCTCTGTTTCAAGACAGCAGTTATTTCATAACCTACGTCGCTAAAGTTGACAGTTATTCTTAGGCAACTGTAAGCTACAAGTGTCTAGCTAAGAAACCATGCACACTCTGTATAGCACAAACTGCTCTTCAGCCAGTGGTGCACAAACAGACTTTGGTGCTTCATGATCTAAAACGAGGGAGCAGATATCAGCCAAGGCTTTCCCTTCCTGAGAGATGAGAATAACACAAGAGAGCAAAGCTGTAGTTACCTAACGGTGGCCCAGATCCTTCAGATCAGGCATGCAGAAGCATGTGAGTTTCTGGGGAAGCCTGATTTCTATTAATCAAACCAGCACTGAAAAGCATTACCACAAACTTTATTCTAATACGTGTTGTACCACACCCTAAAAATAACAAAAGAAAACAAGCTCAGATAAAAGGTATTTGCTGTCAAAGGTGGGGGAATACCTTCAGAAAGCCACAGTGTTGGCTTCATCTAAGAAATGAATCAAGAGTGGGAGACACACTTCAGACTTCTTATCCAAGACAGGTGTCCTGTCTGCTTGGGTTTAGCACACCACCATAACAGGGCAATGCAATTTGTGACCTGAGGCTGCAAACAGCAAGAACAGTTTCTCATGTTCAAGCAGAAAAAGCAGGGAATTCTGGGGAAACCCTGCTCCCATGAGCTAGCTGCTTGTGATACTCTGGAGGTGCCCCAAAACTGGCATCAGCCCCCTTCAAACACCTGACCCTGACTTATATATGTTTGTGGCACCTGCACTATAGTACGCTAGCTCCCTATATGAACACCCTTGAGGGCAGTGACAGCAAGGCAGCATCATCTACTTTCTTCACAGGTTGTGTGCTCACCATGAGGCATCCTGGAGGAGGAGGGCACAGAGAAACCAGCATGGTCTCAGCTCCTGCCCTCAATCAATGCGTTTTTAACTTGTGGATTTGCACAAACCTGAATGAGCAGAAGAGAGCTGCATGAGATAAGCTGGGTAAGAGATTCCTATTAGGCCTCATGACCAGTTGCAGAGAGGAGATTTACCATTTGTATGGTTTTTGTTCCCAAGACAAGAGTTCACAACACAGAGGTAAGGTCAAAGCTCTCCTTCTGTTTCATGTGCAAATCCAGAGTAAGAGTGACTCACTACTCAACTTGCTCAGCTGCTGTAAGACAGCACAACCATTCCTTAAGTTGTTAAAACCATAAAGAAGTTAAAAACTCAGATCAGCAGCAAGACATCTAAAGCACTGCTTGATCTCCTCTTAAAGCATCCGTCCTTCCAGTCCCTGGAAGTGATGCTAGGCACTGGAAAAGGCACTGAGGTCCTGTGTGTGCTGAACTCCGTGAAATCACATCTCACCAGGAGGAGACACTGCATGTGGCCACGGAGAGGCTCCAACCTAAGCAGCATGCCACGTGTCCTCACAGCTGAGGGGCAGCAGGCTTGAGGTATTTGCACTGGATCCATACTCGATACATGGTCATCTGTTTCCCTCGGTTCACTTGCAGCCGCCGGTCAACCAGGTTCTGGATTTTCTCCAGCCCAGCTCTTGTGAAGAGCTCATCTAATTCATCTGGAAGCAGAGAGGAGATGAAGGAGATTGAGCTTTCATCTAACTGATGCCTGCTCATGGTGAGAACTAAACTATGTTGAAAGATGAACCAGAGGAAACCCACCGTCTCACTCTGGCAGGGAAACGTGAAGATCTCACAGGATTTAACTCATCTACTATGGGGGGATTAAGATCACAGTTTCTCTAGTTTCCTTTCAGTTACCTTCTAGCAAAGAAGGGAAGAACTATTTGGAGCACAACTAGTATTACACACACTTGACAAAGAGAAAACAGCAGCAGTTTCAGACGTGGGTATTGCCTCTAGTAACTGATTAAGGGAGCATCTTCTGGCGAGTAGGGACAGATCCATTCCTTCCCCCCTCCCCACTCTCTCCAGAGGAATTTCAGAGTCTGCAAGAGCAAAGACTGGGATCAGCCCTATGCTTTTAAATGGTGGCAATGAGATGTGTGCTGTAGAGGCTGGAGGGGAATGGGATTCATTAAGGTTAAGTTTAGGAATAAAATCCTTACAGAAACCACACCCTGCTGGGGCCCAATCAAAGCACTAAGAGCCCTCGAGGCTGGCAGCACTTACACTGGCAGGTATTCCTGACCAAGCAAATAAGAATCATGGTGCCCCAGCACACTGGCTGTGGGCAAAGCAAGAGCAAGTCCTGCTGAGTAGCAGAGAGCTTGTTCAACTGCAGGCTGGGAGCACGTGATTTGTATGGAGTTTCTGTAGAAAAGGGTAACAGGTCCCAGCTTGTGCTCTTTTATCAGATGCTTGCCATCATGAAGTGTCTGCCAAACACGCATTAAACACCAGACTGGGGAAGGGAAGAGTTTGTGCCAGTTGTGTCACTGCTCTAAAACTGACCATGCAGAGCAGCAGAGTGGAAGTGACTGGAGGCACTATTGGCAATAAGCAGGGAGAACACAACTCTGCTGAACACCAAGTAGAACTCCAGCAGAACTGGAGGGGCTGCCTCAGTGCTCAACTATGTCCTGCCTATTTCCTCATAGGAGGATACTGAAGCTAAGAGAAGTTCCTCCAAGTGATGTCCATCTCACAAGATTCAAGGAGAGCTCCTCCAATCCCCCCACCCCACCCCCCCCAATGTAGCAAACACATTAGTCTTTCTCTAGAAGGATTTTCCACTATGGAATTCACCACACCATATTCACAATAGCAAAGTGACAAGCCAAGGTGCCTGTGCAATTGAGAGACACTTGAACATTCCCCACTGCTCCAAGAAAGACAGGGTTGAAAGAGCTAGTGGCAAAATCTGAGGTCACAGGTACAGAAAAAGGTGAGGAGAATCAGAGGGATGTTTTATAGCCTCCTACCTTGTGTGAAGAAGTAGACTCTGGTGCCATCGCCTCTCACATAGAAGTTATCAGACAAACACTGACCTAAGGGGAAGAGGGATTTAACCAGTTACCACCTATCATTTAAATATCAACAACTGCCATTCAACAAGAGGCACTTCTCCCAGCACACGCTATGTGTCTTCTGCATGGGGTAGACACTACTCCAGAGCAGCAGCGTCTAGTAGTGATGCAGCAAGACTACTCAGGGGAGAAGAAATTACCTTTCTTAAACCGAAGCTGGGCCAGGTCGTAACGGCCATAATCTCGTAACAAAATCATCCCTCCTGGTTTCAGAAGGCGACTCAGTCTGTTAACAATGCCTTGCATCCTGAGGAAAGAACAAAGCAGAATTAGCCAACAGTCTGCAAAATGATGCTTATACCTTCCACAAAGTATCAGGTTTTACGTGTTTCGACCTCATACAAAGAGCAGCCAAAAGCCAGCACTTCTCTGAGCTCTCTCAGACTTAGCTGAGTTGATTTTATTTGGCTGCCTGATTTCTGACACTCCCTGATTCTGCTTGGTTTTTCTCTCCAATGATAACTTAGCCTGCCACAGCAAGGATTAAGTGCTCTCTCTTACTGATTACAAAAGGATTTCCACTGGTTTCTGGAAAACAAGGAGTGAACATGAAGAAAAATGCTGTGAAATAAACCCAAAGGGAACAAAGAGCAGAGTTAGTGTAGGCTGTAACAGTCACACCAAAATCACAGCACTTCTGAACCTGTCCCCTCCCTTCTCACCACATCCCATCTGAGAAATCAATGCAGCCTTTGAGCCTTAAAATCTAGCAGCATATATTCCACAAATGGGTGCTGAGTGCTCAGTGTAGCTGGGGTTCAGAAGCGGGGAGCAAGCGTACCTGTAGCCATTTCCCACTTTCAAATCACACCTATCCTGCACCAAGAGTTGTTACAACCAAAAGTACCTGCAAATGCCATTTTCAGAGGCTTAATGGAAAACTGGATCAGAACTTTTCCTTGCTATGAGGGCAGCTACTGTGAAAGAGCTCAACTTCTATATGCATTATCTTCTGCAGCCAGAAGGAATTATTCCAACTTACTTCTCTGGAAGAATCGCTGAGAGGACAAAGATAAGAATAACAACGTCAAGACTCTTGTCTGGCATTGGGAAAGGACTTTGGTCATTGCACAGGTCATGGACGAATGCAAAGCAGCGAGAAGAATCATATTCTGCATTGTTCTGTATTTAAGAAGAGAGAAATCAGAGCATTAGCAGCAGACCTTGATCTCAATGTTATCTGGATGTGGGAGTATTCATGGGAGATTTACAAAGTGCTTTGGACTTGCAGCAAGTCAGGCAATCAGCACTGCCGAAACCCCACTACTGGACTGAGGGATTATTATAAGTTCAGATTTTCCATTAATAGCAGTAAAAAGTGAGAGATTTACACTATTAAACTAGTTCTCTATACAAAAGCAAGAGTTTCAGGGCCCCTCTCTGTGTCTCTGGAATCAATATTCACTTCAAATACAAGCAAACTACTCCCTATACACCAAAATCAAACCTGGCTGCCTGAAGTTGTGTAGTTTTCTAAAGCTGCTGCTATAGATTGCAGTAGCTTCTATAAACAGTGCTTGTGTCACCTTAAGAGGATGAAATGGCAAGCTGCCCCTGCTGCTGTGCTTCCCATCTCATCTCCTCTCATAAAATGACTGATTACACTTGATAGTTCATATATTCTCAGTTCTGTTCTGACCTGAAATCTTTGTACTTTGACTAAATTCCATCCTCCTGCTCCCCAGATAACAGTATTCCTCTTCAGCTGCCTGTGCAGAAGCACCCAAACCACATTCCCAGGACTGCAGTGCCAGCAGTACACACACAAACCAAAACCAGCTTCAGTTCCTGTTAAAAAATAGCCTGACTGTTTTCAAGGTTGAGCAGTTACTCAGCTAAAAAAGCTGCCAACCACTGGGGAAAGAAAATCTGGCTGAGCTGTCTGTTGCCAATGTGACATTTTGAGAGCTTCAACTTCCCTTATTTCTGCAATCTTTGATGGCTCATCTGCCTTATTACCAGTGCAAGGGTCAGCATAAGGTCTAGCTAAAGAAAAGCAAGCTGCCAACACAGCTACACAGCTGTGATGTCTCTGTGTTCACATACAATTGGCACCATGTACTTCCTACCTGCGTAAGTCACCACTGACTTTACCTGGACAAGATCCACAGCAGTAGTAGAAAAATCACAGCAATACACAAACAGGCCTGGATCACTGAAAGAAAGAAAATAAATGATCATCACTGATATAAAGGTGCTGCATAGGGATTAAGAAATGTCTCAAATACAGAGAGTACAGAATTGGGAGCCAGAAATCCCAGGCTTTAGCCTATCTCTGTTAATAATGTCTTGTGCAAAATCTGGTGGATCATGTCATTCCTTTATGCCCCAGCTATTCTCATATGGAGCTCACAGCTTACTTTTCCTTCCAGGACAGGTGCTAAGGCCTGTGTGAAAACGCTTTCAGAATGAGACATATAAACTTGCATTATGTTTTGTGAGTTGCATCCTAAGACCAAGTATTTCCAAGGTCAAAACAAAGTCATCTGAAGTTGCAGGTGGCAAAGGTACCACTAAGTACTAAACTAAGAACACATGCAGCACTTTGTCAGTTGTTTTCAGGAGGCTGGTGCATCATGCAGGTAAAAACCTACCGAGAACTACTTACTTGTTGGTTTGTAGAATCGGGAAGACTGTGTTTCCAGCACCACAGCCAACCTGCACAAAGCAGATGTACACAGAATGAAAATCACTTCTTCAGCATCTCCCATGCAGCTACTTCCAAATCATCCCCCTACAGCCATGGACCAAGTAGCAACTCCTGAGTAACAGCTGAGCACAGCAGTGACCGTTTGCAAATCTCCCTGCAAGATCTGAGTATGTTCAGCTCTGAGGAGCAGGTTTAGGTATAAGCATTTGTGGGAAACCACTAAGCCAGTTCTTGTAGGGATCTCACTAACAAGCTATATATTGTTACTCCTTTGAAAACTGTTATTGCTGGAATCCCAACCATAACAGCCAGGATGAGTCACTGAAGTCCTGGGAAAAGCCATGGATTAGTTGCATTCACTTCCATAGAAAATCAGAGCAATGCAGAGAGAACTTTGCTTTCCTATAATTACAACTTGCTGTTTCAGAGTTTCCTTCACTAGATGGCTCTGCTGCAAGTTATGACTAGGCCTATACTGATTCTGCCTTATTATTCCTTCTACTTGTTCCCATTTTAAGAGAAGGGTTTGAGGAATTGGCCTCTGTATGTTTAAGGAATCAGTAAAATGGAAATAGACTGAGCTGAAAACACCACGGATGGCTTGCAGTGACAAATGTTACTGAAATATTCAGATGAGACAGGAAAGCCACAATGACCATGAATGTCAAAGTCTGAGGGAGTCTTAAAGTCACAGATTAAATAAACCTGAAGGACAACTCATATTGGCTCTCCCTGGGTGGATGTAACTTATGTAGAAGGTGAAGCATTTGACCAAACCAGTGGTATCCCCAGTGAGCAAACTAGAGGTGACAGAGCAAAAGGCTGCTAGTAGCTGTCAGGAGTCTAATATTACAAGTCCTACAGACTTTTCTGGGACAAAGCCTGTATGTGAGATTCCCTATTACTACAAGGGCCATAAGGACCAAAGCAAACAGCATCTTTATATTTGTGGATTCATTGTTTTGTTTCAGACTCTGCAAGATGTGACAAGAGCCAGTGCAAACATGTAAAACATAAAATGACAAGGGAAAAGCTTTATACAGACAAGAACCAGCTTCTTCAGAAGGTGCCTTGTACATGCCTGTTTCAACATCTGATAGCCAGTTTGTCTTCTAAACTCTCAAACTTCTTATGGCCCTTGTGCTCTGCCAATTCACAGTCTGAACCAAAAAGAATCCCAACAGATTTAATGGTTTAATTCTGTTCTAAACTGCCTTCTATTTCTTGCAGTTTACTGACTTCGGGCAATCATCCCATTCACTTGCTGTTTGCCAATGATACATGTGACAGTCCCTGTCACACTGACACTGACACAAGGGACTATTCCATGTGTAACTCTGTTTTACAGCTATTACCTCTAATATACGGTAAGATGCAGATGATCCTGGGTAATCCCCATCCCCTTCCTTCAGCTCACTATACTTCTGCGTAGCCAACTTCTCTGTGCAGATCTTAGGTGTGCCTTTTATCAGGTTTAACTCATTCTCTGCCCTGGTTTCCAAGGAACAATGTCCATTTGCACAGCTTCCCACCTCTTCGCTGCTGGATTCTTCTTTGTTACTAAATTCATGCAGAGAATCCCCATTTTGACATGGGTTCCTGTTAGGTGCCAGCTCAGGGAATTCAGTGAACAGCCAGTGTCTGTCCTTGAAGAAGCCATTTTCATGGATTTTATAAAAGTCATCCCAGTACCTCTTAGCATTCACCTCATATTCCTCTGTGAACACAAACAAAAACATCACCAGCAGTCAAATCATAAGGTCTCAGAGTTTAATCAGTTCAGACAGTGAATGATCACTGCAGCCATCTATTCAGCCATCTGCTTTAATAGGTAAGGTCATGGATTGAAAATCACCTTTATTTAAATCCTGCCAGCTCACATCAACACTCAGCCTGCATCCTCACTCTCGCTTTGTTAGGACTAAAACAGGGAAAAGAGGCAGAAGAGGAAAATGTTTGTCTCCTGGCAGGATTTAGAGGAAGCTGCCTACAGAAAAGGCCTCTTTGAAGGATGCTGGAACAAGAAACCCAGGTTTTACTTCCATCTCTAACAATAACTTGGATACTGCTAGAGCCCAGTCTGCAAGCACTTTGTTTACCGCAGTTCTGTGCATGTTGGAGCATCACACATTCATGAAATGAAAACAAAAGAGGAGGATCAACAAAGGTGACCACTGCCATTAAAGTAATAGTGAGGAGCTAAGGAGGACAGAGTGCAGATGGTAAGAATTAACTTTAGCAGCAAGCAGCATCATTTCACAGCAAGTGGACACACTCCTGGAGCAAGATGAATATTACAGAAAGCTGGAAGAACATTTACAAAGCCATGATCTAATGAAATTCAAGTCATCCAGTGAATTATTTCCACACACCTTCACAGATTTCAGACGAAGCACAGTTCTAGGGAAACTATTTTTGCCATGGGAAGTTACAAATCCAGCTGGCTTCCTGAATTCCCACCAATGTGATGAGTTATCTGTCCCTCAGAAGAGCTAATTCCAGCACCCTGTGCTTTACATCCCAAGTGTGTTTCAATTGCATGCAACTCCTCAGCCATCTTCACACAGCAACAAGTGCATTACTGAATACAAATGATTCTCCCCCAGTTAGAGATAACTGTATGTGAGAATGGATAACATCTCTCCAACATCTACAAAGAGTAGGGTTGAGAGAAAAAGCAGCATTACTATCTGAACTGCAGTTTTATTTGTCTTTCTGAAAAGCATACAAGCGTTTAGAAGATACATGAAAGGAGACTCTAAGATGAACCAAAAACACCTGGAAAAATATATAGCCTCAGCCAAATACAGATAAAATGGCTCTAAGAAAGCTCAGCAGTCAGTCATATGTATATTTTTAGTAGGATCTATCCCTGAAGCACAAAGAGCTACACATAAAACCAATCTCTATCTGAACTACCACAATTTTCTCCTTTTAAGAAGCCTTGTCCTTAAACCCCAAGCTGAAAGACATTTTCATGTCTGATACTGGACTAAAGCAGTAAGCTTGTGTTATGATCTCACTATAGCTCCAAGTAAGCAGGGTCAAGTCAGTTTACTATCTGCATAGGAGAACTCAGTGACTGCTAATGGCAGAGGAAGGAGCATTACTGATTCATCCCCTGGCACACTCCTTCCTAAACTGTCACTTCTTCCATGTATTAGTAGGGATATGCAAGGCTGGTCCCCAACAATCCCATGACAGCCTGACTGCAATGGTATGCTTACCTGAGGTGCTGGGGCAAAAATCCAGCCCAGCCATTTTGGATTAGCCACATTTTTGAAACAGCCTAGCACAGAACAACATTGTGCTCTTCCTGTGTCAAATTACTGTGGAATTTTGGTGGATGTTATACTATTGAAGAGCTGTTATACTGCAATCCACATGTGTGGAAGCTTTACTTAAAGCCCCTTTAGCCTAGTGTTTTCAAAACACTGGAATAATCAGTAACAATATGAATGCAAGATCATGCAAGAAACAGATTTAAAGCAAAATAAATGACCATATTCCCTTTTCAGTTTGATTTTCCTGCACAACTTATGCCAGAAAAGTTCACATAACACTTGCTTCAAAATCCTTTTTGTGGTATTAGCTCATGGGGACATCGGCGTGCGAGCCAGATTCCTCCAGAGACCTTTCTGATAAGGACTCCTGACTTTGCTGCTCGTCTTTGTAAGGACACCCCCAAAGCCAAGCCCATACTCACCCTTTCACATTGCAGAAGAAGGGCAAACAAAAGTAACTGTTCACAAAAGACAGGAAGAGAACCAGGGACCCCCTGAATCATATGGGGGGGTAATTATGGAGCCTCAAAAGGAAACCAAGGAACTCTTCCACTTCTTTCTTTGATCCCAGCCAGAAGACACATCTTCAACATACCCCACAGAACTTCTCTCCTTCTTCAGAACAAATTCTGACAGCCCCAAGAAGTCCACAGAATAATACAGCCATAATAACCAATAGCTTGCCTTTGTTCTCCTGCTTGGACACTAGTGATTCTCAATGTACTAGACCCTTCAGGCACAGTTGGCTGGGCTGGCTTCCCTACGTTTCAGCCATCCCATTGTCTCCACACGCTTCCCACTGAATAGCAACCATCAAAATTTGACTGGTCTTCATTGTTCAGTCTGGGAAATACATCATGAAGACCTGACAAACTGCTCTGACAGCAAATTGCTCCACGATTTCATAGTTGCATATAGGTTCTCAAAGCATGACAGACAGCATCTTTTAATGTTAACCAGATTTTAAAATGAACTCAACACAATGGGCATCACAATAGAAACTGCTGGATACTTCTGGGAACCCAAGAAATTAGAAGGGTTGCTCTT
Source organism: Agapornis roseicollis (assembly GCA_002631895.1). NCBI lineage: Eukaryota > Metazoa > Chordata > Aves > Psittaciformes > Psittacidae > Agapornis > Agapornis roseicollis. Next base: position 143,233 of record NDXB01010716.1, on the reverse strand, counting down.
TGGTATAATTAAATTTGCTATTGTGAACACAACTGGAAGCTATATGGGAAGTGTCTCAATAGCTCCAGTAGTGTTCAGCATCGCCTTACAGATGACACACTCAATTTAATTTGAACAAAAGGAACAGATCCATCCTAGAGCTCAGCAGGATACAACATGATCATCATCAAACAAGTCTCTTATCATACCAAAGAACAGGAAGCCATTTCACCCTCATTTAAGGGACTGGATGATATCTAAGAGGTGTGGAGGAAAGATGCATTGTTAACCAGAACAGCTTCAGCCATATTACTTGACTATAGAGCTGTGTACCTTTTAGCTTGATTCAGATTCAGATAAGCATTGCATTTTGGATATATAAATATCCTTTAAGCCAAGGCTGAGGGAATTAAACCTCTGCAATCTCTTCTTTTGCCTCTCTGATGATAAACACTGCCATCATGATAAGATAATTATTCTTCACTTCACTTAACCATTATCATGCTGTTACTCACTCGGTAGAGAGATATGGACACTACTCTACTAGACCTTCTTAAGAGAAAAACTGGGCTTTTATCAGATACCTCCACAGCATGCAAGTAACAGAAGAAGACTGACTGTTAGAAGTTAAGCTTTAGACAGCAAAAGTAAGCAGAGGCAACAGCACTACAGCAAAAGATGCCTGTTGACAAGGAACACTAACACGTATTTAAACAAACACAGCATGAACAAAGAAGCTCAATCCAAGATGACTCCTCCAATCTAAGACCATTTCTGTTCCAGTAGGATGAGCTGCTGGAAAAGGTAGAGGAATCACAGAGGGGTAAATTAAGAACAGAAAGATTCCTCCTCCTCCATTTTTCATTACCAACAACTAAGTAATGTATTTTGAATGATTTGGGAGAGGAAGGGAGGAATAAACGATGATGCATATGTAGCTCTGGCCACAGTTCCACTCTTGTATGCACAAGTCAAGACTCAGCATCAGAAGACTGCCCAAAAGTACCTTGTTTATCTTGTGACAATTGCTGTGAGCTGTTCTCTTGAACTTTACTCCTGGCACTGGCTTCCTGCTCTTCTGACCATTCCACATTATCCCTGTTGTGAAACATAAGATGAACTACTCAGCTGAGAATCACAGGGCAAAGACAGAGAGAAAAGAGAAAGGTCCAGACAACCTTCCAAAGAGCTCAGAGCTCTTCCACACTCTCTAACTCCAGCTCAGCAGCAGTACAACAGCCATCAGCACCGTTCTGAATGAACTGCGCTCATAACATTACAAACAATGTAACTGGGAGGGATCCCAAGAGACACCCAAGCTGTCCCCTAATCCTGTTCCCTATTTGATGCTCTGCCAAGATGAGAGGAAATAAATCCTTATTGTAAACCCAGGAGGGCACTCAGCACAAACGGGCCTCCTTAGAGAGGAACTGCCATCCTCAGAGGGTGAAAAGCACTTGTTCTTATGCAGGTGATGGACAGGTAGGTGCTGGTGTGTTTTCACTCATGTGGGTCACCAACGCCGACCATGTGCCTTAGAAAAGTCCCTTTTCTGAAGTTAAACCAAAACAGGCAGCATGGTTATTTGGAAGGCAAAGTGTTCTCTTAAATCCAATTATGAGAAAAATATGCAGGAAGCTTTAAAGCATTAAGAAGCATTAATAACTTGAACGTGCATGCACAGTTGTGGAGTCATTAAAGTGATTCACTTGACCTTTCTTCATTAAAACAAGTGAATGAAAAGCAGAATACAAAGACCAAGAAGCACTATTCTGGCCTCAGGAGGAATTAAGTGTTTTGATATTAACTCACAAAACAAAGATTTACATGCCAAGTGTGTGGAAAAACTAGATTACTAGGAGTTTCTGCAGGAAGTTAGCATGGAGGATATGCTTTTGCAACCTATCTTTGGTAGACTGGAGTCCAAAATGAATGACAAGCTGATACATGCACACACTCCCTTTATTACCCATTAAACATACCCAATTGTTAACAAGGAACTGCAGCCAGAGACCAAAAGTGGAGGTATGTCCGTCCAAAATGCAAAACGCCTTCAGTTCCCAGGAAATTCGGGTGTTTAACATATCTTAAACCAGCTTCCTCCAAAGGAAGCCTCCCATTCCAAGCTAACACCTAACACCTAGCATGATCTCACACTGTTCCAGGCGCAGATGGGTGCCATGATCATTGTACAGTTTACACCTTAGCCACTAACAGATGGAGAAGGGTTTAGAGATTTCTGAAAGCAGACAGTTTTAACTTTTATTAACTACAGCAATGAAGCAACCCAGTCTCCTGAAACCATTCCAACCGCTTTGGAAGGGACAGGGGAAGACTCAGGACCCCACGGGGATGAGCACCCCCGAACACAACAGGGCCCTCCCGCACCTAATGCCCGGCCCAGCCTCCCCTCCCGGCCTTGCTCCAGTGTCCGCGGCTGCCAGCACCCCCGCTCCATGGCGCCTCACCACAGACCACAGGCGACAACGAGCCCTCCCCCGGCTACCGCGCTCCCCCCCCGCCCCCCCGCCGCCCAGGGCAGCACCGGCCCGGCTCTCCCCGCACAAGGGCCGGGGCTCCGGCCGCCCTCACCAGGCGTTGTGCTGGAAGAGGCGGGCGGGGTCGGTGAGGAAGCGCCTCCCGAAGCGCTGCCGCTCCCCGGGCGCCGCCATGATGGGACAAGCGTCACCGGAACGGGAAGTGCCGACCCGAGAGAGGACTGGGGCGGGAAGGGGGAGCCGCTCCCTCAGCCATGGCGGCGGCGCCGGTGCGGTGGGAAGAGGCGATAAAGCTGTTTTTACTTGCTTTTATTTCGAGGTTTCCCACACCGGGGCTCAGGCCGCTGTTATCCGGTATTCACAGCTCTGTGGTGCCATCATCCAGCCACGATCGTAGCTTGGCTTCCATGGCTGCTCTCTGCTTGGCCCGCCGCCGCCGGGCCCTGAGGTGACAGAACTCACAGGAGTCAGGGCCTGCCTCCGAGTCGTGTCCGGCGTCCCACAGGGAGGAGTAGGTGCATGCGGTGCGGTGGACGAGCCGGCTGTCGGTGTGGTCCTCGTTCATCCTGTGCAAGAGCTTCCGCAGGCTGCTGTGCTGGAGGACGGCTGGGCTCTGCCGGGGCCGCCTGGCTGCCTGCGCCTTCTGAACGGAGGGAGGGAAGTGGGGATCATGCACAGGATCATGGTGGGGAAATCAGCTCTGCCCATGTGGGGACAGGCACCACGTGTGTATGTGCGGAAGAGCACCTCAGTGATGTGTGACGGGGTGCTGCTGGCAGGTAAGAGAATCATGGAATCAGCCAGGCTGGAAAAGCCCTTTAAGCTCATCTAGGCCAACCCTTACACCAGCACTGCCAAAGCCACCCCTAACCCATGCACTGAGGCCTCGTCTCCACGCTGTGTGAGCACTTGCAGGGCCGGTGCCTGCAGCCCTGCCCTGGGCAGCCTGTTCCAATGCCTGAGCACCCTGTGAGGCAGGAATTGTTCCTCAGCTCCATCTAAACCTGCCCTGGTGCAGCTTGAGGCCGGTTCCTCTTGTCCCATCCCTTGTTCCTTGGGAGCAGAGCCCAGCCCCTCCTGGCTCCATCCTCCTGTCAGGCACTTGGAGGGAGCCATCAGGTCCCCCTGAGCCTTTTCTTCTCCATCTGAACCCCCCAGCTCCCTCAGCCCTTCCCCATCACCCCTGGGCTCCAGGCCCTGCACCAGCTCGATTCCCTTCTCTGGTCCTGCTCCAGCACTTCAATGTCTCCCTTGTAGTGAGGGGCCCAGAACTGAGCACAGGGTTCAAGATGCAGCCTCACCAGTGCCCAGTACAGGGGGGCAGTCCCTACCCTGGTCCTGCTGCCGCACTGGTGCTGATACAGGCCAGGATGCTGCCTTGGGACAAGCTGGCTTATAACCAATTCATGCTGACTATTAACAATAATAAACAAGTAAGCTTTTATTATATTTCTGGTTTCATTTTTTTTTTTTCACTTAGGACACAATTCTCAATAATACCCATATCTAGTTAAAGCATTCAGCAGCCAGTTAATGTATAGGTTATATGAGTAACCAGTCACTCTTAATACTGCTCTAATTTCACTCCCTGTACTACAGTGCGTAACATCTGCCCTCAGTGTTTAACACCAGGACTTGTGTCCTGGCTGGGCTGTCTGCTCTCAGGTAATGTGATGTATTTTAGGCACTCAGTGTTGACATTGAGGGAGCATCTCCCACTTCCTGCACAGAGCAGGCCTGAGAGCAGCTGCCTGAATGAAAGCAAGCCTGGCTTTTCAGCCCTGTCCTGCACCTCCTGCTGTGCTGTAACACACCTGAAACATCATTTGTCTCTCACCTTCTGCATCCGTTTTATCTCACAGAAGCAGCGGGTGTCAAGCAATGCGGATTGTGCGCTGTTCTTTGCTGCCTTCTGCAAGCTCTTTCTTGGCCTCCTCGGTGTTGCTGCATCTTGTTCGGGACGTAGGAAGATGGGGACCTGAGCGTAAGGGCTGCCTTAGGTGAGGCAAAAGGAAATAGGGATCAGAGTCAGTGACTGCAGCCAGCAGCTGGCTGCCTCTTGGTTTCCTCTTCTCACCTGGAAAGCACTCAGTGAGTCCTGAGTTCCTCACTCTTATGAACCACAAGTCACAGCAGCTACCATCAGCATGCCCAGCATTAGGCATAGATCCACACAGGCACCAGTCCCTTTGCTACAGTGTTGAGTGCTTAGTCTGCAGCGATTCATGGCACAGAGGTGCCTCTCAGTGTTGGGGTGACCCAGAACTCACCCACTGCTACGTGCTGTGTAATAGGCTGTTTACAGACAGTGCAGAAGGTGATGCCTTCCCCCTGATAAGCCTCTGGCAGAACCTACTACAACTGTTGAAGCTGGCTTCTCTCCCTGGCAGGGTTTTGAGCTGAATGAACTCCCAAGCTCTGCTCCAGCTCCTTTTTCTGTGATCCTCTTGGAAATTACCTTGGGAAAGGTTTGCTAATGCAGGGCTGATGCTGAGCCTTGCTGAACCCAATAGCAGAAGCACTTTGGGAGAAGGCCACATACCAGGAGGGAACAGAGAAGCTGTGGCAAATGCCTTACTTGAGTTGCCACCCTCACAGATCCCTTTTGGACAGTGGGAGTGATAGTGTCAAGCCATACCTTTGTGGCTCTTTATGTGAGCTGCTGCCTTCTTTTTGTTCCCAGCTGAGTCATGGGCAGTGCTTGCAAAGGAAGATGTAGTAGGGTAAACCACCTCTTTCCAAATCTTTCTACAACACTTGACGGTGTCATCATCCGTCCAGTTTTTCTGGTCCATAAGCTTCTTCTGGTAGCGACTAGAAGACAAAAGAGGGTGTCGTTGTCCCATGAAACACAGCCCAAGGCCTCACTCAGCACTGGCTGCTGTGCACCTGCAATATCTGGGAAGACCTGGTTCATGTGAGGATATTTTAAACTGCAAGGATATTAAACTGTGGTAGACACAGTTTATGGTGGCATTGACAACAGTGTCTTTGTAGAGCAGGTGTCTGAGCCATGCAGGTGCATGTCCATGTAGATAAAAAACGTTTCTGGAGATACAGACTCTCTCTTGTGTTTTATAAGGCACAAACCTCCCGGTAAAGAAGGATCTCCCTCATCTATCTCATAGAGCTACGGAAGCTCACCTGATAATGTCAAACAGAGTTTTCTGGGGCAGAGCTGCCAACTCCACCAGCTTCAAGAAGACTTCTAAGAAGAGCATTCCTCTGTCACTGGCAGAACTGAAGCTGCTTGAGTGATTTTTCCTAGATGCTGCAGGTGAAGAGAGTGGTCAGAGCCATGACTGAGCCTTGTCTTAACCTTCACAGAGCTCAAAAGGAGCCAAGACCAGAGCAGCTCCAAGGGAAGCCTGGACAAGTTATGCCATTGGGATCCATCCCCATTATCTGCTGAGTACTGATTAGGTATCTAGCAGGTAGGACAATTCCCTCAAGCTTAGGATTAGCTAAAGGAGGTGAGATCTGCTCTCTCTGTGTCCCATCTTGTAAGAAGAGTTTGGCCTCTGCTCTTGCAGCCAGGAACATCTGGACCGAATGCTGGATTCCTGCCCCTATCCCTGAGACTGGCAAGCCATGGGGGCAGAGCTAACCCTGAGCTAGCCTGTCACAGCCCATTGAGCTATTGCTGTCTTGCTGAGTAGAGCAGCCTTTGTTTCTTTGGGTCCCAGCTGCTCAGTAAATGCCAATTGTCTTGAGAATCAGGTAAATTCAGATATCTGTGGGTAAGGGAGGCTTTTGGTGGAGCATGCTATGTGAATGAAACACATCTTGTCAGTAGCACTGTCCAGGGAGTCAGAGAAATCCAGTGGTCTGCCTCCTGCAGGCAAGTGGCATCTTTGTTAGCATGGCAGGGTTTTGCTGTAATGCAATGTTGGGGCGAGCAAATCAGAGCTGGTGCCACAGAAAGAGTAAGGAAAAAGCTGTTCAAGCTTTCCACTTGTAACTGGGTTGTGGATTCTTCTGCTTTGGCATGCATAAAGAGGTCCACAAGTGCAATGTGTTAGCCATGAAAGCTAATCCCTGGTAAATACTACAATGCTGCACCCCAAGTACAGCAAACATCTGGGTACAGTATTGCCCTGGGCGATGGGAGGGCACATGGAGGAGGATTGGCTTGCACACTCAGAAGTTGACTTGGAACAACCCACAAGAGAGTAACGTGTGATCTGGTGCACTCCTCCTCAGCATCTGCACACACCAGTTCATTGCAAACCTCTTGACTGGTTAAGCTAAAGGGCTTTTTTAAAGAAGTTTTGTTTGTGTCTTGAAGGAATTCGAGGCCAGGTTGGACACAGGGGCTTGGAGCAAGCTGCTCCAGTGGAAGGGGTCTGTGCCTGCAGCAGGGGTTGGAACTGGATGAGCTTCAAAATCCCTTCCAACACAAACCAGTCTATGATTCTAAGCTAACCCCCAGTTGCTTAGTGGTCACCTCCAGATTGTGAGGTTTAATATTGCCACCTGAGTCTTTGGGGAATAAGTTGAAAGCATCAGAGGATGCTGAGAGGACAGAGGACAGTGAATTAAATGGGCCAGAGGGAGGCACTGCCTGTATTATATTTGTTTGGAAACCATGAACTGTAACCACTGGGGATTTGGGGCTGGGATTGAGGTGGGTTGTTTCTTATGGCAAAGCATCAGCCTCTAAACGATTCTATGATTCTGAACAGCTACTGAGGGGGAGTTGGAGAACTTGGGCAGAGGAAAGGTGAGCCTGTATTTAACCTGAGGCACTGGGTAAGGTGGTCGGTTTATTTCTAGCTCTGTCAAAAAGGGTATTGATGGTTCCTTCAGTCACTGGGACCCCTTAGCACAGGGGATTGTCTCTTCCTTTTTGTACTCTGGTTATTGTCTCAGGAGGATCATGCAATGCTGCAGGGCCAAGCTGAAGGTCGAACCACTCCTGGCCATGCTGGCAACAGGCCTTCTGGGGGGAAGGGGGACATTACCTTTCCGTTGTTTCCTTGTCATGTTCTTTGCTGCTCTGCGCTCAGTTCTCTGCTGAGGGGTATGTGAGAGGTCCCTGCCACACACACAGAGGCATAAAGAGAGATGCACAGATTGACAACTGAGAAACATGCAAGAGACAACAGGTCCTGCTGATGGAGCTGGAGCAAGCAATGCAGGTGCCAGTCCTTCTCCCAGCCCAAAGGGCCAGACAGTGGTGGAAGCACTGCCAGAGAAGAGCTCACCACCCAGCTCCATGCTCACAGTGATGGGAGTGAAACACTGCATGGCACCTCAAGGCTGCACAGAAATGGTAATGGGATCTCCACTGTCTTCCCCAGTTCAGGCCAGCTTTGACAGAGGGCAGCTGTGGCCACCCTGGTGTGTGTGGGGAAGCAGGAACCTCAGCCAGGAGGTAACAGCCCTGGAAACCTCCCTTGACCACACTGCAACAGTGGATAAGCCAAGCTTTGTGACCCATAGCCCTTGTTAGGGCTGGTGCTCAGAAGCCTGGCCCAATCCAGCACCATGCCTCAGCATTTTTTCTCTAGACTGATAATGCCAACACACACAACACTGTAGAGATGTGGGTGAAGGCAACACCCCCGCACATGATCACAGAACAGACAAGGGACAGCAGCATTTGCAAACACCCAGTTTCCACCTTCATGCTCACCACACTGGCTTCTTTGGGAGAGGTTTTACCACCCTCTTCATTGGCACAGGCTTTGTCATTGCACTGGTTTTGGAAGTACAGGCAGGAGAAGCAACTCTTTCTAGATGTGGAAAGACAAATAAGGGGGGAGTTTCACAGGCTTCCCATCAGGCAGGATTCACAGCTGTAGCCATCACCAGGAGAGCTGGAAGGACCCTGTGATAACACCTCTCCCTGTTTTGTGCTACTTCAGCATTAACTCACTGTCTCTTCATGTTCATGGGCAGCAGGCTGTCCAGCAATGGAAACCCTGTGCCCTTCCAGCTTTTCCTATCCTCTGCTCATGGTAGCCAAAGGCTGACTAGTTACAGGAGGGGATTGACATCACACCAAGCTCTCTGTCACAGATACTGTCCTTCATCTGTTAATCCAGCACCTGCTCTGGCTGGTGGACATGAGGCAAGAACTGGCTCCGCATGGGAGGCTGGTTTGAAGGCATCCAGGGGCTCCTTGCACCAGTATTTTTATGATGCACTCACCATTCACTTTTGCCTTTTTCAGTTCCTTTGGGTCTGGATGGATCTCTGGGATGAACAGGATGGAGCCCTCACTGATGGCAGCAACTTTGTCCTCTAGGAAAATCAAAAAGCCCCTCTGAGAGTTGTTTTCCTTCTAAGGAAAGGAAGAAAAGAGCACTCAAGATTCCTTTTAAGGGAACCAGTTGCCTTGTGTAGCTTCTGTGTTAACATCATGTCCTTGTCATCTGAGAAGCATCAGTACAGGCATGCACAAGGCTTTTAGCTCATCTGCTTCCAGAGATTTCTAAGTTTCTTCCAAGGAAAAAGACCTGCCCTTACCTCCCATGTGTCCTGAGTTTTCTAGCTTCTCAGTGCTGGCCAGGACCTTGCTGGTGGTAGACTCCAGGATGGACTTGATGTCCTTGGTGTCATCTTTGTACTCTAAGGTAGAGCCTGGGGAATATTTGGGTAGAATAAGGTCCTACACCTGGGTTGGAGCAATCCCAGGCACAGCTCCAGGTTGGGCAGAGAGGAAATTGAGAGCAGCCCAAGGAGAAGGACTTGGGGTGGTGGTCGATGAGAACATGACCATGAGCCGGCTGCAGTGTGCGCTTGCAGCCCAGAAAGCAACCGTATCCTGGGCTGCATCCAAAGGAGCGTGCCCAGCAGGTCCAAGGAGGTGATCCTGCCCCTCTGCTCTGCTCTTGGGAGACCTCACTTGGAGCATTGGGGGCAGTTCTGGTGTCCGCAACATCAAAAAGGACATGGAGCTGTTGGAACAAGTGCAGAGGAGGCCACGAGGATGAGCAGGAACTCGAGCATCTCCCATATGAAGACAGGTTGAGAAAGTTGGGGCTGTTCAGCCTGGGGAAGAGAAGGCTGCGTGGAGACCTCAGAGCAGCTTCCAGGATCTGAAGGGGGCCTATAGGGATGCTGGGGAGGGACTCTTCATCAGGGACTGTAGTGACAGCCAAGGGGTAACGGGTTCAAAGTGAAACAGGGGAGGTTTAGATTGGATCTAAGGAAGAAATTCTTTGCTGTGAGGGTGCTGAGGCACTGGAATGGGTTGGCCAGGGAGGTTGTGAATGCTCCATCCCTGGCAGTGTTCAAGGCCAGGTTGGATGAAGCCTTGGGTGCCATGGTTTAGTGTGAGGTGTCCCTGCCCATGGCAGGGGGATTGGAACTGGATGATCTTTGGGTCATTTCCAACCTGAACTATTCTATGATTCTATGAGTAGGGCATCTCGCCAGCAGCAAGGCCTGGTTCTCCATGAAGATGTCAGGCTCTGACAGTGACAGCTAAAGGGCAGTCAGAGTGGCATCATCCAGAGCAGCAAGACACAGCAAGTCCTCTGGCTCTGAGACGAAGTAGCTCACCACCATGGCCAGGTCAGAGCTCAGGTTTTTCTCAGTGTCTGTCCTCTCTGTAACAAGAAAGGGTTGGAAAGCTCCTCTGCATGCTGGCACAGAGACACTTGGCAAAAATGGTTATTAATAATTATAGAGACTCCTTTGCCTTTCACCTACCCTTTCCCTTGCAGGATCTAAAGGGCTGTAGCCACAATAATGCAGTGAAACTCCCTCCCCTCAGGCAGGGTGGGATGCTGAGGCCAAGACGGATTAAATTCCCTTTCCATGGCCATTCATCACCATCATCTCCCTCTGTGCTGCATCACATGTGCAGGCTCTAAGTACAGCCCCCTTCTTTGATACGCTGAGGGGTGGCATTTCTATCTTGCCAAGACACAAGTCCCACTATGTGCCAAATAAAGCAAAGCCAAAACTCAACACAAGACTACAGGGAGGGGAGAAAGGGAGAGGGTTTAAGCTCTGAGTGCATGGTGTAGCCCATCCCCAGCAACCTCCCTGTGCTCCTGGTGCTGGGATGCTGGCTGGAGGGACCAAGTAGGAGCAGGGAGCACGGCAGGGAAATGGTAGTCCCCACCTGTGATGTGTTCTAGGGCTTCCAGCAGCTTCTCGCTGGCTATGGGGACCTCTGTGATGCCCACCTTGGAATCTGCAGCATGGGTGTTGATTGTGTCTCCTGGGATATCTGGGAAGATGAGGCTTAGTCAGTGGGAAAAGTGGGTTTGAGGAAGGGGAGCCCAAAGTACAAGAGTCTGCAGGGCTGCAGCTTTAAATGTCTCACCAAGAGGGCAGTTTTATAAGACTGAGACGTCTCACATCCACACAAGATTTGGTGATTTTAGAGAATCTCATCCCAAAACTGCTTCCCAAATCAGGGCCCTTTGGCCAGATGTAGGCTGCAGTGCCAGGCTTTCCCCAGAGCATAACCCAGGCTAACCCTGACTCCTTTACAGCCCTGGAAGTCCTATAAAGGATAAATCCCAGAGCAACCCAGTTTCATCTCACAGCTGACCCAGCTTTGGACTTGAGACCTCTTGAAGTCCCTTCCAACCTCAATTATCCTGGGGGTTTGTGTCCTGGGAAATGGCAGCAGTTTGGGTTTTAATCCCAGCTCTTTCTTTTCTTGGTCCTCAAGTCTTACTCCTCCTGCCCAGCAGATGCTCCAGATCCTCAACAATCCCAAGGTGTTGATACACTCACCATCCACAGCCACATCCTCCACTGCCTCCTGTTGATCCTGGCCTGGAAAGTAGATTTCCTCTGGGGATAGCTGGTTCTGGTTTGGTGAATGGATTTCCTCTGGGGATAGCTGGTTCTGGTTTGGTGAATGGATTTCCTCTGGGGATAGCTGTTTCTGGTCTGGTGAATGGATTTCCTCTGGGGATAGCTGATCCTGGTCTGGTAAGGGGATTTCCTCTGGCAGTAGCTGAGGCTTCACCTCTCCAACACTGTCCCACTTCCCTAGACCCAATGGGGAGATACGTTTCATTTCAGAAAGTTTCCTAGAGACCTGGAAAACACAGTTCTGACTTGTGAAGGGGATAGAAGACACCTTAAATCATCTCCTTGCTGCAGCAGGAAGCGCTTTGCTCAATCCTGGATTTATTACCAGGGATTAGTTTATAGGATGTATTAATGGGCTCCAAGAAGAGGAAGCACTTCAGTGCTTTCAGTAGTAAAAGTAGCATCAAAAGGAAGCCCGGCCTGAGGTGCTGCTGCAGGAGCCGTGTCTGTGGGGTGGGTTGAGGGCTCTCCACACTAGTTGGAAACCTCCATGGGGGAAATTTCCCCTGGGGATCTCCATTCCCCCGTAGGAGATGATCAGAAAACAGCCCAGAAGGGTGCCCAAGCCCGTACAGACATCACCATCTAGTGGTCCCTAACACCAACAGCCTCAACGCAGCCCAAGACGTGCCGGTTCAGCAGGGTTGGAGTTACTGCTGCTTGCAAATGTAGCTGAGAGCAGCCACTGCCTTCACCACCCATCCCAGGAGGTACCTCTGGTTGCTCACACTCCTTTATGCTGCCCAACAGTGACACAGCCCTGGTTTTTCTGGGATAAAGCCACTCCAGGAGCTGCTCTTCATGGTCCTGCAAGCAGCCCTGCTCACTGGCACCAAGGGGCAGTGAACTTGAGCTAAATAGGGGTCTTGTCTCATCCCACAGCTCAATGGGAAATGGGATCTTCTGCCTGAACCTCACACATGGCATCCCTCTGGTTTCTCCACCATTATCAAGGTGGGGCAAAGGATTTCAGAGGAGCAAAACCAGTTGAAATGGATGGGGAGGAGCAGAGTTACCTTCTGGCTCCAGCACGGTCTCATCCTGCTTCCCCCCCACCTCACTGTACCGCCTCATGCTCACGCTGGACATTCTCTTCCTACTAAAGGAGCAGACAAAGGGCAAGTGTGAGATGTCCCTCTGCCTTGGGGACCCAGATCACCCTGAGAGAGCATCAAGGGTGGGACTGGCTCAGCCTGAGATGGTCCATTCTTTACCTGTCTTGGGTTGTGACAGCCGTCCTAGGGATGCTGGGGGCTCTGGGCTGTGATGCATGGGAAGTGCTCCCCTTGATATTGCTGACCACTGAGACTTGCTGCTGTGGCTGGTCCTGGCTTTCACTTGTGGTCTTCCGTTTCTTCTTCTTCTTGCTCCATGGAGGACATCCAATTGGTAACAGGCTGAAGGAAGAGGGGGTCTGGGGGCAGGTACACCCACACCATCAAACACTGCCTGAGTGTAGGCTGAGCCCAGGGAGGGGGATGAGAGGGGCCTCTATCTGGGGGGCCTCTGGAGGGTCCCCAGCTCCTGTGCAGGAGTCCACCCCACGCTGGGTCACATCAGGATGCTCAGCAGTGGTCAGATCCATCTGCAGACCAAATCCTTGTCTGTGCTTCCTGGGATAATATACAGACATACAGCCCCTGGCATGACTCAGCTGCATCCCTGGGGATGAGCGCTGTGTGTGGGGATGATGGGCACATAGCTTTGGGGTGCGGGCATGCTTCCAAAAGAGCTCATGTGGATGTGTGTGTGGCCCAGTGCTGCCCACCCTCACCTGCGTTGCCTTGTGTTCCCCTGGCACATTCTTCCTGCACATCACCTTCCTGGGTGGATAAATCTTAGACGTCAACAGCAAGCACCATTGGCTAGAGTCTCTGCAACATTGACAACATTCTCCATCACCCTCCCCTTAAGCCCTGCAGCTTTTCTGCCTTTTGGACAAGCAGGGAACATAAGGAGACTGAAACACAGGCAAATGTGGGCTCCCTCCATCCAGGGAGCCACCCCCTCACTCACGTAGAGGTCCCACTGGATGTGGAGGTCCTGCTGGATACGGATTTCTTGCTCAGTGAGGATTTCTTGCTGCATTTGGAAGCCCTCCTGGAGATCTTGCCATGATTGCAGACATCAGCCGGCGTGGGGCCTGATGAGGCTTCAGATGTGTCCTGCCTATCCTGAATTGCTGTTAAGCTATCTTGTGATGCCTGTGACAGGGCCTCAATGGCTACAGGCTCATGGGAATCTGGTGGCTTGCTGGAATCCATCCCTTCCTCAACCCAGCCCTGTTGTAACAGGGACTTCAACCCTGCTCTGTTCCCCCGCAGCACCCTGCATTCTGCCTGATGTCACAGAGCGCCTGGTAGTACCAGTGACATTCCAAAGCTCAGCTCTGCACCACCAGCAAGCTGGGATAGGGTGTGATGGGGATACCTGGGGCACAGGCACAGGGATGGGGACAGCATCCTACCTGTAGCCCTGCACAGGATCAGCCCCTGTGCAGGCTGGATGCATCCCATGGGAAGGACCGGGCTCAGTGGGTGTAGTTGCCAGAGTGGGTGACTGCACCCCAGGGTGACCATCAAGCTCTGCAGCATCATGGAGTGGGGATCCAAACCAAGTGCTGCTTCAGGGCGAGCACAGAGGCATCAGGTGAAACCCCTGCACCCCAAACTCCTTCTTCCACTCAGCTTGGTGGTCTCATCCTGCTCCTTTGCATTGTAGCCTTGAGGATCCCTTTGCCTTCCCCTCAGCCCACCCTGCAGTTGAAGTGCTTCTCCTGGGGGCAAATCCAACCCAATCCAACCCCAGATGGGTGCTGGGACACCCTCCTCAACCCCCAGCGCAGCCGCGGGCACTGAGTGCTGCCCTGAACACCCCGAACCCTGCGGTCCAGGATGCGGGGCTGAGGGGGGAGCAGAGAACCAGGCAAGATGCTGCTTTGAAGAGTGGCCGCTGGGTGTCCCCGCAGCCCCGTGCCCGGCTTTCACAGCACCACCGCAGCATCACTGCCTGCGTTGGGGCCTTAAAGCTTCTCCAGCTCCAACCCCTGCCACGGGCAGGGACCCCTTCCACTGGAGCAGCTTGCTCCAAGCCCCTGTGTCCAACCTGGCCTTGAGCACTGCCAGGGATGGGGCAGCCACAGCTTCTCTGGGCACCCTGTGCCAGCGCCTCAGCACCCTCACAGGGCAGAGCTTCTGCCTCAGAGCTCAGCTCAGTCTCCCCTCAGGCAGGTTCAAGCCATTAAATTGTAGCAAGGAATAACGAAAGTAAAATAACCCCCCCCAAACAACCATTGGAAGGAACTGTTGACCATCACCTGAACGTGTTCTCTGAAGGGCTGGAATTACCCCTAGGAACAAACTCATTTCAAGCATTACTAAGAATTCAAGCATTACTAAGAGCAGCATTTCCCTCTTCCAAAAGCCACTGATAGTTCTCATACACTCAGCAGGGCAAGTGGAGATGCTGCCCTCCTCCACCATACACCCTGGCTGGGAACACTTAGCGCATCTTTGGATTCACTTAGCCCATAATAAGTGAAACAGAAAGGAGCCTTGCAGGAGGCTTTGCTCTCCCCAGAAGCCACAATTCATCCTCATGCTGCTGTGTTTGACCTCTTTTATTGCATCGATGGTTATTTCCATGGTGTGAATCACTGCTGCTCTGGTGCTGCCCATCCAACCCTGCCCCTGCTCCCACACAGCCAGGGAGCAGGGACACAGCCACCACCAGCTCAGGCAACTGGGGCCCTCGGACCAGCCCCACACCAGGCACTGATGCTTTGGTACAGTCAAGAGGGATGAAGCTACCCTTTAGAACCACTGTGCTCACCCTGGGGCAGGGCAGCAGCACTGTTACAGCAAACTCTGCTATCAGGACATTGCTTTGTTTTTCCCAATAGGACAACAGAGCTCCAGGCAGCAGGACATGACCTGAATAGCGCCTGTTCTTCTAGAACCAGAAAACCAAGCTTGGTGCAGTTACACAGCCCAAAAAGCACAGCAAAGGAAGAAAGGTGGCCAGGCTCAGGGAATAACGGGCAGCACAGCATTCCTGAGGCTGCTGCCTGTGCTTCTGTGTCCGTTGTGGCATGGAGAAAGTGGAGGGGGACATGGGGAGCTCAGCAGCAGCCCAGCGGCTGCAGCTGGGACCAGCACAGCTGATGCTACACAGACTTGGCCAATGGTGGAACATGAAAGGAAGGGCACCATGATGCTGGGGCACTGCTTTGCACCATCCTGGGCCAGAGTATTGCCAGAAACACAGGGCTGATGGGCTGCTTGAGCAGTGTCCTCAACCCACAAAGCCAAGTAATGGCTCCTGTACCCAAGGTATCCACATCTGTCCAGTGCACGAAGGGATGCTTGGAGCAGGCAGAGCTTCACCAGCACGGGTCAAGGAGGAGATCACAGCTCAGCACTTGGTTTGAGCATCTGCTCATGAAATCCGCTTGGCCCAATGAGCACCAAAGGGTTCACAAACTGGCCAGGCAGACAAAGTCCCGTTTCTCCGTGTTCAGTGTATGGAGGGGCCGCCGGCTCCTGCGGGGCGACCCACCGAGGTAAGGACAAGAGGTTTGCCATGGAAAGCACATCCCTGTGGTTACAGGGCTCTGGAGGCAGTCGAGGGGTTGTTAAATTACACACAGACATTCACACACACACAGAAACACACTCGAGCTCTTCTGTAAACTGGACCCCAACAGAGCACACAGGGTGATCCCATGGCAGCGCTGGATGCGGCATCCTCAGTTCCCGCGGTATGTGATGTTCGTGAAGGTAGATGTAGCCTCTTTATATAAAGGGTTGTGGCCCTGGAAGGAGGAGGAGGAGTAAAAAGAACATCATCATTTTGTGCTTGGCATCAGGATTCATTCTACTTTACAGCTGGGAAAACTGAGGCACCAGTTCAGTGGTTGATCCATATCTTCTCCATTCAAGGCTTCAGCCCATAAGGTTTCATGGGGGAGAGCAGAGAAAAGCTGCCATGAAGGAAGAGAAAGGCAGCAGGAGCTCCTGAGAGAATCATCCCATGCCTCTCCATCCCTTCCCTCTGGGGAGAGGAGGAAGTGAGGGACAGGCACTGGTGCTACCCCAGCCCTTGTGCTCTGGGTGCCTCAGCTCTTCCAGTACCCCATGGCAGGAGGGACTTTCTGCCTTGCTCACAGGATGGAAGCACTGTGTGGGCAATGAGTAAGAGGGTCACACTGGTGACAATGCTTGGGATAAGCTGGAGGTGGGAAATCATGTGGGACAATTATGTGGGACAATTATGTGGGACATGTGCTATCACCCATACACACATCCTCTGGGACCACACCNCACTGGTGACAATGCTTGGGATAAGCTGGAGGTGGGAAATCATGTGGGACAATTATGTGGGACATGTGCTATCACCCATACACACATCCTCTGGGACCACACTGGAAGGGGTGTCCAGGTTGCCAGTGTCACCCTGAGTCCATCGCTCTTCATAGGGGGATGCAGCAAGCTGGTCCCTAAGGACCATGCCCTGGGACCACAGACAGCAGCTGGACCCTTATGCTGGGAGCACGGGGATCTGGATCCATTCAGAGCCAGGGACTCCCGACCCACTGGTCCTCACCGTGTCCCACTTGGCCCTGGCCTTCTCCTCCTCGAAACGGGCGAACTCCCGGCGGTCGTGGATGGTGATGAGGAGCTTCCAGATGAGCAGAGCAGCGAGGCCAATGAGCAGGATGGCACCCGTCACCGAGAGCAGGACCACCAGGACATCCGGCCCCTTTGGACAGTCTGGAGGAGGGAGAAGGGCAGGGTTGGGGAGGCTCAGCTCTGGGGCTGCCTGGCCATAAGTACATGGAACTGCTCTGGTCTTAGGAGAGCTTCATCCTGCCCTGTCAGACAACAGGAGCCTCCTTCCTTGAGTACAGCAGGTTCTATACAGGAGGGTGCCATCCATGGGGTGCACATGCTGAGATCCTCAAGCTTCTCTCTGTAGGGTGGACTGCGGCCCTGCTGGGGGCTGCTTTCATGGCCCTGCTTTGGAAGGATATGCAACCCCAAGCTCAGATCCTGAGGTCTCTGGAGACCCCAGGGATGCTCTGCTGTATCGCAGCCCTGGCTAATGGGAACCAGCTCCTCTCTGCTTCTCAAGTAGCATCACCCCACGGAGCCAGAAGCAGGATGAGGGCAGTTAGAAGGTTGAGCCCCCCATCCTTGGCCTCAGTGCAGGGTGTGAAATAACCAAGAAGAAGTGGGGAAACATGAGACAGAGGCAGGAAATCACACCCTGTGGCATGGAGCAGGGAACAAAGCAGCTCTTTAACCTCCCTCACAGCCCCTGTGCCCATGGGCCTGGTTGGGGTGGGAGGTACAGCAGGCACTCAAAAGCATAGATTCAATAGGTTGGAAAAGAGCTTTAGGATCAAGGCCAGCCTCCCCACTCAGCACAGAAGCCCAGCCCAGCTCCCTCTGCATCCCTCCAGCTGGCTCTTACCGGGCTCCTCGATAACATAGAGGATGGACTTGCCGCTGGAGTCTTCATAGTACTGGAACCGCACCACGCAGTCATTCTCATCCTTGTAGGTGCAGTTCACAGCATCCTTGCCCCTGTCAACTGTCACAGTGAGATGTTCAGAGCCCACCGGGTTACAGGGGTGCCCATGGGGCATGAAAGTGGGGGGTGGACACAGCCCACCCCCCCATTCCCACTCTTCAGGACAGGGTTTGGGGCTCTCTCTTACTGATCTCCTGCACGGTCTCAATCTCATCGCGGCACATGCGGCTGCAGGACTGCTGCTCCACCAGCGTCCCCCGCTCAAACTTCTTGCACTCCACGCACTCCCTGAGGGAGAGGAGAGCACAGAGGTGCCGTGAGCTCCCCCATGCTCACACCGTGCACCACAGGCAGCAGAAGTCACTGCAATCCCAACCCAGCCAGGCTGCAGGGTGTGAGAGCTCCTGCTGCCGGCTCACTGATGGGATACCATGGATGGTTTGTGCTGGAAGGGACCTTAAAGCTCATCCAGCTCCAACCTCTGCCATGGGCAGGGACCCCTTTCACTGGAGCAGCTTGCTCCAGTGCCCGTGTCCAACGTGGCCTTAAACACTGCCAGGGATGGGTTCTGTTCAGCCTGGAGAAGCTGTGTGGAGACCTCAGAGCAGCTTCCAGTGCCTGAAGGGGGCTGCAAGGATGCCAGAGAGGTGCCTTCATCAGGTACCGGAACGATAGGACAAGGGGTGATGGGTTCAAACTGAAACAGGGGAAGTTCAGGTTAGATCTGAGGCAGGAGCTCTTCCCTGTGAGGGTGCTGAGGCGCTGGCACAGGGTGTCCACAGAAGCTGTGGCTGCCCCATCCCTGGCAGTGTTCAAAGCCAGGTTGGACACAGGAGCTTGGAGCAAGCTGCTCCAGTGGAAGGTCTCTCTTCAGGTCCTTTCCAACCCAATCCATCCCATGTGGCATCCCCATGACCCACCCCAGCTCCCCAGTGGCATAGGAGCGGTCCCAGCTCTGCCCTTGCTCACTTTTTGATGGTGCAGGCGTCTGGGCACGTCGGGCACTTCTCGCAGGTGTCTCCATAGGAGCCGGGCTGGGTGCAGTCGCACTTGCCGCAGACGCAGGAGCCGCGGCCGCTGCACACCAGCCTGGCGCTGGACATGCACGTGTCGGTGCGCGTGGTGCAGTTGCAGTTGTCGCCGGTCCAGTCCGGGTTGCACACACAGTCCCCGCAGCTGCACTGCCCGTGGCCTGGGGACGAGCCAGAGGCCATCAGGACCCTGGAGCATCCCCGTAGATCCTGATAGCAATCGGGATGTTGGCACGGCAGGGCCCAGGACAACCCCTTTCTATTGTCCATGGGGTGGGACACAGCTCACATCAAACCTTTGCTGTAACCCTAATGCTCCTCTTATTCTACCCAAACAACCCTCGCTGCCAGCAGCAGCAGCTGGAGATGCTAAATCAGATCCAGCTCTGAGTTAGTCAAGCTTGGCTTTGGCTTTTAATTTCAGATTGAGTCAGGTTAAACCCCCAAATCCCGCTTTACTCCCAGCCCCAGACCAGGCAGCAGAAGCTCACTGCTGAGAAAGGCCCAACAAGCTTTGCACTCTCAGACTGACTTAATCAGACAGACAGACGTGCTCAAACCCTGCCAAAGCCTGGAGCTATTTGCATTGTGGTTTGATTACAGCTCAAAGACACAATAAGCGATGGGAACGCCATGGAGCCGGCACACGCCAACCAGTCCCAAGCCCTGAGTGCACTGGGGCACATCAGGAATGCTGCTCCCAGCAGGAGATTGGCCAGGAATGATCCCTGCCATGGCCTGTGGGACATAGGCATGAGAAATCAATGTGTAACCCTGTGAATGAGGACCTGGGGCTGAGTCACAGGAAAACAGTGGCACACTGGGTGGCAAGGCATGGAAACATAGAATCATAGAAGAGTTCAGGTTGGAAAGGACCTTAAGATCATCCAGTTCCAATCCCCCTGCCATAAGCAGGGACACCTCACACTAAAACATGCCATGAAAGGCTCTGTCCAACCTGGCCTTGAACACTGCCAGGGATGGAGCACTCACAACCTCCCTGGCCAACCCATTCCAGTGCCTCAGCACCCTCACAGCAAAGAATTTCTTCCTTAGATCCAATCTAAACCTCCCCTGTTTCAGTTTGAACCCGTTCCCCCTTGTCCTGTCACTACAGTCCCTGATGAAGAGTCCCTCCCCAGCATCCCTATAGGCCCCCTTCAGATCCTGGAAGCTGCTCTGAGGTCTCCACGCAGCCTTCTCTTCCCCAGTGGCTCAGTGGGGTGGGATGGATGCCAGCAGGGTGAGCCAGAGCAGGTTAATTAACAGCTCAGCCAGGCTGGGGCAGAGCATCAGCAGCCCTTGTGCAAACAGGCGGTGAGTGGCTGTGCAAACAGGCGGTGAGTGGCTGTGCAAACAGGCGGCAGGAACAGGAGCCCGGGGCACAGGGGCACCGACTGTGCAGGGTGAGGGAAAACCCAATGTGTTAGCAGCAGGCTGGTAAGGTAAAGCATCAATCCCACTGACACTAGGCTGAGGGGCAGGTGAGGTCCCAAAAACTCAATCTGGGGGCATACAGAGAGAGGCTGGGAACAGGAAAGGGGTGACTGCCCCCTCCTCATTCCTCCTTGAATCACTTTTGGGATGTGCCACAGTTTCATGCCCCAGTCTCAGGTACTGGCACCCCTCTTGCATCCACTGAGAGGATGGAGTAGAGCCTGGGGGTTCACTCAGAGCTCCAGTGCTTACTGGAGAAGCAGATGGGAGAAACCCTCTATGGGGAAGAGGCACATCAGGACATCTGAAACCACTGCTGGGATGGGTGTCCTACAGAGAGGGACTCCTTCCCCAGTGCCTGGCATGGGAGGAGAACCCAAGAACCTGGCTCTGTCTTCCCAGTGAGGAGAGAAGCAGCAGCCAGGGCTGGAGCAGGGCAGTCTGGTAGCACATGGAAGAGATGATTGATCTGGAGAGGAGATGCTGCAAGGCCAGCAAGGGAGAGGATTCACTTCCCAGTGCTTTTGCCAACAGGGAGTCCTCAAGATCTGAGTGGAGGATAAAAACTGCCTCTCCCCATCCCTCTCCCTCCACTCTGGGGTTTCCTCCTGCAGAACAATACCTCTGATGTGTTGGGTGCAGTGATTTGAGCAGGGTCCCTGCTCTGCACACCCCCCTGGGTGCTCACCAGCCCCCTTGATGGGAGTTCTGAGTCTAAATGAGGACTGAGGTCTGATTTTAACCGTGAAGCCCAGGCACAGGAGGTGACCCCAGCTGCCAAAAAGGGAGTAATTCCCCTGCCATTGCTTCAAACCCAGGGCTGGTCATAGACTGGTTTGGGTTGGAATGGATGTAAAGCTCCTCCAGCTCCAACCCCTGCCATGGGCAGGAACCCCTTCCACTGGAGCAGCTTTCTCCAAGCCCCTGTGTCCAACCTGGCCTTGAGCACTGCCAGGGATGGGGCAGCCCCAGCTCCTCTGGGCACCCTGTGCCAGTGCCTCAGCACCCTCAGAGGGAAGAATTTCTTCCTGATGTCTCACCTGAATCTCCCCTGTATAAATCTGAACCCACCACCCTTATCCTATCGCTATTCCCTTCTACTGTGGTCCAGGCAGAGCCATTGCTGAGCAACAAGCCAGNCTCCAAGCCCCTGTGTCCAACCTGGCCTTGAGCACTGCCAGGGATGGGGCAGCCCCAGCTCCTCTGGGCACCCTGTGCCAGTGCCTCAGCACCCTCAGAGGGAAGAATTTCTTCCTGATGTCTCACCTGAATCTCCCCTGTATAAATCTGAACCCACCACCCTTATCCTATCGCTGAGCAACAAGCCAGCGGCGGGGATGACGCATGGGACAACCCCCAGAACAGCTCTTGCCATCTTTCTCCATGCCCTTGGGTGCTGCGAGCGCCTTGACCGGCTCCATGCCCATCACTCACCCGAGCACATCTGCCCCTTGAAGCGCACGCAGGAGAAGTCGTCGCACTCGCAGTACTTGCCCGTCACCTTCCCGAAGTCACTGCTGTGGCACACGCACTGCCCGCAGATGCACTCCCCGCGCTGGCTGCACAGGGGCTGGCCCGCCCGGGGGCTGCAGTTGTCCTGCTGCGAGGGGTTGTACTCCTCCTCCGAGCACTCGCAGTGCGAGCCCAGGCGCCCGGCGTTGCAGCGGCACACGCCACACTCCAGGGTGCCGTTGCCTCCGCTGCACGAGGAGCTGTTGGGCTCCGCTTGGCTCTCGCAGGAGCAGTCGCAGTCGAAGTTCACCACCACGGTCAGGTTGTCCTTGAAGCCCACGGGTTTGATGGTAAAGGACTTCTCCCGCTCCCGCGGGCATCCCCGTACCTTGGCCTCGATGCTGAAGCTCACCTGGAGGGCAAGGGGGGAGCATCTGGCCATCAGTACCATCAGCACCGTGTTGTGGTACCCACCCCCAAGCTTAGGGAGCCCAGAAATGGGACCCACCACATCCCGTTGGGCTTTTCAGAGCTGTCCCCACATGGTTTGTGCCTGCCACAGTAACCAGGCTGAATCCCATTTACTGCACCCAGCAGCCCGGCCTGAGCTATTGAACCATAGAGTCTGCATCCAGCAGACTCAGAAAAACATCTTCATCCTTGCTGGAGCCCTCTTTCCACTGCAGAGATCCCCTTGTCACCAGGGAGGTGGTGGTGCATGGAGGTGGTGGTGGTGGAGAGCACCAGGCTCTCCATGGAGGGGGAGAAAAACCAAATCCATGAACAGGATCCTCACCGTGTCCCCAATCTTGAGCCCCACGCAAGACTTGAGCCCAGGGATGACCTCGTCGTTGAGGCAGGTGGCATTGAAGGCCAGGGACAGCTCCTCAGGGAGGTCACGCACCTCCAGTTCCACCTTGGAGCGGATTTTCTGGGCGAGGAGAGAGAAGGGTTGAAGGTGACAGCAGAGGCTGGGCAGGGACCAGCCCTGGGATGGGGCTCCCGCTCCACCACGATGCTCCCACACGTACAGGAAAGCAGCCAAGAGCCTTGAGTCTTTCTCAGGACTTGGCTGCATCATTCCCATAGGGAAATGCCTTCGAGGATGGGAAGGGGCAGGCAGTGAACACAGTGACCTCCCTTCCCTGCATGCATGGGTGGAGGCAGATGCTCGCAGCTGGCCCAAGAAGGATGCTCAGGGCTGGGGGAGCTGCCAACTCTGCGTGGGCTGTTTGCAGTGCAAAGCAGTGGCTATTTTGGGAGGGACAGAGCTGTGTGGGGCCATCACGTTGCACACTCACCCCATAGGCATCCACTATGAGCTGCAGGACGTTGCTGGAGTCTCTGGACAAGGTGCCCACGGTTGTGCCTGGGATCAGCTCACTGTAGTTCTGCGGGAATATGATAAGCACGGGTTGCTTGTGACTTAGCCAAACCCTGCCTGGGCACATGGGAGCTTCCCTATGAGCTTTGGTAGGACAGGAGACCTCCAGGTTATATGGGGCCACCCATGGCCAGCTGCAAAGGGTGCTCCTTGGGACCCATCACCCCCCTAAGAAGGTGGCTTTGCACAGGGGCTGTTACCTGGTAGAGGCCAACCACTGTATCTGTCACAGCAAAGATCAAGTTGATGTTCTTCTGGGAGAGCTTCTCAGTCATCAGGCCCAGAGAGGGATAGTCCTGGGGAGGAGGAGAGGCTGTACCCAAGGAACATATACCCCCAACCACCCTGGTCCCCATCATGCTCTCCAGCCATGGCCAGATCACCTCTGCCATCCCATGGGGTTCCTCAACAGGGTCTCCACAACCCAATCATGGAGCTTGGGATTTACCAGTGTGGTGGAGGCAGAGTAGAAATTGTCCTTGTCAATGTGACATTGGGCATCATTGGGCTCCACAATGCCAGCCAGCCTGCCATCCAGCGCGATGTGGGTCTTGGCATCCGTGGTGAAGACGAGGAGATGGGAAGCATCATTCCTCCAGCCAATTTTCTCCTGTAGTGAAAGACAGCTCCCAGTTGTGCAGCAGCCCTATGTGCCAGCATGCTGCTACTGCCTTTGCATGCCCCAGGTCATGGATATGGGCTGCAATCCCTCCCATTCCCAGCAAAATCAAGGTGCAGGCACAGGAGATAATGTCCCTTTTGGGCAGATTACTGCAGGGCTGACATGGGACCATTATGCCCTATTCCTGACAGCATTCAAGGCCAGGTTGGCCAGGGCTTGGAGCAAGCTGCTCTAGAGGAAGGTGTCCCTTCCCATGGCAGGGAATTGGAATTGGATGAGCTTTATGGTCCCTCCTAGCCCAAACCATTCCATGATTCTGTGATCATCAGTTCCCAGGTACCTGATCTGCTCCTCTCTCCTCCCAGGACCATGTAAGTGCCCTGCTCTTCCCTTGCCTTGGCTGTTGGTCTAGAAACATTCCAGTTGAATGCTCATCCTCTGCAGATCCGAGCCATGCAGCAGCTCCACAGGGTTTATGTTCCTTACCTGGTGGGCTTGGATGACCTCTGCCAACCCACCAGGCCCAACCCAATGACCATCTCCCAGCCCCAGCCAGGCCTTCTTGCCCCTTACATCGCACACGGTGGCCTGGATGATGGCATCGAAGCCACCCTCGGGTGCGTCGCGGTTCCTGGAGACGCTCTGCTTCCGCACCTCCTCGTTGAAGCGGGTCACCTCGTCCGTGAGCGACAGGACGTGCTTGTACCCAAACATGGGCAGGCAGGTTTCCCCGATCCTGCAGGACATCAGGCAGGCCATGAGGATCAGATCCCACCTCCCATGGGCCCATCCAGGATGCTTGGAGGGACCCAACCACCCCAAGAGCCCAAGGATGCAGCCAGAGGCTGGTGAAGCAACCACATGTCCTAGAGAAGGGCTCTGCCCTGCTGGGAGTTTTAGAAGTCGCTTCCTTACTCATAGCAAGGGTTGATGATGGCTTCTGGAGGGGAGATGTACATGTAGGGGGAAATGGGCTTGTCCACAAAGGCTCCAAAGCCAATGCGTAGGTTGCTGGTGAGCTTGCGCATCTCACTGGCCAGCTTTGTGCCCAGGTTCTGGATGTTCCTCAGATCGTCCTTCATGGAGTTGGACAGGTCCATCAGGTAGTAGATGTCCACGGGGTAGTCTTCCACTTGGCGCACTTGGACACGGAAGGTCTGGGAATCATCTGTAATGCAACAGGGAGTGAGAGATCCTCTCCTGGGAGGAGCAGAGGGGGATCACTGCAGGACTAGGGGGAAAAATCAGACCATGGGGTCAGCAGGAACCCAAGGAGATGGTTTAAGGCTTCTGGGAGGAGAGCATCACGCTTGTACACAAAGGGGCAAAGCCCTTTGGGCAGGGTGCTTGCACAGGAGACACACTGTGCATCATGGAGATGGCAAATGTGCTTATAGGTTCCCCAAACCTCCTGCCCAGAGCCGACCCCCACAAGCTGCATGAACAGCATGACCAACACACACTGGATGGAGTGAGTGGAAGACCCAGCGTGTGGATACAGGGATTACCAGAGCACTCTGTGGCTGCTTCGGACTTTCCTGAGCAACCAAGAACTCTGAGCATCTCCAGGGGCCTTTCCCATCCCTGTTCCCTCCCTCTTGGCTCCTTCCAGCTCCTCCACGTTGTTACCGCACAGTCAGGGGGCCCAATGTAGCGCTCAGAGAGCATCTGTTTCTCCTTGTAGAGCTAAGATCAGGACTGAGCTTGTGGGCCATGGGCTGTGACCTGTCCTACTCCAACCCTTGAACATTTGGTCTCGATTCAGGAGTTGAGGCCAATGACTCATGCCAAGCCTTGGTTGGACAGAGACCAACTGGGGTTTTCTTCTACTGCTTCCAAGAACCAGGGACTTCAGCACTGCACACTTTATCTGCTCCTCTCCAGAGCACCACAACTACTGCCTCCTGCCAAGTATCTGCAAGGGCCACATAGCAGCTACCTGTCCCCATCGCATGGGGTCACTTCAGACATACAGAACATACAGGGTGAGGACTCCTCTCTGGAAGGCCCAAGAATGTGCAATCAGCCACCGATATCTGGGTTTTAATGGGAACAAGGAGCCAAAATTGTTCCTGCTGAGACTGGAAGACTCATCCATGTATGGATGGCAGGAAATGGGCTGCACATGGGACAGAGCCCGTGATGGCACCACTTGCTCCATGTTCCCAAACTGGTTTTGTGGCCTTGGGAGAGTGAGGCCTGTTAGTTCTGCCTCCTGCTTGGCATCACTTGGAACTCCTCCATGCTGGCAAGCAACCGTCACAGTTAATTGTCTCCAGCCTGTCTGAAACAAGCCTAGGGAACCACAGGGACCTGTTGGCAGCCCAATCCTTCCAGCTGCTCGACAGCTTGTTAGACATGGGCTGACCTCCACCAAGGCATTTATAGTACAGCAGCAGTGGCCAAGGTCTAAATGGCTCAATAAAACAAGCCCATGTGTTGTTGAAGTTGCTGTATCCCATCCTGCCCACTGGGATACAGCAGGGTTGAGCCAAGAGACTGATCAGCTTGCAGACAGGGATGCTCCTGGAGGGTTTGGTGCAGCTCCCAGCTTGGCATTGCCCCTGATGGACACAAGAGTTGGTGAGGCAGTGGTGGCTCACTCATCCCTTGAGTTATTCCCACTGCATCCTCCCTTCCCATGGCAGCTGGAGGCTCATACCTGGCCTCAGGTTCAGCCGTATTCTCTGGGGGCTCATCTGGGTGGTGATGGAGCTCCCTGAGCCCTTGTCACTGAGGGGTCTGGCCTCCAGGATGGTCACACTGCTGCTGGGGGACTCGAGGTAGTCGTGCCCGCAGCCGTTCTCCAGGAGGTTGGTGAGCAGGTCACAGCGAGGGGACCCTGGTGCCAAGACCTGTGGGAAAAGCACATGGTCAGGACCCAGGGTCCTCCAGGAAGCCCCATGTTTATAGCACAAGGAGAACCCCCTTTTCCATGGAGAGCTCCTAGCACACCTAGTGCCGAAGACCAGGGTAAGAGGCGCTTTGGGGCATGATGCCTCTGCTCAAGGGAGATGCTGGACAAGTCCTGCTGGGGTTCAGGGCAGGTTTTGGGCTGCTGAGCTCCACCCTGCCAAGGAGCAAGGGATAACAGATCCCTGCCAAATGCACTCCCAACTGCTGGCAGCTGGAGCCTCACGTTTGGTTTTGACCAGGCTAAAATGAAAACCCCTTTATGTGGGATGGCCAGAAGAGGGTGAGGAGAGATGTGAACATGGCAGGGGATGAGGAACAGAGGCTGGGACTTCTATTATATCCTCAACATGGCAAAAGACCCTAACCTTTTCCCACTTTCATTTACTATGCCTTTAGAAACCCCTCTGTTTCAGCCCTGGTCCCTGCTGTGGGGAGCCCATTGCATGGAGCGATGCTCAGTTCCTGTGCAAGAACACTTCAGGCTTATCTCGAGCTCTCCAGCTTCCTGCAGGATGGAGCCAGCCAGGAGAAAGGAGAACCAAAAAAGGAGTGAAAGAGCAAAAAGGGCTGCGGGAGAAGCCGTCAAGTGCCCATCAGGGGCCGGAAGCCCAATGTGTGGAGTCACGATGGGGTCTGGCCGTGTCCCTCTTTCCTAGAAAGCTCTGGGCTCCTCACCCTTATCACGGCACATTCAGAAGGGCTCCGGTCACTTTGGCTTCTCACAGGGACAGATATGGGAGGAATTTCTTTCCCAGTCCAATGCTGCCAAGAGGCTCCCTCCCCTCCAAAGGGTTGCTCCATCTCCCTCCCACAGCCCAAGCCTTCCTGTGTTCAAAGTCTACAGCAGACAACCAGCACAGCCTTTCCCTGTAGTAAAGGGAGGTGGCACAAGTCCTGCTGGGGCCGGTTCAGCTGGATCCTAACTGCAGCCTCACAGTGCTGGCGAGTTTCCCCATGCAGGACATCATCCGAGGCTGCCTGAACCCTGGAATGGATGTGTGTGTTCTATGCTGGCCAAGAGCCCTCTGGAAACAGTGTGAAGTGATAGCCAGAGAATACATCAGCAAATGCATCAGCAGACGTGTTCCTACAGCCTCCTGCTCCCACCCTCACTGCCTGGCCAGCACACTGCTGCCCAGGAGGACAGCTCATCCCTCTCAGTTAGCTGCCTTGAACCCACCCAACCCCACAGGGCTCCCTACTGCGGGAAGAGGTGCCTGGTTTGCGCCACATCCCATCCATCACCACTTACATTCCTGTCCCAGGTGGAGAAATCACTGGAAAAGCATGAGGGTAAAGGCAGGCTGGGCTCTTGGGTGATACTTGGAGATCCTGGGAAACTCCCAGGCCACACAGCACCTTATGGGATTAACAACATCATTCCAGCTTCGAGATTCCCATGGAGATACTATTTAACCCCTTCCCCTGGAGCACTAAATATGATGATGGATCCAGGACTCACAGGAGCCTCCCCAGCAGCAAAACTACTGCAAAAGGCAAAGGGGAAAGCCACTGTAGCACTGAAGGAGCACTTGGTATGGATTGCTGCCTGCATCCCCTGTGAGTGAGGGCAGAACCAGGCAGGGTGCTGGGAGAGCCAGTTCCATTCCCAAGCTCCCAGCACAGGCAGCTGTGGAAATTCCTGCATCCCAAGGACATCTCCAGTTTCATGCCCAAGGCAACCACATAGAGCATCAAATTCTCTGCAGGAGAAGGCCCAAAGCAGAGAGGCCACAGCAGATTAAGCTAAAACCTTTCAGCAGCTTCTCTAGAACAAAACCCTGGTCCAGCTTTGCCTCCCTCTTTCCTCCAAGGCAACCAGAAGGGGTGAGGCACTGGAGGATGTGTCCCACTAACCTCTCAAATGACTTTAATGCCACATCTCAGTGTTACAGGTTGGCTGGCATTTCCCAATGGAAAAGGGAAGTGGATGGGCACATCTATCGGTAAAAGCAGTCAAGCTTCCTGAAAACTAAATAAAACTCAATTCCCTCTGCATCAGCCTCAAGAAACCACAATGAAATCCTTCTCTTGTCCAAAGGCAGGATGGAGCAGCAGATAAGGGCTGCTTGGGAAGGCCATGTGGGTGGGAAAGGAGCAGAAGGAGCACAAGTAAGGACGCTTTCCCTTTAAAAACAAAGGGGGGGGTGCACAGTATCAGAGACCTCTCCACCCCTGGGAAATTAAACCAACCCACACAGAGAGCCCTCATGAGCTGTGCTCAGCCAATGCGGTCCAGATGTTGGAGGCAGAGCCCGGCTCTCCGGGGCCGGCTGCTGGCGGCTCCCTCGTTGCTTGTCACGTCCCTGAGCAGCCATGGAAAGATTTCCTTTTTTGGGAACCTTTGCTGATGCAGAGGAAAACCAAGCCCCGAGCATCACCGCTCCCAGGAACAAACCCAACCCCATTCCTGCTCCGGAGCAGGGAGCGAGGCTCCTTATCACACCCCGTGCTGGAGACAAGATGAGGCACAAGCATCTTCAC
This sequence comes from Agapornis roseicollis, assembly GCA_002631895.1. Classification (NCBI taxonomy): domain Eukaryota; kingdom Metazoa; phylum Chordata; class Aves; order Psittaciformes; family Psittacidae; genus Agapornis; species Agapornis roseicollis. The sequence goes on along the minus strand of NDXB01010716.1, from coordinate 114,109 downwards.
TCACACCAAGAGCCGATGGGCACAGCGAGCGGAAGCATCCCCTCCACGCTGAGCCCAAAGCATCGGGCCATGCAGGCACAACCCAACAGCGTTTTCCAGCTGGGATTGCTTTCCCCCAGCTCCCGGTGGCACAATCTCAGCCGGGGGAAGCGGGGGTTTCATGGGTGGAGAAGCAGAAAGGAAGACAAGCTTTGCCAAAGGAGGAGGTTTCATCACCTCTCCCCATTCCAGCCTCTCCTCTGCCCTGGGGCTGCTGCTCCATCCCAGTTGGGAAACTCCCTCCCGTTACCTTCCAATGGACTCACCCAGGGCAGCATTTTTGGACAGGAATGTGGCAAATCATCGGGGCTCTCACCTACCCAAACAGGGTGATTTTAAAGCCACGACTCAGCTCTCACGTCCTCTTTAGCCCAAACCCAGGACTTTGTCTTCCTTTCTCCTTCTTTCCAACAACAAAAGGCTTTTAAACCCATATCCTAGCTTCTAATCAGTGATTTTCCTTCTTCCCCCCAGCCTCCTTTCCTTTTCCAGCCCTTCCAGCAATTAAGCTCCTTTAGCCTTAGTGCTTTACAAGGGGTTATCAAGAAGCAAGCCAAAAGTAAACTAAGTTTTAAATGCACTTTTCCTAACAAAGTGAATTTCCAGTGGGAACACCAGCATTTCCCAGCCAGCTCCTGCCAACGCACTCAGATAAGGGGCAGGTTTTCAGGGCAAGGCAGCAGTGGGCATCCCAAGCTGTGGTCTGAGCCGGATGCCACCAATAAACACGTTTAGACACGGTGGGAACAGTTGGAGACCGAGCTTGCGGCTGTAACGCGAGGAGCAGCTCCCATCCCAAAGGCTCATCCCTTCCTCCACATCCCTGCCTTACCTCGGCAGAGCACCAGGCGCAGAGGGGGCTCACAGCCAGGCACTGCTTGCAGGAGTTCACCCCGCGGGTGGTGCAGATGTTACCCCCTGAAACAGGAAAGCAGCGTGGTTACATCCAGCACCCACACGGGTGCTCAGCCAGGCACCCATCCCACCACAACTCTGCTCTAATCCCTTTCCCAGCCCCAAACCCCTCTGTGCTCCTTTTATAATCTTAGTACCAGCTGGGCTTCATCCTGCCCAGGATTGAGCATCATTTCCCACCTGCATCCACCCTTTCAGTGCCACACGTGTTGGAGTGAGGGGCATTTCCCTGCTGGTGTTTTGGGCTGTAGAGGCAAATTCCCAAGGGTACAATGTGGTACCCGCATCCCCGCCAGCAGCTGGGGAGCCGCTGCCTCTTCCCATCGCCCCTGACCCAGTGTGGTCAGTGCTTTCTTGTGCACACATTAAACTCAGCAGCTGCTCTTGGCCCAGGTTCAGACACAGGGAAACGAGGGGAGGGGAAGGGCAGGAGTCCAGGAATGTGGTGGTGACCAGTTGTGGTTGTGCCAATGCCCTGGGCAAAGGTTGGGCACTGTCGATGGAAGCGGCAATGGGGACTTTGAGCGATGCTGGCACCAGTCCTACAAGACTGGGGGGGGGATTGAAGGGACCCCAAATGCCAGCAGGAGCCCTGGGTAGCTCCAGTGCCTGCAGTGGCAGAGGTAGGGCTATGGGGCTCTGTGGTTCCTGCTGTCAACAGCTGATGTGGCTGCGGTGGCATCACCCTTCCTCCAAGGGCACAAGCATCTTAGGGCCTGGTTATGGGAATGCTTCAGCCTGGGGAGCCCAGGAGCATGGAGCAGGGAGCGCTGGGGTCTCCCCTTTGTCCCGTGTCCTCCTGTCCCTGCCCAGGGCTCTCCCAGTGTCTCTGAGCACAGGAAATGCAACACAAAGCAGAGAGGAAATGGTGAAACAGTGTCGTCAGGTCCTTGGGCAGAACCACGGTGACGGCACCGTGTGTTCATGCCCCTTGGCACGCAGCCTGGGCTGCATGCGTGTGTTCACCGCGTGTGCACACATCGCACTCGTGTGCATCTGCATGAGGTGGTGTCACAGGCTGAGCTGGACACGCTATGGCTGCTTGGGGATGTGCCCCATGGCCATGTCACCTCCCTGCTTGTCCCACGCAGGGTAACTACACTTAAAGGCTAAACCCCTATTGCCCTGCTCAGCACCAGCTTCAGGGTGGCATCCATAGGGATGCTCTCCACACACAAAAGTCCCAGCTGCAGCATGTGAGGATGGGCAGGATTATACATTTAGCACTGCCGAAAGGAGCAACACGTTGATCTCTGGTGCATCAAGGGCATGCAGGGATGCAGCAGCAGCATCACACCCTTGAGCAGACAGGATGTCGAGCTGAGGCTTGGTATAGGGAAGGCAAAGGGCTCTCAGCATCGCCAGCTCCTGCTGCGTGTGGAATCCCTCCTGCCTTGCCAAGCACTGGTGGCTGCAGCCCAAGCCCATGTGCCTTGGATTTGGGCTATGCCCTGCATTGCCCTCAGGGACAAGCTCAGAGGATTAACCACCAGCAATGCCCCTGACCTCCTCTTACTTAATGCCAATGTGGGGTTTGTTCCCTCAGGGGTGGATTTGAGCTCGGTCTAGGATGGGATGCACTGGCTCACGTCCTATCTCTAGCAGCTTTCCCCTGCGTCTTGAGCCAAGTGCCTCAGTTTCCCCTGTGCAGCGTTAACCCTGGTCTCAGTGAGTCCAGCCTGCACTGAAACACGATGTGGAGGATCTCCAAGCTTGGGTCTGCCCCCACTTCTCCTGCTGTGAAACCTGAGCTCTGAGGATAATGAGCCCCAGGACTGCCCCTTTGGGCTGGAGAGCAACTCTGCTCCCCAGCGTTTGGTATGCATTACCTCCTGCCTGTGTGCAGCCTCTGGGCTCAGCGGTTTCCTTCCCACCCCGCAGCACAGGGGTCCTTGCTCTGGTGTTCCCCTTCCATGCCATGGGAGCTGCACATGGGGTTAGATGGGGCTGCAACCCAGAGGGTCCTACAGGAGCGATGCTGCCATGCCTGCGGCTGCAGTCACATCGTGTCACCATGTCATTGCTGCAGTGGTGGCTTTGACCAGGGGGTCCCTGCAAGTCACTCCCTGCCCCTGGACTCATGCAGCCCTCCGGTCCCCATGGTCTCCATTGCCCATGACTGAGACATGTGCCCAGGGATGGAGGACCCTTCCCCAACCTGGCCGCTGAGAAGGGGCCAAAATGCACCAGTGCCAGTGGTGTTAACACAGTTCTCACCATTCAGATGTGGCTGTTCCTGCTGTGAGCAGGCAGCCTCAGCCTCTCACTGTGGGGAAATGTCTTTGCTTCGGCCTTTCCAGCTCTGCCTGTTTGAGGGAAGTGGGGAATGGGGACCTGGGATGGTGCAGGAGCAGCAGCACAGGCGAAGGAGAGAGGAGGAGGATGCTGCAGCTTGAGCCCACTCCAGGTTTGGTCCTAGAGCCTCCCAAGCAGCGCTTCCCAGGCTCAGGACCCCACCTGGGTGGAAGACCCCAGCACAGCTTTTTGGGATTTGTTTTTCCAGCCATAAAAACTCATGACCCCGAGTACTTTGAAAGCAGTCAGTCTCTCACAATGATCCGACCCTAAAGACTCAGGCTTTGAAAACAGAAAGAAATCCTAGCACATAATATACAGGGAAATGGGAGATGAACTGGGCAGGATGGGAACCGGACAGCGATGTGGAATGATGCACTCGAAATACCCCAGACGTCTGTGGCTCAGCATCATCCTTCCCTGGCTGGAGAAGCTTACTCAGCCCCCAAGCTGCGCTCCAAGTAAGCTCGATGCACCGCATGAGCCAGCCGCATGCTTTGCTTTTCCTCCCTCTGCCAATCGGAGCAAGAAAGTGCCCACAGAAAACCTGATAATGATATTTTGGAGAACTCGATAAGGACACAACCCACCCGGACATCCTTCTGCTTGATGCAACGATAAGGGCTTAGGCCTTTGTGACTGCTCTGCCAACGCCATCCTGGGGCTGTGGCTTTTCTCTGGCCCTCTCCCCGTCTGCAAGCATCATCCCAGGGAAGAAACAGCTTGAACTGAGCTCAGCTTCTTACAGGCACTGATACACAGGACCAAAGAGATCACCTGCACAGCTCCACGCTGCAGCTCTATAGTCTCAGTGGGTTGTTGTCCTGTGTCCTGTACCGATGACAGGGATCAGGTAGATCAGAGCCCCAGGCTGTTCCTGGGAATTCACCGAAGTCTGGAACTCTTTAGACAGAACAACGTTGTCCAGAGCCTAGCCTCGAAAACAATGGGACCCATTTATAAACCAGGAGCTGAAAACACCACGTTGCAGTTTCAGGGTTTACTTTGAGCCCCGGGAACACACCTGGGGAGGGGAGAAAACGCTTTTCTCTGCTCTCCTCCATGCTCCAGACACTGAAAATGCTAAAGCCACAAATTACCTCTGTCTGAAACCACCTCATCCTAAAAACCAGTTGCTAAAAGCACCATGTGAGAGGTAACAGAGCACGTTTCTCACAATCAGGATAGAGAAAAGGGAACTCAAGGCATAAACGCTCCCCTTGCCTTTAAACCAGCAGGGCCACAGCGCCCAACCTGCCCTGCGAACTCTCTTCATTGTGCATTTAGGAAGGACGGAGCCCAAGTCACACCCTGGTCCTCCCGTTACAAACCCTTACCCGGAGCCAAACACAGCGGAGGTACAGAACAGAAACTTGCCGCACCCAGCGTGGAAATAACTCTCAAACCACGTCCTGATGCTACAGCACCTTTGGGAAAGCCACCTGGCCCCGACCCATCCACGACCCAACCGGTCTGAGCAGCTTCAGGCTGCCCGCTCCCCCCTCGGAGCGCTTTCCCAAGCAGAAAGTGCTGGGATTTGGGGGGGATTTGGGTCGCACAAGCCCTGAATGAGCCGGCTCGAAGCGAGCGGCAGCGCTGCCCAAACCTACCCCAGGCGCCAGCAGCGCAGAGAGCGAGGATCCCGAGAGCCACGCTGAGCTTTCCCATCTCGTCCTCCAAGCCCCGAACGCGGGGGGCTGCTTGGACCGGCCCCACCGCGACCGATGGGGAGCAGCTCGGGAGGCTTGGAGCAGCCCCGGAGATGAATCATGGGTCTGGGTGTGTGACACACGGCGAGCGGGGCCGGCCGGAGGGAGGAAGCGGCGCTGGCTCGTCACTCACTGGGGAGCCGGTCTGTGCCCCCGCCCGCGCTGCCGGCACCTCCTCATGCTTGGCTTGGCTTGGCTTGGCTTGGCTTGGCTTGGCTTGGCTTGGCTTCCCTTTGCTCCGTCAAGGACCTACTAAACTCTGGCAGGGAGCGCGCACAGCGCCGGTGACCTCCGGCCCTGGGGCTTGTAACAGGCTCTTTCCCATAGGCTCTTTTGCCTGGGTTTAACTCCTTGCAAGACCTTGCTCCCTCCTTCCTTTCCTTAACTCTTGCGGGAAAGGCGGCCGCTGAGTCCCAGGGTTGAACGGGAGGTAAAGGTGTGGGTTCTCAGCTCCCGAATGGTGCAAACGGGACTGTTTCTGCTCAAACAGGGAGCTGAGTGAGATCCGAACCTGGTGAAAGCAGCAGTTTGGATGTAAACCGGGCCGTCACCAAGGCAGGGAAGTTCAGCTTAAGGTCCAATGGTTAGGACCTCATTTTCTTCTTGCTTGTATGGGTTTTCCCTCTCTGTGTCCTCAGAACTGGCTCCTGTACTGAGCAAGGAGAGGAATTGCTCTCCCTGAAACAGCAGAGCTGATTGTGGGTGCTTCCTGGAGGGGCTTGGTAAACCTCTTGTGTAACTCGGAGGTGGGGAAACTGAGGCACTCAAGGTACAGCTGGGATGCAAATGGAAGAGAAGGGCTGTTTCCCTGGAGCCCAGGGATGCTCCCACCGTGCGCTGGGCTGGGGACAGTAGTGACCCAACTCTGAGGCAAGGTGGTCCAACTCATAGGAACATCAGGCATCAGAAACCGAGCTGGTGTGTGTGTGCCTGATGCTGCTGGATGTGACGTGAGGGTCCTGTATGAGAACCATAGCACCACGTTCCCCTCCTACGAGAGGGGATGGTGCCTGGGAGGGTGAGACAGAGCTGGGGACCCGGCCTCAGGAGCTGGGGATTTAGCTTTAAAGGAAGTTGTTTTGGTGCCTCTTTTCTTCTCCACTCACCCCCATTTTCCCTGCGGGAGCTGCTGCCCTCCCGCGGCTGCGGGGGGATCGTTTTCCACCTGATCCAACCCTGTCCCAAAGGCTTCTTGATGGGGATTTGGTAAAGAGGACAAGGAGAAGCCCATCGACCCTCCTGCAGCATCCGAAAATGCTGCACCTTGGCTGGGACATCAATACAAACCCCAAAGCTTTCTGAGGGGCTCTTGGTCCTGGCCTGCTCATAGAATCCCAGCCTGGTTTGGGCTGGAATGGGCCTTAAATCTCCTCCAGCTCCAACCCCTGCCATGGGCAGGGACCCTTCCACTGGAGCAGCTTGCTCCAAGCCCCTGTGTCCAACCTGGCCTTGAGCACTGCCAGGGATGGGGCAGCCACAGCTTCTCTGGGCCATCACCCTGTGCCAGCGCCTCAGCACCCTCACAGGGAACAGCTTCTGCCTCAGAGCTCAGCTCAGTCTCCCCTGTTGGGGCAGGTTCAAGCCATTGCCCTTGGCCTGTCCCTACAGGCCCTTGTCCCAAGCCCCTCTCCAGGTTCCCTGCAGCCCCTTCAGGCCCTGGAGCTGCTCTCAGGTCTCCCCTTCAGGAGCCTTCTCTCCCCCAGGCTGCCCCAGCCCAGGTCTCTCAGCCTGGCTCCAGAGCAGAGCTGCTCCAGCCCTCGCAGCAGCTCCATGGCCTCCTCTGGGACCCCGAAGCCATCTCCCCCTGCAGATCCCATTGGTCACTTTTAATGCATCCCAGTTCCTGCTTTTCTTAAGCTTCATGGGATGGGTTGATGAATTTGTTCAAGATTCTAGAGAGAAACGTGGGAGCCCTGCTTGGCTCAGCCCCCCCCAGGGATCCTCCCTGCCATCCATCTCACTGGTCCTCTTCACCAAGGGACTCATCCTGCCCTGTAGCTGCTTCCCGCACCAGCAATGCTGCAAAGGCATGCACAGCATCACCGCATGCTCTGGCCCAGGAGTGATGATGGATGAGTGCAGCAGCCGGATCCATGCTCTGGCGAGTGGGAAGAGGCTGGAGCTGGAACCACCAGAGGGAGCAGAAACTCCTTCAGTCTGCGAGCGAGCGGGAGCGGAGCTCCCACCCGGCCAGGGATGCTCTGGTTTCCCGTTGGGACTTTTCCTGGCCCTCAGCTCAAACCCGAGCCGATGCTCTTGCCCCATCAGGGCTTTCCACCTTCCTCCTGCACGCAGTTCTGCTGCAAAGTGTCCTTATAGAGCAGGCAGCCCTGCATGGAGAGGAACTCCAAGTACAAAAAGCAACAAGTAAACCCCAAAGCAAACAGGTTTTGAGGCCCTAAAGTCACAGCAGCACAACAGGGCACAGGGCCAAGCTGGCTGAAAGTAGGATCAGTTGAGACTCTCTCTGCGAAGCTCCCCTCCATCCTCAGCCAGCCTCATGCTCCTGCCTTTGCTGCAGTTCATCAGTCCTCATTTTAGGGCCATTAAAATCCCCTCCAGGGCTGGGCCAAGAAAGCCAGGATGTACACAGGTAAATCAAGCCCTCACATCGTGGCTCGGGGGTGATCTGCTCTTCTGTGCCATCCAGACACGTTTTCCAGGCAGATACCTATAGGCAAAGCCCATTGTGTCGCCTATCAACTGTGATACAGCAGGGCCATGGGACAGGCAGGGTGAGGACTGAGCCGGACACAGTTGGACACCCTGAATCAGGGTGTCCCTTGGGGAGCTTATGCAGACACAGAGAGCAGAACAACGATTGACTGTGCCCTGGCATTTTTTCAGTGGGGCTGAGGGGCCTGAGTGAGGGGGTCTGTGATGCTCTAGCCCTGGGTGCAGCAGTGGTGCTGCTGTAGGACCCAGAGCTGGGGACAAGGCAGGGAAGGGGTGCAGGGATCAGGGCGCAGCACTACAGAGCTCTCTTTGATGGGGCTAAAAGAGCAGGAGCTGGGGGGATGCAGGAGACAAAGATGCTCGGGGAGGAAACCCCCAAGCAGAGGAAGAGAGAGATGCAGAGAGGGGATGGATCCAGCCCTCATCTGGAGGCACAGGACAGGCATCACTGAGCAGAGCTGGGGGTGGACGTGGCTGGATTGGGCCAGCGCTGCTCTAAGCATGAGTGGGTGGCATAGAGCAGGAGGCAGGGATCGGGAGAGCAGCGCTGACCTGAGGCTCATGCGAGCCTTCACAAGGGGGGAAGAGGGGACCTGCCAGCACCCAGGAGGACCACGACCATGCGGGATGCTCTCGGGAGCAGGTCAGGGGGGTGGGAAGGACCATGAGTTGGGTGCCGCTCCACAGGTCCTTAGGGGACATTCCCCACCTTGGGGTGGCACAAGGGGTGGGTACCGGCCCCCGGGGCAGAGCAGAGAGGGGGTGCACGGGGTGGGGAAGGGGTGGGCAGCCTGGGTGAGCGTGCAGGGGGAGGAAGGCGGTGCTGGGGGGAGGCTGGAAGGGGGTGGAGTTGCTGGTTTTTCCTTTGAACACGGGGAAGACTTTAGCTTGGAACTTGCATTTGTGGAGCTTCCAGCCGGCAGGAATCAGCTCTCCCTCCTGCGGGAAAGCCCCCGGCGCAAAGGGGGTGCCCTGTGCTTGGGGGCAGCGTGAGGGCAGGAGGCATGGAGCAACCCTCGCCTGCCTCCTTCTCCCCTCTGCCCCCTTTGCCTTTTCTCTCTCTGTCTCTCTGCTTGTCTGGGGGCTTGTGCTAACGCTGCCTGTGCCAGGAGGGATCCGGGAGCGAGCTGACCCTCGCCTGCAGGAATTGGCTTCCCACCTGCTCACAGCCTCGAGGAAGCATCCCATCCATCCCGGGTTGTGAGGAGAAAGGCAGGAGGTGGCTCGGAGCCCTGGCATGTGAGGGCGGGCAGGGGGACATCAGGCTTCTCCTCTTGCCTTCCCCGGAGGTTTGGGATCACGCAGAGACCATGAATGGATCCTTTTTCAACCAGACTCTCCTAGAGGAGGGAGCTTACCCCAACAGGACCCAGGGCTTGGGGATGCTCGTGGCCTGCTGCAATGGGACCAGCTCGGTGCTGGCAACCGGCGGCGGCTCCTCGGTGCTGGCACCTGATGAGAGGAGCCTTTACATCACACGGGTGGTGCAGATCGCGGTCCTCTGCGTCCTCTCCTTGACTGTCATGTTTGGCATCTTCTTTTTGGGCTGCAACTTGCTCATCAAGTCCGAGAGCATGATTAACTTCCTGGTGAAGGACCGGAGACCTTCCAAGGATGTGGGAGCTGCAATCATGGGACTTTACTAAAGCCACCGGGCTTTTGTAGGCAAGTGAACTCTATGGACCTGGTGCTGAGGTGCACATTCCCATGTGTTCGGGGGGAGCGGAAAAGGGGGAGACAGGGGTCTTTTAATATGTCTGTGTCTATGGGCAAGGCAACCTGTGCTTCCCAGCCAACAAACTGTCCTGGTGCCTGGGGAGATCCCCCCAGGGCTGTCTGAAGCACAATAAATGAGCAGCGTTGTGTTGCATGCAGAAATGGCTTAAGTTTTGCATGAAACTTGCAGAAACAGTGACAACGTGCAGATCCGGACTCTTTCCTGCTGTTACCTTGGATACGGCTACCTGGGATTTAGGGCTAAGAAAAAAAAACAACAAAAAAAAAAA
>NDXB01010716.1:43809-104359 GCA_002631895.1 Agapornis roseicollis | reverse complement strand
AAAAAAAAAAAAAAAAAAAAAAAAAAAAAAGCAAAAAAAAAAAAAAAGGGAAATTACTACAAAAAGAACCCAAAAAAAGAACAAAGTGAGGGGAAAGCAACGTGCATGGCATGGACCACAGCTTGGACCATGGGGCAGGGGAAGGGAAGCGCTGTGTGGGTTGGGCAACAAAGTCTGCACGCTCCGAAATGTGCCGCTCTGTTTCTATGTGGGACCTCAAGCATGCATCTTCTGGTAGAGTTTTGTCACAGGGAAAGCATGTTCTTCCTTATTGTCCTGAGCTATCCTGTTAAGTGAAGTGATCCTTTCTTCTTTTGCACTATGGCAGAGGAAGAAAAGAACCCACTCCAACCCCAAAGCAAAAGCATGCTCGGTTTTGTACACAACAGCCTTTTCTCAAGTGTTCTATTGTTACAGTCCTTGAGGTCTTTTGTAGTCTTTTTGGAAGCTGGTGAACATTCAGGAATCAAAAAGAACCTGTTTGAAATGACTTTTGTGTTGTCTTCATTTGGTCCGTGTGTGTGCAGAGTTGAGGTGGTTTAGCCCTGGTTGCAGGCAGCATCACCTCACCTTCCCATTGAGCTCTAACCAGAGGCATTTCTTGAAAGGCAGAAACCACATTTCTCACAGGCAAGTCTCAGTTACCACTTGCAAATCAATTTGTCAGGAACTGGGTGTTTCAAGCTTGTGTTAAATCCCTGCACTGAAGCAGAGCTTCATAAAGATGCATTGAGCGCCTCTTGCAAAGCGAACTGCAGCCTCCAAGTGCAAACCTCCAGCTCTTCTGATCCTGATGAGCTGCCAAAACTGAACGATGAGAGAGGAGGAGGACTCCTGACCTTTGTTCCGTGATGCATTTGCGGCTCTGGCTGTGGGTGTGAGATGGAAACCATTGGAGTTTTGTTGCGCCAACAATATTCCTGCTGGGTCCACTTCTGTAGTGGGAAAGCAACCCCGGATGCTGGAGGAGCTGATGAGCTGATCTCTAGGGATGTAAACAACAGCCCTCTCCTTGTCAGGAGGAACAAGACTAAAGGATGCTTTGAACTGATCAACATCTGCTGAGCACCTTCTCAAAGGTTCCCACAGGGTGCTGGTAACCCAGCGCAGAGCAGCACTAGTGCAGTGCTGCCACTGGTTGCTCCCACTAACCTGTTGTCTGTAACGCCTTGAAAGCACAAGGACAATGTGGCAGCAGGCTCTGGATTTGGGATTCAGAGCTTTTAAATGTCCCATTGGTGCCAGTGAAACAGCAGGGCCCTGATTTCTGTGAGGTCTGCGTACCTGAGCAGCCTTAGCACGGAGGGTTTGCTGCTCCACCAACACCTGTAAAAGCAGTTCACACAGCAGCATGGGAGGGGATTTTGGTCCCTGCTGCCCAAGGGGGTGTTATGACCATTGATCTCTTTGCATATGAGCACAAACTGGTCCCACTGCAGGGGCACAGCCTGGTCACCCCGTCAGGGTGAGATGCAGAGCATCCCAATGCATATAATGACCCACCCAGCTCTGCAAACACTTCAGAGTGTACTTGAATGTAATGTGACTGCATCTTCAGGTTGCTGTGCTGTCAGAGGACAGCCCAGATGTACCCATCCAGCTTCTGCTTTAAGCATTTGGTCCCTCTTGCCACCCATCCACCAGACATGGTCCCAGCACAAGAGAGAGCTCAGAGATGTTGGAAGAAACTTTCCAATGTCAGCAATACAAGCAAGGCACAGGAAATGTTGCTAATACAAAGAAAGTGTCAAAACCACATTAAATCTGACCTGCAGTAGTGAAGAAGCTGGTCAAATTATCCCAACTGTCCCCAGCTACCTTTGCTTTGCCAGGGATTGTCCCATGGGGAAACACGGCTCTGCAATCCCACATAGCCACCAAGACACCAAATGTCCTTAGAGACCACATCCAGGAGTGGGATTTGGGGGGTTTTGTCCCTTTTGTGCTGTGGAGTCTTCCAGAGGAAAGGAGAAAAGTCATCCATGGTAGGGTCACTTTGACACGAGGTGGAGGAGCAATGTAATGCCCTGAGCGCCTGCTGAGATGGATGGAGCTTGCTCAGGAGTCAGTTAGGAGAGGGAAGACTTTTCCCTTAGTCCCCTGAGGCAAAAGCTCAACTTTACGTTGGCTTATTCATTCTCTACTCAAGCCATGTCTCTTCCGTGATCGTAAGGGCTATATCTACATCACTGGGTTCTGTGGACCAACAGAAAAGGGTCTGCAGAGTGAAGCAGTTGGTGGGCACCATCCATATTTACCCTACTACACACTATGTGTCCCTATGGGGTTGCTGCTCTCAGTGGGTTTAAGACACTTGCACACAAGTCCCCATCCTCTCAGATTCCCAATAAAAGGCCAATGGCCCCACTGAGAGTAATGACCAGTGCAGCTCATTCCTACTGGAAGGTGCTGAGGGTACCATGATGCTGCCCAGATCTCAGACCCTGCAAACCCAGCTGCCCTGCCCCAGAGGATAAGGTGGTTCCTCCAGGGCTTGCGTAAGGGAAGCAGACCATAATGGCTCTTTCTGCTGTCTTTCCCCACAAATAGCTGTGTGTTTTCAGCTCACACCTCCTCATTTAGCTGAAGCTCCAAGTGGGTTCTGGCTCCCAAGAACATTTAAGCAGGTTTTTTTTGGACAAGGCTGGTTTCACGTTATTTTGATTCAGGTTCCTTGACTTGTTGCCTGTAGCAGGTTTAGTTCCAGAACGTTACTGGGGTGCCAGGAGTTGCACACATATGACTGAGAGACACTGAATCCTAGAGTGGTTTGGGTTGGAAGGGACCTTCAAAGCTCTGTAGGTTCTATATAGGTCTATAGGTCCAAAGGTCTGTAGGTTTTGCCTCTAGACACTGCTGGCTCTAAAGTATAGCAGAGAGACAGGGAGAGAAGGGATAAGCTTAGGTGGATCATCACATCAATGGCAGAGTGAGGACCAGCACTGAGTGTCATTTAAAATCATCACCTAGCAGTGGAATGGAAGATAGCAATGCAATCCTGTGGGAATGGACACACTGGTCCATCTAACCTGCATCCCTCCTCTAACAGCAATCATGATTTCAGGCAGTGTGTGGTCAGTCAAGTTATCCTACTAACAGGGAGCTGCTTCTTGACCCCAACCAAGAGCACCCAGCACTGGACCTTCCCAACCCTCCTTCCCTGTCACTGGGCTGGTCCCCACTTGCAGTGATTTTGTTCCATCTGGGATTTCTTATTCCTAAAGGGCAGACAATGAAAGAGTTAAACAAGCCAAGCCAGACAGACAGATCAGGGGAGAGGGAGGATCCCAACCTGAGCCTGGCACCAGATGTACCGGAGCACCTGCATCAAACACACCGAGTATTTAATAATTCCTGAGAATTGCCATGGTAATGAAGCACGGAGTCAGGTTGTTATGGCAACAGCCTGGGTTTTTAGGCAGGGAGGCTTTACCCAGGTTGTAACCTCAATCCAGCCTCAACACACTTCCGAGAGCCCAAAAAATCAAGAAGTGAAATAAACCAAAACCAGATAAGTAGCAGTTTCCTGTCTCTTGTCTGGCAGCTCTGGGCTTGTTCCATGGGTAGGTGGAGGGAGCCAGGTTGTTCCAGACACACATTCCTCTGGAAAGAGCAGGGGATGGATGGAGCGGACCTCCACTGGTCCAACACTGGGTGCTGATGGGGATGAGGGGCTGGACTCCTCTCATTGTGGGTCTGGGATGCTCTGCCACTGCCTGTGGTGTGGTGTCTGCCATTAGCTCCCATTAGCTGGCTAATGGGAAGGACACATCCATGTAATCAAGTGTATAAGAGGGCAGTCATGAACAAGCCCTCATCCCAGCCAAGCCCACAGAGGGATGCTGTGATCCCAGTTTGCAGCTTGCCTGTAGTTACCTGCATCCCAAGCGATGCAGGTCCCAAAGCTGGTCTCCAAGATGAGGCAGGCACTCTGGGGGCTGGAAAGGAGGTAACAGACCACTTTTCCTAAAGCCACATGACAGCCCTAAGAAGAAAGCACAGGATTCCTGAGCTCTGGCAAGGTGTCCCTGAACTGAAGGGGCACTCGTCAGGCAAGACTGGAAATCTCCTGTCTCCCTCCTGCCCTCCCATCAGTGGGCACAAAGCCACTTCCATCTCCCCCCCCAAGTCATCCCCTCCAGCAAATGTGTCAGGTTTGTCCAGCTGATCCTTATATTAAGTTTTGATTCAGTGCTGGTTAAGGCAGCAGCTCTGTGAGCCCATTTTCTATTAAGAAACCAGAGGCAGCGCACAGAAGGGTTTGCTTAGCAGAGAGATGGCTTGAAATACACGGTTCAATTACTCAGGAGCATCACTTGATAAATCCCCACTGCTGCTCAGCGTGGTTCTCTTGTATTGGCTGTGTGAGAGCCATTAGCCTCTAGATAAAGCCTCTGTAGTCCATTAGCTCTGCCACAGAGGGACAAGTTGATGCCATTGGAGTCAGGCACTTGAGGGAGAGCTGAGATCAAGTGATGACAAGAATTCAAGAGCCAGCGCTGCCTCACAGCTCCGGAGGCTTTGCCTACCAGTTTCTCTCTTTGAAAGGGGAATGTTTCCCAGTGTCTGTGGCTTTCCAGCTGCTTTGCTGCTGCGGCTGCTGCTGGCGTTTTGGACAGGAATTCCTCAGCTCTGCCATCCTGCCCTGGCTCCATGTTTGAGACTGCCTGGACCTGCTGGCCTGGCACAGGACTTGCTGCCTACTGAGGCGTGCAGACCACTTGGCACCCACTACAGAACCCGGAGCACAGAAAATTCCCCCCTTCCAGAGACATGTAGATACCCCTTTTGCTCCTTGCCATATCAGAGCTGTTATGGGCTTGGCTGAGCAGTCAGAGTCATAGAATCATAGAATAGTTCGGGTTGGAAAGGACCTTAAGATCATCCAGTTCCAACCCCCCTGTCATAGGCAGGGACACCTCACACTAAACCATGCCCCCCAGTGCTTCATCCAAGCTGGCCTTGAACACTGCCAGGGATGGAGCATTCACAGCCTCCCTGGCCAACCCATTCCAGTGCCTCAGCACCCTCACAGGAGTCCTCGGTATAAAACATGGATCTTACAGCTCCATCTGTACTCGGAAAGTGGTCAGCACCAGGAATATTCCTGGGCACCGGAACTTGGCTTGTGAGAATGGTTCTTGGTACGGTTCAAACCTGTGCCAGCAACCTGACCCCAACAGTCCCAAGTGAAAAGATCACAGTGCATTCAAGGACACTTCTTTAGCCTGAGCTGGCTGTGCAGGGTGAGCATTTCATTACATCTGATGGATTCACATGCAAATGTAGAAGTCCTCAAGCAGTTGTTTGGCTTTCTGAATCCAGCTTTCTCAAACATGAATGAGGGATATGAAACCCTTGGTTTTAGTCCTGGAATACATCTTTTTAACACAGGGAAGCACAAAACACCTGCAGCAGCCTTGACAGCTGCCTGTTCCATGGTGTTGGATGCATCTTTGTGTTCCTCCATTAAGATGAGTGAGCCAAGCGATTCCCCTGCAGGCTGCTCATGGTTGAGCTCCTCTGATTTGAGTTACAGCAATTCCTTGGGCTTGTTTATTCCATCAGCGCATGAGCATGGAAAATTCAGTGAAGAGAAAATCAGAACATTGCCAACAAACCAGGAGGGTTTGGCAGAGCCCTGATGGTGTCACTGTCAACGTGCTCGAGAGTGGTGGGGGCATTGGCAATGCCCAAAGGCATGTAACTAAAGAGACTGTCTCCGATTTGACAACCACCACTCACCTCCCTGTATTTCAGGTTGGGCAACAGGAGTCCAGCTTCAGAGCTGCCTGTGCACCTCTTTGGCTCTCTCATCCTTCCCAGCAGCTCATTAGCGTGGATGACATTTTCACATCATTAATTTAAGGCAGGTTCATCACCAACAAACCATAAATGTCTTCTTAATTACAAAGGTAGTGAGGGAAGCTGAGAGCTGGCCCTGTGTGCCAGCCTCTGCTGCAGGTCACAGGTGACTTCAAAGTGAAGGCCTGGGTTTGCTGTGCATGAGGCTAGGAGAAAAGCATACAAGATCCATCCATCCCATGATGTTCCAGTTCTTAAAGGGTCCAGTACTGCAAGGACATGAGTCATTTGAAGTGTGGATGTGACACTGGAAGTAGAGATCTTAATAACCAAGAAAAGGCAGGAGAAACTGGACGATGGGCTGGATCTGCAGAGCTGCACACCTCTGCTTTCTTCATTTAGGAGCCAGTTTTGTCCTCTTAGTGTGCCTGTTGGTACTGGTTGAGGCTGGTACACAAGTGCGGGCGGGAGGACGGATGCTTGTGCAGAGGAGAACAAGGTGTGCATGAAAGCAAGCTCAGGGCACTGTCCCCTCTCACGTGCTGGGTGCTGGCTGGTTCTCTGCCCTGGTATGGCTCAAGCTTTCATGCAGTTGAGGTCAAATCCAGAGCCACCCTTTCTGGCAGGCCCCGCAAGTGCCCACACTTTACAGGCTCCTGTGCAGCTGTGAGTGCTCCCCTCTTGCCACAGAGCCCCAAAATGCAAGTTTAATAGGAGGAGACAGCTGAAAAGCAGGGAAGATGCAATTAGGCTGGAACTGGCTGAGTTCCTTCTCGCAGATAATTGAAAATCTGACTAATTGGCTGCAATGAATTCCCAGGGCAGACAGGATCCAGCTTGGTGTGTGCTGGGCCAGCTGCGACAACACTGCACAAGGACCAGCCTACAGACTGATCACTACAACCCACCGGCCTGTGACACCATACAGGGCCCAGTTCATCATCT
Organism: Agapornis roseicollis; assembly: GCA_002631895.1. Lineage (NCBI taxonomy): Eukaryota > Metazoa > Chordata > Aves > Psittaciformes > Psittacidae > Agapornis > Agapornis roseicollis. The sequence goes on along the minus strand of NDXB01010716.1, from coordinate 97,609 downwards.
CCAGAGAGATGTTACAAGCCTAACCCCCCTCCCCCCCTCGGCTGCAATAAGGGTGGTTTAGTGGTCCATGTACACAACAAGGCTCTTTTGTTCTTTATCCCACACTTCACAAAGCAGGGAGCCAGTGGGACACCAAGCTTCACACAATCCTGGTGTGACAGGACCTACCCTGGACCATTTGCAGCATGTCAGAGCTGGAAAGGACAATAGGACAAAAGGACAACTTGCCTCCATTGTGATCACAGCATGCAAGCATCTGGCTGGTCTCAAAGACTGGCTGTGTTTGATCAGTGCTGAATCAATGGTGCTGGTTGCCCCTGCTCCTGTCTGCTGCTCATGCTGGTGGGTTTCCAGAAGCTCTGTTTCATGATCAGGCCTGCCCTGGACTGATGGAAACATCTAGGGGACAAGTTGGACTTGGCAGTGACATTCCTAGATGTGCCTTGGAAATGCTTTCTGGTAGGAAACCATAGAATCATAGAAGAGTTAGGGTTGGAAATGACCTTAAGATCATCCAGTTCCAACCCCCCTGCCATGGGCAGGGACACCTCACACTAAACCATGCCATTAAAGGCTCTGTCCAACCTGGCCTTGAACACTGCCAGGGATGGAGCACTCACAACCTCCCTGGCCAACCCATTCCAGTGCCTCAGCACCCTCACAGCAAAGAATTTCTTCCTTAGATCCAATCTAAACCTCCCCTGTTTCAGTTTGAACCCGTTCCCCCTTGTCCTGTCACTGCAGTCCCTAATGAAGAGCCCCTCCCCAGCATCCCTATAGGCCCCCTTCAGACAATGGAAGCTGCTCTGAGGTCTCCACGCAGCTTCTCTTCTCCAAGCTGAACAGCCCCAATTTTCCCAGCCTGGCTCCATACAGGAGCTGCTCCATCCCCTGAGCATCCTCCTGCAGCCTCTGGCTGTACTGGAGCTCCCTTCTACCAGAGCACAACTGAATGTCTCCACCATGAACGTGACGAGGCAAAGTGAAGCAATCATTCCGGCTGAGGGCATTCAGGAAACAGGATGCTGTGCTCTCCACATCCCTGTTTCATAGAGCAGACACTTGGTGCTTGGTGCAGATGGCAGTTTCCCAGTGGCTGGGGTTGGGTCAGAGAGGTAGCACAGGTAGGAACAAACATGTTCTTTTCATTGCAGCACTTGAAGGACTAAGGCTAGAATAACACCAGACTTCTTGTGCATCTTTGGCTCCAGTTTCTCTTTCTCACTGCTCGGCAGCGTGCTGCGTGCCAGGTGGCTGCAGTTCATTATGAACTTCATCAAGTGCCTGGGGAAATAAGTCATGGGGAGGATGAAAAATGACACACGCATTTCCCCCGGTGCTGACTGTTCATCATCTCCTTGGACAGAAATGCAATAGTCCCTGGGGCGGGCAAGGGCCGCAGAAGGGAGGTACCAATCACATTCATGGAATCAGAGAGTTTACACCATTCCTGAAGTCTGAGGCCTTTTCCCATCTGAGCTGTATCCCTAGGGATATTTCTTTTGCTTTGGAGTTCCAACCATGGCTCTGCCCGCTCGCCTCCTCTTGTGGTTGAAGTGCTGGTTTCAAAGCACTTGGCACTAGAGACGGGGCAAAATGAACCCAGCTCCTTCTTCTTGGCTTTAAGTAGAGCAGGGAAGGCTGAATGGAGAGAGAAGCTAGCAAGAACCTCGGCTGCTTGGGAATTTGTCACAGTTCCTTTAAATGGCTCCATCCTGAAGCCTTCAGGGCTTAAGCATGACTAATAGCTTCATTATTCTCTGCAAGGTGTACACCAGGTTACCCTTTAACAGGCAGGAGGGAACAAGACCTGGCAACAGAACACAAAGAAACACAGCTGGCCATTTGGATGCACTGGGGCCAAAGTCCCGTTTTAGAGCTCCCTCCTCACGGGCAGGGGGTGTGAAAAGAAGAAATGGAAGAGCAGCCATGCCAAAGCTCAGCATCAGCATTCCCCTCTTTTTGTTACAGTGGGAATGCCGAGCTGAGCCTTGTGGTTAGAGCCATTTCTGGAGGAGGGGATCATTTAGGACTGTGCTTCCATGTGCTAAAGCTTGTGGCAGCTACAGCTTAGAGCACCCTTTGCGTCCTTTCTGTCACTTCATGCCTCCCCACTTCACACATAGGGGAGCTCTGCTGTGGGCCAGGTCATAGAACCTCAATCAAACACAGAGTAAACTAACACCAAACCTAGGTTTGGTTGTTGCTCTGATCATCCTCTGGTTCACCGCGCAGCCCCCAGGCCACACTGCTGGCACAACCAACAGGAACCCTGTTCTGCTACAAGGCTGGCCCATTGTGAAAGGCATTTCTCAGGCTCCCAAAAACCAACTTTAGAACTCTCTCAGCTTTCCCCACTAAGGCTCCAGGACCTTTCCTGTGTAGCTCATTGGCCCCCATCCACAGCTCGTGGTGCTGGTGAGCAAGGCAGGTTTGCAACCTCTGCATTGGTTCCTGGAGAACCCCATCACATTCCAGCACCATTCCTTTGCTTTACTGGACTCTCTTCTCGCATCCCTCACACCTCTCCTCCCAGTGTGGGCTGTTACACATCCAAGCTACCAAACAAACCTTGTGCAGCAGCCCCTTGGTTTCTGGCAGCATCTCCCTTGCTTTTCAGCATGGGAGGAGGCACTTTTGGGAAGCACAGGTAGGATGCCACTGACTCTGCTACCTGCAACAGTAGGAAATGCTTTGCCCAAAGCACCTGACACGGGACCTGTTGCTCCCTTACTCAGCACCAAGTCTTCAGTGTAAATCACTGCAGTGGAGCTGGGAGTTTTTACTCCAGCTTTGAGTCTGGATCACAATGCAGAGCTGGTGGGAGTGCGTGGCACTGCTTTGCTGCTGAGGGGTAATTTTGGAGCCTGGGAAATAAACAGAAAGAGACAAAACATGAGGATCTCGTGAGAAAGCTTGGCTCGCTTTGCCTTAGTCCAGCTGCCAATAGAACCAATAGAACGCTGGTTCTATTTCTCTGCCTTTTTCTCCCTTCTTTTACTCTCCATTTAGTGCAATGTGACAAGAATTGGCCCTTGCCACTTTGCCCATGTCAAAATCCCTCACCTCCTCCTTTACCCCTCTCCCATGTCCAACCCCATATTCCTTCACCCTTTGCCCAGCTGGGACAGTCTCCCTGTGAATCCAGGTTACTCCAAGTAAATGCTTCCACTTGCAAATACCCTAGGGCCATTCTTGTCATGGTTTTCTCTGTGTGGGCTCTGGCAAGTTATTGCCTCCTGCAACCTCGAGCTCAATGTGAAAGAGTTGCCTGTCTTTTTGACCAAGGAATGATTTCAGCTGGGTAGTAAATTGCCTGAGAAGGGAATTTGGAAGGAGCCGATGTGCTCCAACAGAGCAGCCTCCAGTTCTGGGCTATTAATGCTCCTTATGAAAGGTGTCAAATCTCTGCCAGCCTCTGCTGTGTCTGCTCTGGGGCTCTGCCTCCTCACTTTGGACAATGAGAAACCAGCTGGGGAAGTGCGCTCAGAGCAGGGCTGGAGGAAAACATCTCCTGCAGGCCAGAGAGCTCTGGCATGGCTGCGATGGTCAAGCTGAACACACGGAGTCCATTGTGCTGGGCTGGGGTTGAAAGTGGCCCCGAGCTTTGCCTGCTGAGAACAGGCTTGGAATAAGCCCTGCTTAGCTAAATCAGGTCCTGCACTGATTGCACACTTATTGCATCCTACCAAGGAAGGGGGATTCCCTCCTTCCACCCTGTGCCCATCAGTGAGGCAGAGCAGGGATTTTTGCTCTCAGCTCCCTGCCCTGACAGTGTGGATCTGTCTGCTGCCAGTGCCATTCTACTGGAGACAAGTGGGAACATGGGGAACTCCATCTGCACCTCCCTGATCACAGCCTCAGCATCACAGCTGAATCCGGACAAAGCTACTCTCCATCATGAAAGTCACAGGAAGGAAGAGCCCTGCCCTGGAGATACTTTACATGGAACAGCAAAGATGCAGGTGGGCACTCCTGCAGTGATTGAACCCCGCTGGTGGCTCAGGGTGCAGGGGGTGCTGTGTCCTATCCCAGCAGTCTCAACACGGCCTGCTTCACTACTTGGGATCTTCGGTCCTGCTCCTGCTGGATGCTGCTGAACCAAAATAACTCCCTGTTTTTCCCAGCCAGTGCTGAGCTGGGATGTGTTGGGAAGGCGACTGCGACGCGGTGACAGATGGCCAAGAAAGCAAATGCTGGCTTTTATGTCACCTCCGTGTTTCCTCCTCTGCTGTCTCCTGCGCTGGAGGCGGTGTTTGGAGATGGGGTGTGCTGCCAGCACTCGGCTGGCACCAGGGCTGAGCAGACAGCAGGAGCTTGCAGCAAGGTGGTGGCCACCTCACGCATGTTTCTCCCCCATCCCTCATGGTGTGTGACCTGTATCAAGCCTTTCTCCTCCCAGCGATGCCGTTGGAAGTGGATCGATGCTTGAGGCAGAGTGTTTGATTTGCAGAGCCACTGAGCACTCCTTGCAATGTGCCTGCAATGGCTGCTGGCCCAGCCTGCTTTCTTTTGCCTTGGGGAGCCAGGAAAGCTAGGGATCAATAACAGGGATCTCACAGACCCAATGCTGACTGCACATAGAGAAACCTGGGCCATCTCCTTTTGCAGCGTGCCTGGTGAGGAAGGAGTGACTGACATCTCTGCTTGGCACAGCATCTATCTGCCTCCTGCTTCTGCCTTGTTTCACTTGGCAAGTATCCCTTTTCTCCTTCTGTTTTTCCACTAGGAGATCTCTCACTCCTCTGCCTTGGCAGCAGACAGACAGACAAGAAGAGGTGGACAGATACAGGGACTCAGCTCAGCAATGGTTCTCCTGTCTCTCCCTGAATTCAAGGACCTGGCACTGAGCAATGGGATCACTGGTGCTTAAGGCAGCTGGAGCCTCTCTTCCCAAGACAGGGAAACTGAATTCAAAGGGACTGATGAGGAATCAGTGACACACTTAGTGACAGAGCTATGAACCAGACTCATTTCCACTGTGAGCTTGAAGACACTGGGGGCCTGGGGCGTCCCAAAGGGCTCTGTACTTCCAGCCCCTTCACCCTGAGGACCAGGAGACCACAAGTACTGACAGGAGCATCATGCAAAGAAGCACAAGGTAGGGAAAGGCAGAGGGGAGCTGGTCTGCACCCACACACCCAGCCCCAGCCCTTCCCTGCAGCAGGAGCACTGAAACCAAAATTAGTTGCTATTTCCAGTGCCAGCATCCTTCCTGCTGCTGCATGGAGCCAGAATGGGGCCCTCCCTGTCCTCCTCGGTGGACGCTGGCACTCGGTGCCACAGACATGGATGTGTGATGGCGAACAGGAATGCTGTAAGGCTGAAGAACAGCACGCTCATGGTCAAACACATCCTGCCCTTGTCATCTCCCTGGGCCACTCCATGGTCATCCAGGGGCAAGGTAGGAAACGCAGCGACTGGGCAGAGCCAAGTGTCAGAACAGACCTTCCTAGAAGGCCCTGGCCATTATTCTGCTATGCAGGGATGCATGTGTTGGTGTGCACAAGAGTGATGCCAGCCCACGACCTGGCTTCATTCCCCATACAAGTAGCATTGGCAGCAGAAAAGAACCTTGAGCCCATGCTGCTCCCTGCTCCAATGCACCCGCCTGGCCCCAGGGGGTTACTACATGTTGTAAGAGCCAGGCACCAGGCCAATCCCTCCTGCCAGTGAGCAAGGGCTGAGGCCAAGCTGTGCCTGGTGATTTCTACCTGGCCCTGGGCTGATGCTAACAGTGATTGCACACAGGCAGCATGCCCCATCTATAACATCAGTGATGCTCAGATTCTTTACAAGTTTCTGTACAAGTACTGATGATCTCATGGTCCTTTCCAACCCTAACTATTCTATGATTCTAAGTACTGCAGTACAGCATTTACTGTGCTACAGAGCTGGGTCTCATCCTGCCTGTTACTCCATTCCCCTCATCAGTCTTCAGACTTTACCAGACTTCCTCCCTGTTTGCACCATTACAAGGGAACAAATAGCCAAGATCTTTGGTGGCAGCAATACACGCTGCCCTCTTCCCAGGCCTGTTTCCCTGTGAATGGCTCTGGAGAAGTGAGACTTGTACCAGAGGTCTGTCAAACTGCACTTGGGATGAAGATACTGTGAGCCAGCAGCTCCATGAATGAGCCCCATCAATAGCATCAATGAGTCCTCCATCAGTTTACGAGTCCTTGCAACAGAGACAGGCAGAAAGAGTGTAAGATGGTCCCTACATACTGGGACTTCCCAAGAGCATATGATGGAGAGTGACAACCTGATGCTTCTCAGCTGTCACAGGTTTTGTTGGGCACAAGTAGCCACTGTCCTGTGTGTGGATCATCCTTTCTGCCATATGGATTGGGCCTGTGATCCATAGGAGATGCTCTGGCTTTGCTATCAGATGAACATTGTAGTTCCAGCCCTTCTCTGCCACGGCAGAGCAAGGAGGGATGCAGGATTGATGCGGTGTCTGTGTTGCAGCTTTGAACACACTTAAAAGGAACCAAAGATCAGAAGTGTGGCAGAGCTCCTCTGCAGAGATGGACTAAGGTAGAACCCTTCAGCCTGGAAGAGAGTTCAGTGCCAGGCTGAGGTTTGCAAGGTCTTCAGGCAGTGACCAGGGGCTCATTCTTCACTCTTCAAGGACCAGAAAGGTGGAATTCAAAAGACACGAGGGATCAGCAGGCACAAAAGGAACACACAACAGTGCTTTTGCACACTGCGGGACCTGCCCCTGGTGAAGGAGCTTGCACAGAGCCAGACCGTGTGTCTTTGCCTTGGAGCTCACCTCACTCAAGAGCCAGCACTGCTTGCAGGCAGCTACCATAGCGTGTACCCATTGGTGTGACCCAGTGTGCCCGTTGTCACCCCTGCATGCTGCTCAGCCCCATGGCAGGGAGGAAGAGAGGAGCTCTTGGCTGACGCAGTGTTATTTTGGGATGAGATTTCCATGAATAACTCCCCTCATCTGCCAAACCCAAATTAAAACCCGCTGCCAACAGGCAGGAGCCCTCCCCCTCACCCCCATCCTTCTCCTTTTATTTTATCTTTTGGAATATTGCATGCATTAAGAGAAACCAGTGATCAATCCAGATTGTGCATTAAACACTGGCCCACGCGGTCTGCGAAACAAAGAGCAGGAAGGAACCCTGCGATTCAAACTGCTGCTAGCCAAGACGTGCTTGGGAATGTCAGCTCCTCTCAGACCAATCCTGGCACGTTTCCTATGGATAACATGAGATTTTGGGGAACCTGCAGCCAGGGCTGCCCTGGAGGGCTGGGTGTTGATGCCTTTTCATGTGCAGGGAAGAAGCCTGGTGAAGGGCTGGGAAATCTGTGGCCGATTTAGGAGGCTCCCAGCCCGCTTCCCAAGGTGAAAGGTGCTTGTTTTCTCTATCCGTGCCTGGCACATCCATTAGGGTGCCCAGGCAGCAAAGGGCTGGTGTTTTTGTCTGGCAGAGATTTCTCTCTTTCCCTGGGTACCTGCAGGAGTCCTGGGTGCAGCCACACAAAACCTCTTTCTTCTGTTGCTGATGGTGCTCCGCAGCTTGGGGCCAGTGAAAGGAATGGCTCAATGGGTGGCTTCCACTGAAGAATGAGGGTGGGCTCTCATCCAGCAACCACCCCCACATGCTCCCAAAGGCAAACAGTTCCCCCCTTCCTCCTTATGGAAGCAGATCAGCAGGAAACTGCCCAGCGGGCAGGTTCAATGCTGCTCAGGCAAACCCTTCACTCCCTGAAGCACCGGTAGTGCTTTGTGTGTGAATTTGAGTGTCTTCAAACTGAGAGAGTGATGGGGAGGGCACCAGGGAGGAAGGGAGGTGCAGGAAGAAACCCACTGGAAGAGCCCAGATCCAGTGCATCACACACTCCCCAGCCCCTGGCAGCTGGGCCTGAAGGGGAGGGCCAGTGCATCTCAATAGCATTCATTCCCCTTCACCTCCACCTGGTCTATTCTAGGAAAGCCTGCCCAGAATTCATGCACCCCAAGCATCACACTTCACAGCTCCCTTCCCACGCAGAGCTCAGCCAGCAGCTCTGTTCCTTACTCTGAATAAGCACTGCTTCACTGCGCACCCCCACCCCCCCCAGCCAGGCTGCACTGCTGATGGGGACCTGCCTCCACCTGCACACAAGGGGGGATGTGACAGCAACACCCATGCCATGGTGCTGTGTCCTGCTTCCCACTGAGGGCAGGGAAAAGCAGTAGGGATAGAGCTACACCAGAGCTTCCACTCCTTGGTCTCTGTTTCCAGCCAGGGCAAGCAGAGGAAGATGCTTCCAGGTGGTAATGGCAAAAGGTTCAGTGCTCAGGGCCAAGCATTGCTCTCCTGGGGCGTCTCAGAGGCAAAGACATAAACTAAGAGCAAGCTCAGAGTATTCCCTGGTTTCAGGCCTCAGGCCAGTGCTCATTAGCAAAGGAAGCATGCTGATCCAGAACAGCATCCTACTCTGAAAGGACACATTCAACATTAGATCTAAGGCAGAAGCTGTTCCCTGTGAGGGTGCTGAGGCGCTGGCACAGGGTGCCCAGAGAAGCTGTGGCTGCCCCATCCCTGGCAGTGCTCAAGGCCAGGTTGGACACAGGGGCTTGGAGCAAGCTGCTCCAGTGGAAGGGGTCCCTGCTCATATCAGGGGTTGGAACTGGAGAAGCTTTAAGGTCCCTTCCAACCTAAACCATTCCATGATTCTAAGCCAAGATGTAGTAACAGTGCTTTCACTGTGAAATATGCACAAGTTTTTCAAGAGATAGATCAAGGGCTGCTTCTGTGGGGATAGATAACATGAGATGTGAAAATCCAGATGGAAGCAAAGGGAGAAAGAATGGCCCACTTGGGGAGTGCACACATGGGAAGCCCAGATGCAGAAGAAGACAATGATATTACCATGAATAGAACAGACTTAGATGCTGAGATTGCAAATACTTCTGTGCTGTTCCAATCTCTCACAAAGGTAGCTGGCAAGACACCGAAACTCCAACAAGCCCTGTGTTCAAGCCTCAAACTGGAATCATCCAACACTGCCTCCTCCCAGGACTTTGCTTATGAAAGATTAAAAAGAACTAAATTCACCCACTTGTGGCCATCAGCTCTGTGTCAGATTGATGGCAGGGCAGACAATGGCTGCATCCCTGTAAATCTGTTATCTTTTATGTCACTTACTCCCTGTAACTTTAACCCTCTCTGGCCTGAGTAGTCTTTCAGTGGCCATGGGTAGATACCTGCATAACCAAGATGAACCCTTTCCTCTTTCCTTCTCCCAGTCATTTTCTCACTTCAGGACATGGCTGTCCATTTTCCTTCCATGAGCTTCTTTAGTTTCTTTTTCAATACACATAAGCTTCCATCAGCCTCACAAGACAAAGACTCCAGGTCAACTCCCACCACGTGTAACATGTTCCAAAAGGCAGGTGCTCCTGTTGCCCCATAGCTTTAGCTCCAAAGGACGCTCTGCCACAGCTGCTATCTCTGCACACAGCCCACCCCACGGTTTGGTAGATGGCCTGGCTCAGAGCTTTTGGCAGGTGCTCCTTGAGGCAGCCGTAATCACTCATTTAAATCTCATTTCTTTTGCTTTTTGAAAGCTCCCTAAAAAACACAAAAGATTTCATTCCTGCATCTCACTGGAATTGTGTGCATATTGCCATGGCAACCATGCCAGAGATTTCTGTGGTCCCAGACCCATTTTATTGGTTATTAGATATCTGTGCAATAAATATATATATATAGCTTTGTTCTCCCATCTGTCTCTTCCATCTGCTTATTTCCAAGTGAAATATAACCATTTGGCTCAGCCACAGCTTTTTCTCCTTCCCCATGGGATCTGCTGAAGGAAACAGAGATGCATCTGCTGGTGGTCATGGAAGAGGTGAAGGGAAGGAAGAGGAATGAAAGACATTGCTGTGGACATGAACCTGACCTTCACACACATGGAAAACCCTGTCAGCTGCAGGGATGACACCTGCAGGGTTAAACCAGTCCTTCCTCACAGTCCAGGTCTCTGGCTGCAGTGGCTGGGGTGCCCATCACCAGCTGTGTGAAGGGGAAGAGGAGCTCAAGAGGACTCCGGCCAACGCAAACCCCATTTGCTCGTGGTGGAACTGCAAGCTCAACCCCAGCAGGTTGGTTTCCTGCCACAGGGTCACTAGGGAAGCCGAGTGGAATGTTCTGTGTCTGGTCAGTGAACAGGAAACTCATCACAGCTCCGCTCTATCAGTTCAGAACCCTTTCTACCTTCCCAAAACAGAAGGAGAAAAGCATCATCTCATCCCATGCAAGGAGGAAAACACCAGTAATGAGACCTCTGTGCCAAGCTGACCATGTTCCTCCTTATAGCTATTGGCACCCGCGCTGAAAGCTGTTTGACATGCCCCCCTCTGCGGGACTAATTCCTTCTGGCAGTGTTTGCCTTGCCTGCCCTCCCCCGCAGCCTCTGCTGGGAGAGAGGATGTGTTCCAGCCTCCCGGCTCCCTCGCATTATTTAAGCTGTCAGTTGGTAATTATAGTGCTGCATTTCAACTTGATGCTTCCCAGGGGGCCAAACCACACCAACAGACTAAAAGTGGCTCCCGACTGAATACTTTGGGAGCTGCCGCTAGAACTGAGTCGATGTCTCCACCAAGCCAGGGTGAGACATTCCTCAATGCCCTGACTGCTCCTGGGAGACTGGAATCGCACCTTCTACTGTAAGACCCATATGTGCACTTCCTTACCCCTTAGAACGCAATACTCCTGCTCTCCAGATGGGAGACGCAGCTTTCTTACGAGGGATGTGTTCAACCCAGGTTGGAGAGAGCCTTGGGCAATATGGTCTAGTGGAAGGTGTCCCTGCCCATGGCAGGGGGTTGGATCTGGATGAGCTTAAGGTCCTTTCCAACTCAAACCAGTCTGGGATTCTATGTCAAATTGAGCCTTCTCAATGTAAATATCTCCACAGCAGCCTCCCCATCATCTCTGCATCCCACAGTGCAGATGGAAGGGGCAGGGAGGATGTAGCCTTGTCTAGTTAGGGATGCCTTGGAGCTCAAAGCAAAGAATGACCCTCACCACAGCCTCTCCACCTGACCCACAGAGCAAGGCCAGGATGACTTAGTCCTAACAGTCCAGATCCCCATTTCTCACAGGCTGAAGCAAATCAAGTCTCTCAGTCACACAACCATGAACAAACACAAAGCTGAGGGGACCTGCACACCCCTCTCAGTGAGGAAGGTGTTGCTAAGCAGTTGCTAAGCAAGTGGTCGGGTCAAGTGAGAATAAGCAAATAAGAAACTGGTGTGATGTTGATGCTTTCTAGCTTTTAGTTTTAGCTATACCCTCCAACCAGGCTGCCCCTTTGTCTTGTGTGACCAGAATCATCAGCTTCAAACACAGAAACAAGTGCAGTGATCAAACCACCTATTGCTGGGGGCAGGAGCATGGAGAAAAACCAAGGTTGGGGTAGACAATAGGATGGGGAAAGGCTTGAGGATCCTAATTTGCCAGCTCCTGACACAACAGCATCCATCTCTTTTGGCTGTGTTCAGGGAGATGTTGTCTTATAGGGATTTGTTCCCAGAAGAATCGGATCTAATGGCTCAAATGTGCCAGAGAAGACTCAAAAGCTGGTTGAAGACTGCTTTAGAAAGTGCTTGCTGCTGGCAACACCTTCCAGTTGGGGTCCTGCTAGCTGAGCATCACATGCTGCACTGCCCAGGGCTAAAGCCAAGGGAGGTCTGGCTGTGTGCCCTCCACCACTCTCCACTGGTTGGAAGTGGACACCCAGAGCACAGTTGCTGGGAGAGAGTTCACAGCATGCTTAGCAGGATGCAACTCTTCCTAAAAGCCTAAAAGAAGCAATAAATGACAAAGAAGACCAAAAAGAATGATGAAAATTGTATTGAGCCATCACCCTGGCTGAGAGCAGCCTTTAGACCAGGAGATGCAGGGCGGCTGTTCAGCTCCTATGTGCTTTGTCAGATTTGCATAAATAGCCCACAGTAATTATAATTTCATCTTGAATAAGCATTATTTTAATCAGGGCAGCTCAACATTAACTGGAGGAATCACAGAAGAACAGCCGAGTGGGGAGGCTGCTGATGGCTTCGGCCTTTCCTTCCTCCAGCCAGCTCACAGGTTCCACCAGAGCCCTTGCTGATTGACCTCCCTGAAGCAATGTTGTGCAATGCAAAGCAAACCACGCATTGCCAACGTAATTACAGCCCTGGAGCAGCCATACAAAGAAACCAAGCACCTTCCTGCCCAGGATGATGACAGCACCAGCAAAGCTCCCTCAGAACATGATTTAGTATCAGCACCAGTGCAGCAGAAGGACCAGGGCAGGGATTGTCCCCCTGTACTGGGCATTGGTGAGGCTGCATCTTGAATCCTGTGTTCAGTTCTGGTCCCCTAACTACAAGACAGACATTGCATGTGTGGCAAACAGATGGGGAGCTAGTGGGAAAATCCAGTTGTTTCTGCTGCTGATGTGATACAAGATGGACTTCACCATAAGGACCTAGGAAAGAGCACCTTGATGGAACTAGATGATCGTTAAGGTCCCTTCTAACGCTGTTCTATGCCTCACATGCGTTCCACCCCCAACCATGAGAACAGAGTCATCCCAGACTGCTGTACCTACAGAGAGATAGAAACATAGAATAGTTAGGGATGGAAAGGAACTTAAGACCATCCAGTCCCAACCCCCCTGCCATAAGCAGGGACACCTCACACTAAACCATGGCACCCAAGGCTTCATCCAACCTGGCCTTGAACACTGCCGGGGATGGAGCATTCACAACCTCCCTGGCCAACCCATTCCAGTGCCTCACCACCCTAACAGGAAAGAATTTCTTCCTTAGATCCAATCTAAACCTCTCCTGTTTCAGTTTGAACCCGTTACCCCTTGTCCTGATGGGGATTCATTAACTTAGGTGCAGAGGTAGAACATGGGAGCCTGCAGGGAGCTGCACTGGGGACTGGCTCACGCTGTTGCCTTGGAACTCACAGGCAGCAAAAGCTCCAGGACCACTCTTGGCAGCAGGATGCTGCTGTGGGGCCTGTCTTTGGCAGCCTGTGCTTTCTGGCTTGGTTTCCCTTAAGTCCCCATCCAGCTGCAGCTGCGATTCCACCTGCCTGACCACAGAACAGTTGTGCTTTCCAAGAAAAAAGGCTGCCTGTTTGCAATGCCAAGGATAAGCTGGCGTGGTAACACCTGCCACTGGGAAAGCTGGCTTCGGGCTGAAGGTCCTTGGTGGCACAAGCAAAGAACAGGCTCCTTGTCCCAGCCAAAGCGTACTGAGGATGTGAGAAACTCAAGTGTGAGCCCTTATGGAGCAGAACATGTCTCCCTGATGGTGCTTTGATCCCTGAGCTGGAAGCTCCACTCTTTGAAGCAACGAGATGGAGAGATTTTTCTCTGCAGACAATAGACCATGGAAGTGATTCACTTTGATCTTAGCCAAAATACGAGTACATACAGAGCTGCTCCACCATCTCAGGTGGAGTACAAAGCTAATTGTCTGGATGCTGATGGGCAAAGGGCTGCCTTGCCAGCTGCTGCCAACAGGCAGCAATTAGCTGGAAGTGTTCCTGTGTAACTGGCATATCTTTTCTTTCAAGCCCAAAAAGACCACTATCTACTTGGTCTGCTCTTTCTCATCCAAAGATACACACTTACTGTCATAGGCAAGGCACAGAAGATAATTAATGTGCTTTGCTCACTGCCAATGAGCTCTCGGCTGGAGATTGTTCACTTTGGAACATCATGCCCTAAAAGATGACAAATGGGAGAGTGCAGATGACAGCTGGAAGGCTTAAACCACCCCCTTGATAGAGCTGAGAGGTCAAGCGTATCCAGTTCAGGTTAGAGAAGGCTGAGAGGGCAGGAGCAGGTGAAACCTTCCACTGGAGCAGCTTGCTCCAAGCCCCTGTGTCCAACCTGGCCTTGAGCACTGCCAGGGATGGAGCAGCCACAGCTTCTCTGGGCCATCACCCAGGAGCCTCGCCTCAGCACCCTCACAGGGAACAGCTTCTGCCTCAGAGCTCAGCTCAGGCTCCCCTTGGGCAGGTTCAAGCCATTGCCCTTGGCCTGTCCCTACAGGCCCTTGTCCTAAGCCCCTCTCCAGGTTCCCTGCAGCCCCTTCAGGCCCTGGAGCTGCTCTCAGGTCTCCCCTTCAGGAGCCTTCTCTCCCCCAGGCTGCCCCAGCCCAGCTCTCTCAGCCTGGCTCCAGAGCAGAGCTGCTCCAGCCCTCGCAGCAGCTCCATGGCCTCCTCTGAGATCCTGGAGCCATCTCCCACTGCAGACCCCATTGGCCACTTTTAGTTCACCCCAAATCCAGCTTTTGTATCACATGTCCTTATTGGAAATGCTGCCTATGTGACCTTTCTGCACACTGTGTGAGCACTTGCAGGGCCGGTGCCAGCAGCCCTGCCCTGGGCAGCCTGTTCCAATGCCTGAGCACCCTGTGGGGCAGGAATTGTGCCTCAGCTCCATCTAAACCTGCCCTGGGGCAGCTTGAGCCCGGTTCCTCTTGTCCCATCCCTTGTTCCTTGGGAGCAGAGCCCAGCCCCTCCTGGCTCCATCCTCCTGTCAGGCACTTGGAGGGAGCCATCAGGTCCCCCCTGAGCCTTCTCTTCTCCATCTGAGCCCCCCAGCTCCCTCAGCCCTTCCCCATCACAGTTGGGCTCCAGGCCCTGCACCAGCTCCATTGCCCTTCTCTGGCCCTGCTCCAGCCCCTCAATGCCCCTCTTGCAGCGAGACTTCTTGTCCTTGGGAGCACCACACCTCTGAGCCATCCCCAACTCATCACATGTATATTCATTACAGACACTCCAGAGTCCCTTGGCTCCTTCAGACCTTAAGTAAGGGGGTTCGGTCCCAGTGAGGGGTGCAGGAGAAGAGTTTCAGCACTTACTGTGAGCGAGTAGAAATGAGAGGTTGTCATGGATACCAATATCCAATTGACCTCAGCCTTTTTCTTAGATCCCAGTTCAGGGAAGCGTCTAAAGCCATGCAGACACAAACATCCCTGGATGCAAATAACGTGGGTGTTTTACAGACTTTTTGAATTAAACCCAGAATGGGAGCAGCCTTTTTGTTTTCCCCACATTTATGTGGAACAGCAGCACCAGGAAGGCTGTGGGGTTTCAAACTTGGAAAGGACCAGGTACCCATAATCCATAATGAACCGAAAGAGGCTTTTAACCAACACCAGGACACAACATTCAGAGACACCTGCACTAGACCCATGTGTGTTTGCAGCTGTGCCATCAATTGGGCATCTCCTATCTCTAGGCTATCACCCCTGCTCTGCAGGGACAAAGCAGCCCCTATTGAAGCTCAAGTCCCTTCCCCACCAGCTCCCATGCAGCCCATGCAGCCAGGGCCAGGGGACAGCCATGGTTCCCCCATCACAGACCTGCTGCTTGCACTTGTCTCAGGATTAGTCAGCAGGAATCTGTTGCCTCCAAGCTGGGCTCTGGAGCTGCATTGGGCAGCAGATGCTGCTGCCTCCTCATCCCAGCCTGTGCCAAGTGAGCAGTCTCACTAGACAATGCTAGGTCTTTGGCATGTCCACAACCTCCTCGAGGCAGTGGGTGGGCATTTGCTTTGCTTCTTTAGCATGGTTAATGTGGTTTGGGCTGCAGCCCTGCTGCTATGCAGGTTCATTCAGAAGGGGTTTTGCAGCCCCTCTTAGGATTCTGCAGAGGGGAGATGCAGAGAGTGACTGAGGAGGTTGAGCACATCCAGACTCCACAGCAAAGGGAGAAATCCCCAGTGATCCTCAGTCCCTGTGCCTCAGGATGCTATGAGCAACCTTTATCTCCAGCCCAGCAAAGCAATGGTGATGGACCAACAACTGCCCTGCCTGCTCCCACCATCTCTTCTCTGGCTTTACCCCATGTCTCCACTCTCCACCAGGAAGGCTGTGGGGTATCAAACTTGGAAAGAACCAGGTATCCATAATCCATAATGAACTGAAAGAGGCTTTTTACCCACCCTAGGACAGAACATTCAGAGACACTAGACCCATACTTGTCTGCAGCTGTGCCATCAATTGGGCACCTCCTATCTCTAGGCTATCACCCCTGCTCTGCAGGGACAAAGCAGCCCATATTGAAGCTCAGCCCCTTCGCCACCAGCTTCAGAGACCCTAGAAGCCATCAGTCCCATCACTACCTTTTCCCTACCTTCATCTTGCCGATGAAGCCAAAGCTGTGTTTAATCACCTCCTCCAATCCCACAGAGAGACCTTGTGAGCTGGAGAAGTGCTATGAGGAGCAGATGAACCAGGGAGCTTTATAGCTAACCAGTGGTCCTCCTGCCCCTCCTGTTATCTCTTTCCCTCAAACATCACATACACCTGGTCCCTGTTCTGCCTCCTCCCCACTTCAATTGTCTCCCTCCTCTCCTCTCCAAGACATTCCTGCCAGGGACTGGCTGTGGTTGGACTGACTGGTCTGAAGGCAATGGAATGGATGAATCCCATCATTTCTTCCCTCTTTTGGTGTCAGCAGATAGTTGCCAGCCCACACTTTCTGCTAAGTTATATGGGACAGGCTCAATACCCTTGAAAGTACCATTCTGAACCCAAGACCTAGAGCTGGACCAATGCCCCTGCTCTCAACTTGTTTCTACACCGAGGAGCAGAGCAAGCCGCTTCTCTTTGCTCCCATTTCGGACGCAGAACCTGTTTATGCTGAGCATCACCCACCGGTGCCTCCCGCACTGCACTGCTGCCCTCTCCTGGCCTCTCCAACGGGGCTCAGCGCAGCTGCAGCTGCTGATGCTGATCCCTTCTTTAGGGCCGACAAGGTGAGAATCCTTCCTGCTGCCGTATGTCCCTCCTATGGCTCTGAAAGCCAAGCGATTTGAGGCTGAGCTTTTTCCTACCCGGTCCTATATAACCTTGACCTCAGCAAATGCTCTGGCTTCAGCTCTTCCTAGGAGCTGTATCTTTAAAGTGGGATAAGGAATTGGAGTCATTCATTAGTGCAAGACTGAATGGGAATGATGCCTTCCATACCTGAAGACAAACATGTGGTTCCACCTGCATGCTAGGTCCCCTCCTTGTAAGCCCCAAGTCCCTTCGTGTCTGGAGCATCCAGTGTTGCCGAGAGGTGCAACTAGAAGTAAAACTTTATTAGCAGAAGGAGTGGTTGTAGTCAGAGCTATTTGGGAAGATAAATACAGAGAGGAGAAGAAGGGTATCCCCCTTATCCATTGCTGGAGATTTCAGGCAGTGTGAGGTGGTTTGGGACACAGAAATAATGGGCAGCAGTAGCTGGAAGGGTGCTGTCCCTCAGGGAATCTCAGAAAGTGTTCCTTCCTTCCTCTGGTGCCAGCACAAGAGCTGTCTCATCAGTCACTTCAGCCAGGTTCAGGGATGAGGCAGGGGATGGTGCTGCATCCCCCTGCTCCTTGTCAATCCCACTGTCACTGGCCTCAAGGGGACCTTGGGGGCTCTGCTTGGGGCTCTTGAAGAAATGGCTCGTGCTTTCCATCCTCATGGTGCTTTCTTCCATCTTAGAAACCCTTGGAGACTGTGAACGATTATCTCGATAGAACCAGTAACAAGAGCTTCTACAAAGACAAAGAGAAGCCCATAGTGAAAACCAGTAACTTAATGGCAGGAACCAGCACCAGAGCCCTGCAGCCACCCAGCACCAGCCCTCAGGGCCAGGATTCCCCAGGGCCATACCCAACCTCTCCTTAGATGGCTGTGTGAGATACTGCCAACATTACTACTTAGGGGGCCTACAAGGATGCTGGAGAGGGACTCTCTAGTGTGAGGTGTCCCTGCTCATGGCTGGAACTGGATGACCTTAAAGCCCTTTCCAACCCAAATCATTCTATGATTCTATGATTATCCCAGCTGTTGAAGTCCTACACCCTCAGGTTTTCCTTCATCTCATGATCCAAGAAGGAATATAGAGCCCCCAGAATGTTCCATGCTGGGAGAAGCAGATCAGACTTACAGGATGAAGAGACCATTGAGGACTAGTAATGCTGGCAAGACAATAAGGAGCAGGGCTGGAATCTTGTGCACGATGGAGGTAGCTGAGGGGAGAGAACTGGATGTGACAGTCTCAAATGGAGAAGTCCCACTGCTAAAGACCCTGGAGATAATCCTAATGCTAATTGTCCCCAGCCCCAGAGAGAAGCAGGGATGTGGGGACCTGCATTACTCCTAGCAGTGTGGTTCTTAGAAGAAAGCTGGGGACACCACAAGAGAAATCAGTGTTCAGCATTGGCCTGGTGGAAGGGGCATTGAGGGAGCCGTGATGTCTTCAGGGATGGTGATGGAAGAAACAAGAGCTACCTCTCTCCAAAGAGACCCCCGAGGGCTGTAGAAGTTGCCATAGCCAGTATAGGGCAGCTGCTCTTGGGGTCCCACTTCACTGCCTGCCCCCAATGCCCCTCATGCCCCTGCTTCAGTAATGGATGATCTGTGTACCCTGCTTGGTCATTCCCTTCTTGACACAGTCCTTCATGGAGCTGGCTCCTGATGCTCTGGTGGTCATGCCATGCCTGCAGGGAGTGCAGAATGCCGTCCCGTAGGTCATGCTGTAGGTCCCAACAGGGCATGGGGAGCACTGGTTGCTCTTCGGAGGGCTGAACATCCCTGGTGGGCATACAACTGAGGAGAGGACATACAGAAAGGCCTTTCTAAGCAACACCATTGTGTTCAATGAAGAGTCAGGGAAAGTGAGCCCCGATGCTTAAGGGCTCAGAATTACAGAATGTCCACCACATTCCCTGGATTGGGTGGGCATGGTGGGAGCAGCAAGGACCTGGAAACAAGCTGTGCGTGAGGAGGGGAAGAGGCAAACAGGGGGAAAGGAAAGGGGGCACCAAAGGGCTGTGGACTCTTGGCTCACTGCAACAGTCAAGACATCTTTGGAGCTGCTTGGTCTGCCCATAGCCCGCGCTGCACTGCTCGGTCCTTAGGAAGCCAACAAACTCATTGGTGAAATTGATGCTGGGGATACCAGGCCGAGTGATGAGGAAGGACTTGTGCTCCTTGAAGAACCTGGTAAGGGCAAGCTGGACCTGGGGAGGGCACAGCAAATGCAGCTCAGTAGGGGTCTAAGAAGGAAGCACAGGGAACATCCTCCCAGTGCATAGAGCTGTGCTGTCTGAGCCAACAGGGGACAGGCACTGCACAGCAGCCTGAGTGGGAGCTCATGGACACTGAGCAAACCCTCAGGGATGCTCCTCATCATTCCAGGGTCTGGAAATAGTGTCCTCATTGGACACCCCCCTGTGCCATCCTCCTTTCCCTCCTTACCTGCTCCAGGTTGTGCAGGACTGTTTTGCGGTAGCAGTCTGTGACCATCTCCATGTCCTGGGGGTTGCAGTGTTCATCCCAATTGGGTCCAAAGAGGGACACTAAAGCATGGAGAGACACAAGTGCAGCTCAGGCAGCCCCAGCTCCAGCAGGACGTGGGTGAAGCCATTAAATTCTTTCAAGAGCCCCTAATGTTATTACAGCCCTGTGCTTCCTCCCTCTTTTCCCTCCAAGCACAAACTGAGATGCTTGAATTCCTCTCACTCCCTCCCACTGCCTTTGTTATCCCCTGGGGACTCCTCTGTGATGCTTGTGCCTGGGGGTCTACCTTCTAGATGTACTTGGACAATGAATTCATCCGAAGGGCTGTTGAGTGAGGGGAAGCAGAAGGTGGTGTTGAGCTGGAGTTTGCAGTGCTGCTCCGTCTCCAGCTGCCTCAGCTTATCCTGTAGATCATGCAGGAACCTTTTGGTCCACTCATCCTCACAGAACTTGCTATGGAAGAGCAGGACAGTGTCCAGGCCTCCAGGCACATGGTAGCCTATGGGAGAAAACCTTGACAGGTTTCTTCCCCCCTTGCCAACAGAGAGCATCCTTATCCAGAAAGCTGAGCATGATCCCACCTCTCCCTTCACCCACCCTTCCTGCCCTTGTTTGGCTGCCCACCATGCTTAGCACAGTGCAGGACTCACCAAGGATGCTGTAGTGGAATGTTTGGGACACAGGGATCCTGCGCTTTGTGTAGGAGATGGTGCACGAGTACTTCCCACTGTCAGCAGCTTGGAAGTGTTGGAAGAGGAGATGTCCCTCTTTGGTGACTGAGAGCAACTTGGGGGCTAGTGCAGGAGACAGAGGGGTTGATGGTGATCACCAGCAGTTGGCTGTCCTGTGCTGAGCTGGCCCAGTTCCTGGTGGCTCTGTCATGCTCCCCTGGGCTGACCCAGGTTTAGTCTCCTTAAACCACTACTGAGAGGCTACAAAGACTCCCAAAAGCTGCTCTTCCCCCCTGTTATTACGTTAGCATTCCAGTCCTGTTGTTACAAGTTATGAAGGGAGAAGGAAGAAGAAATGAAGCATGGAATTACCCCATAACCTGTGTCCTTCCTGTAGCTCAGCCCATGCAATCCCATGAGAGCCCAGTCTCCATGTGCCCTCACATACTCCTTCCTTGAGGGGCTGTTTCCCCTCTTACCCCCGTCTTGCCTCACAGCAGCAGAGCCCATCACTGCTGCTTGCTCCTGACTTAGGACCTTACCTGGCCGGTCCTGCCCCCAGTAGTAGATGGGATCAGCCACCTCCATTTCAATAGGGCTGCAGGGCAGTGAGTACAGGCTGCTCTCTATGTGGATGAATACAAAGCCTAGGCCAGAGAGAGAGAATGACAAAAGCTGGGGACACATCTGAGGAATCTCAGGGCATTGCAAGGAGGAGGCTTGGGAAGCCACTGGAACAGGCTGGGAACCTCTGTGGCGGGCGGATGGACCCAGCCCCACTGGGGACCATCCTACAGGGATGAGGTTGGTTACGTGCTTAGGAAGAGAAAATGCCAGGAGCTGTGGTGAGCAGAGCTGGTGGGGATCACTGAGACACACTGGGGCATCTCTTGTGTTGGCTGTGACTGGAAAGCCACATCCTCTGCCCAGGTCATAGGCAGAGTTGGCAGAGAGGACATGGTCCTGCCATAATCCAGGCTGGATGGGGACACTGTGTCACCCAGGAAAGAGGAGTGCATGGATCAGGAGAGCTTTGTGGATCTCACCCCCTTGGTGTTCCCAGCTGGAGGCGGGTGGCAGGGCCCAAGGCAGGGACATTGTCTGTCCTAGGAGGAAAGCAGAGAGGCAGCTCTCAGACTCAGCTTGGACAGTGCTCACCTCATGCTGGTCTCCTCTCCAAGGCTCTTGTCAGCCCTCCAAGGAGTCAAAGCACAACACATCCACCTCCACAGTGATCTTTTACCTGAGCAGATACAAAGCACCAAAATCAGGATGCCCGTGACCAAGACCTGTGGTCCCCCCATGTCTGGAGCACAGAGCATCCTGCCCCGCTGCGCAGTGTGGAACATCTTGTTACCATGGTGATGGAATCTGCTGCTTCTCCCTGTCCTCCTAGTGATGGCTCAGAGGCTGGGCACAGGCACATCCTGCCCACCTTGGTTGTGCTCAGCAGCTCTGGGCTGTGTAGGAAACATGGTCCTTCTTTTGGGGACCATCTGGGCACAATGCATTAGAGGAAATATGGTTGGGGACAACCTAATTGAAGAGATGTGGTAAGAGAGATGATGAGGAAGAACGAGGAGACACTTGTTCCAGGGTCTCTGGGCTTCATTAACGAAACCTTCACTAATGAAGGTTTTCCTTTCAGTTTATGGTGCGGAACTGTGTGTTCCTTCCTGTCTGGTGCAGTGACTGAGTAAGTGCTGCTGCAGCAGGAGGAGGGAGACCCATCTTACATAGAAAAGAGTTTGGATCTCTGCTGAGATCCTGCATTCAGGCTCATGTATGAAGCTGAACTTGGGTTATCCATAGTGAAGTGCCAGGAATACAGATTTACTTCCTTACCATCTTACAGCACTTGTCATTCATTTGCGTATGTTGGAGAGAGCACAGGCACTGCATCAGTAAGTACATAGCAAGATCATTCCCTGTGTTCCGACTAGGAATTAACCTTTCTCCCTCCAAGAGAGTGATGTGAGTTACACTCACATGCAAACCCCATTTATAGACAGGAACTGGTACAGGAGTGTTTCTAGTTTCTGCATCCCTACATGGCTGGAAAAGAGGGATATGGGATTTGTGGGCATTTTGCACCAAGGAGGTTTAAGTTTTCCTTGGCTTGTATGAACTGTAGGAATGCCCAGGGATGGAGGAGCATCCTATTGTGCTGTACGCACATGGACCCGCTTTCTGTCTCTGGCACTGTCCCTCCCTGTTCCCTGCTGCAGATCCCATGGAGATTCAACTTGTCCAACAGAACAGTCACCAGCTCCAGCACTGAATGGGAAGGTGTCCTGGTTCCTTGGGGTATCCTGAAAGATATCCGAGGAACTCTGCTACAAGAGGATCTAGTGTTTTATGTCCACGGCTGGCTCCTAGCCATGAGAATCTTAGCACAAAGGGAATGTGCCCCTTTCTGCAGCACTTGAGGGTCCATGGAACCCAGAGCTGCATCTCTTGAGCTCATGATGCCTGCTGTAGAGATCCTTTGGGCTTTCACTGCCCCAGAGCAGCGGATTCTAGAGCTGGATCCAGGGAACACCACCTGGAATGTGTCACTAGGTCTTTTCATTTCAGACAGGGACTGATGCTTTGGGGTCTATATTCCACTCTAGGAGCAATTGTAGGCAGTCACCAAGTTGTGTTGACAGCATAGGGAAAACCCCAGCCCTTGGAACAGGCGGTGACATGTGGCTTCCCAAGGGAAAGCAGCACAGCTCTCTCTAGACAACCAATGCAGAGAAGGGAAATCCACCCTTCAGATCCTATCTGGAGCCAGTTGAACCTGGCTCACTAGGAGGGAATTACTCCCTGACCTCTCTTCCTTTGATAAATAGTCAACGTGGGCACCAAAGCAACAAGGCTGGCATTTATCTCTTGGCTTGTTTTTGTCTTTGAAGGGCCAAGGGTTGCTAATAAAGGCAGGAGCTGCACTGACAGCAGTGGTTTAATCACTCAGGATTAAGCCTGGTGATGCAGAAAGTCAGAATCCAGCTCTCCCATGAGCTGTTTCCTATCTGTGGGCAATGCAGAGGGAGCAGCAGCACAAGGGGTGGTTTAGGGGCAGGGGGACTATATGGGAAGCACAAGGGACAGTGTGTAAAGGCAGGCAGGAGCCCGGAGGGAAGCAGTGCTCCTCTGTGTATGGAGCTATTGGAAGTGGGTCTGAGGGGTTTAGGGGAGCGAGGGGTTGAGGGGGGCAGCAGGCTCAGCCTAAAGGCACCTGGAAAGGCTCAGTGTCTTCTGATGTGAAGGCTGATGATGCCTCTATGGCAGGTGACATAGGGACATAAAGCGGTGGCCTCTGCTAGAGCAAGATGAAATAGCAGGAGGAGGACAGCAGAGGGTAGCAAATGCCTGAGTTCTTGTCCTGGCGTAGCAGGGCTGGTGTGAGGCACAGGCTGGCTGCTGCAGCCTGGTACAGCCCGAGAGCGCACATCTGGGCAGATCTGGTGTAAAAATAAACCAGGGAACAAGGCGCTTTGATAAGAGGGAGATGTTCTTAGCGCAAAGGCTTGTGTTGAAATACATTTCCTGCTGAGATATCCCCAGTGACCCCTTCAGTGCCAGGGAGAAGGCAGCGCGATGCTTAGATTAGAATCAATGCAAGTTTGAACCAAGTGAAAAGAAACCTCTCTCTGTCGGGATTTCATTTCCCAGGAACGGCAGCATTGCATTTCGGTTGCTATTTGAGCAAATACTTCCCCACTTTTAAGCTCTGCTGTGGCACTGTGCCTGTGGATCTCAAGGATGGAGATCGCCTGTTCCCTTCCCTAGGTACCCTCCGAAGGCCACGTCTGGTCTCAGTGGTTCAGAAGGGAAGCAGGTTTCCTTCATGATGCAGACATAGCCAGCCAAGTAGAACTCAGAAGGGCAGCAGTACTTTGCCCTCATAGTTAAGGCCCTAAAGCCACCCTCTATGTTCAAATCCCAGTCGGACCTGCTGGGGTTTCACCTCTGGCATGTCAAGGTCTCCTGCTGCCCTTTGTGCACTTCAGTGTCCCCATTTAATGCAGGGGGATGACTGCAAATGCTCTGTCATTAGCACCCCAGGGTAATTACTGAACAATGTGCCTCAATCCTACCCTGGGGATGCAGGTGATCCAGGTCAGACTCAGTGCTTTGCTTTGCTTTGCCCTTCAAGGGCACCTCTTGCATGTTCCTTGCATGACTACAAGGCACTGTGTGTCAGGCACATGGAGTAGGAGAGAACTCACAAACTGGAGAACATTTTGAGGCTTATAGGGTTTATATTCCCCATTTGGACTCCTTTCTTCCCATCCTTCCCCCCTTGCACAAGCCACACACTCCTCCGGCCACAGGACACATGGAAAAGAGCCCTGGAAAAGGGCTTTCTGCCCCACTGGAAAAGAGGCAGCTTGGAACATCACCTGATGCAGGAGAAGAGCAGTGTACAGAGTTGATTTGCCTGTCTCTTTACTGATTTGCACACCACTTTTCACACCCCTCTGTTGGGAACAACAGGACCAAGTATTCATAGTAAAAGTGTGACAGTGATAGGATTGAGACCAGGTACTCAGGGGTATTTTCTGTGCAGTTTTTGCTCTGAATTCAATCTCATATTGCAGAGCTTTCATTTCTGTTTTAAAGAAGGATACATCTCTTTTTCCTCTTGAACAAAGGAAGAGATTTTCCCCTTTGTTTTGTGGTTCTGAGTCATTCCCCATAATAGCAAATTGCTGGCAAAGTTGCAGTTATGGCTAAATGGTCACTTCAAATTTGTCTTTTTTCTCAGCAGCTTTATACCTTTTTAAAGCAAACAATGGCTTTTCTGGGATGAAAATGTCTCCTTACTTGGTCTCATTCTGATGTCCAAATATCCTGGAACACTGGGAGAAGAATTGCTCTGAATCCCTGCCATAGCTGAGAGCACCTTCTCCCTTCTGGCTGTTTTCCTCACTTCTGATGGCTGTCATAGTTCCTCAATTTGAGTTGTAATTAGGGGTAATTTAGCATCTCTCTGAAAGCCAGAGCAAACAGAAATGCAGTGGTTGGCAAACAGGGTGGGCTGCTGGATCTGTGGACTGGGTTATTTGCTCTATCGCTGCTCCGCTCCAGACGAGCTCCATCAGGGATATGGCACAGAGACATAGGAAAGCATCCTTGAGGTGCAGGGACCGTGGTGCAGCCCAAGGACATCCAGTTAGAGGTGGGCAGGGGTCACACACGGGCTTCCATAGCCCAGAGATGAGCAGTCTCTGCTTTCCCTAGGAGGGAGCTGTGGGGCAGGTCTGGGAGCAGCCTGACTTCTGCCCATCTCAGCAGCGTTGCAGTGAAGTTTCCTTTCTTCTGTTGCTGGCAGCAAAAGCAAAGGCACCTTCTTCTCTGCTGCCTGCTGCAGACACATCGGTCAAGAGCTGAGGCTCCTGTTTCCCTCCCTTTGGATGGTGAAGCTTTTCCTCTAGAAAGATCTCTTCACATCTGGCCATGCTCAGCCTTCGCCAGCAGTCATGCTGCCTGCGCCAGGACACTTATAATCCTCGAGCCGCTCAGGGAAAGCCTGTAGGTATATATTCTGGCTCCTGACAGGCATCTTGCCAAGCTCCTCTGGCAACTGCTGCCTCTCCTTTTCCTTTCCTTTCCTTCTTCTTTCCATCCATTCTGCTGCTAACATGATGCAGAGGCCCAGGATGCCGAGCTGCTTCTCTTGTCCTCAAGCACTTGGTGATGGAGCTGGTTGGAGTCAGTGGCAGTCTTGTGATAACTGTGCCCCAGGGACATGACATGGGGCAGCCTGTGTGCAGATGCTGTGCATCTTATGTCCCTTCTTTCAGGGGTCAAACATCCCTGGGGAACAAACCCTGGCTGCCTGGCAGGACCATCCCACAGCCTCTTGGTGTAGGAATGTGTAGCTGTGGTTGATGGAAGGCATCATGGCACCGCTGGGGACATGGATCTAATCATTTCCTCACTGGCACTTGCAGTTATATGAGGAAATGCAGTGGAATGCAGAGGTGGGGAGGCAGGAGAGATCTGTCTGAGCTGGTGCAGGATTGCTCCCTGGAGGGTCTTGGGTGTAATTCTGAGCACCCCAAATGATGGAGTTTCGCACTCTTTCGCATCCAGGAGGTTGATTTCACAGGCTCATATGTTTCCTCACTGCTCAGCCTGCACCAACCCGCCTCTGTTTTCACACAAGCAGCTCAGCCATGCCGTCTTTCACCATAAATATTTCCTTGGCAGCAACATCCCTCGATGTCTGGAGATCGCCACTGGCAGCTGAGCCATCCCAAAGCCAGCCAGATCTGCCTTATGGCTCTCTGCTCTCAGAGTTAGGCCTTAAGCTCCCTCCACTGTATCAGTAACTGAGACCAAAACTCTTGTGATCCTGTTGCTGGTGTCTGTTCATTGTCCCCCAGGAAGAAGGAGTTCAATCACCTAACACTCATGCCTCCTCTATGCAATGGTTGAATAAGACACTGTAGAAACCATGGCACATTGCAGCAATGGACTTATTCCAAGGCTGGATGGAAAACAGGCAACTAGTTTGGATGTTCAAAGTAGGTTAATGCTCCAAATTGGGATGAACAAGCAGAACTTTGCTCAAATTGGGAAGGAAAAAGGTAAAGCAAATGAAATCAGGCCAAAGAGTTCAGTGATTCATGACATCTCCTTTTGCCTTGGACCATTTGCATCTAAATATTGATTTTATTTTACCATCATTAGCCATTAGTGCCCAAACAGCTTTTGAAGCAGAACATTGGCTTTTCATCTCAAAGCAGCTGAAAACCAATACTTGGATGATTTTAAAGCTTTGCCAAATGTATCCTTGAGGTAAGAGATGCATGGAGGAGCCATACAGTCCTTTGAAAAGCTTCTATTTAGTGGGAGAAACCTCACTCACAGGAGCAGGGAATAATAGGTTTCCTCTGGAGCCATTGAGATGAATCACTCCCACCTGCAGTCCTGTGTCCAGCTCCAGAGTCCTCAGTACAGGAAAGTCATGGACCTGTTGGAGAGGGGATCAATCCCAGCAAGCATCTGAACTCTATGTGAGTGTCACAGCATTTCTCTGGGGTTGGAGCAGGAGTGCTGCTCATTTTCTTGCTATTTCATTATCAGCTAAAGGGATGCTTATTACTGATGCTCAGAAAAGCATAAAGTGCAGGAAAACCAGGGGGAATTGTTCAGTGAGTCAAAGCAAAGCAGGAAAGAAAGCCAAGCCCAGATACCCAGTGCAGAATGGTTTTGTTTCCAGCCTCTCCTTACACAGGGGCTATGATCACAGAACCATCAGGGTTGGAAGGGACCTTTGGAGATGAGCCAGCCCAGCCTCAGTCAAGGCAAGGGCCACCCAGAGCAGGTCACACAGGAACGTGTCCATGNGCTGTAACAGCAGCTCTTTGTGTCCATGCTCTTGATTCCCACCTTGCTCCCTGCATGTACCCCCAGAACCATTAGGGTTGGAAGGGATCCCTGGAGATCATCCAGTGCAGCCTGTGCCAGGGCTCTGCCCCTCTCAATGGCAAGAAGTTCTCCCTCGTGTTGAGGTGGAACTTGTTGTGGTTTAGTTTATGGCCACTGCTCCTCGTCCTGTTGCTGGGCACCACTGAGAAGAGTCTGGCACCATCATCCTGGTACCTCCTCTGAGCTGCTGATCTGCATTGATGGGATCCCCTCTCAGTCTCTCTTTCCTAGACTGAACAGGTCCATGATGTCTGTCTCAAGGGGTGTGCTGAGAACTGGACAAGCAGTTGACGGTGGCAGCCTGGGCCTTGGGGCCTCTCTTCCATGGTGATGTTTGGAACCAGATCCCAGGCATGGTTCTTCTGCTGCAACTTCTGTCTGACAGAGAATACCTTAGAATTCTTGGCTAGAGTTTTCAGATGACCAGCTCCAAAGCTGTTCAACCCACAGAGGTACTCCTACATGTTACACCTTACAAACAAGGGAGTATTGGTTCTTTGTGATAAACACAGAGCAGGGAACATTAGCCTGTCCTCTGATACAAGCCTGTGATGTATTGCATGAAGCCATCACTGCCAGGACCACTGCTGGCTTCCATCTGGTGGCAGCAAAAGGGGATGAGTCCAGTTTCACCTTTGAAGATGCTCACCCAATGGATGCAAGTCACTTCTTTATCTTCTATGACAACTAGATCACAATGCCTGGAACCAAAGCACTTCTGCTCACAACAACACTTACAGACCCATTGCTCTCCCCTACCTGATGAGGTCTCATAGGGACAGTTGAGTGACAGCAGATCCACAGTCTCACATGTAGCTTACTCCACAGCCCTGGTTCGATGCTCTTCCTCGTCTGCTTCCTCATGGGGAGGTTTGTCAGCCCAGGCCAGCATGGATATAAAAGACTCATTTTTGCCTCTAGAAAAGGAAAAATTGCTGGTAGTCTGCATGGGATGGGGTTCATCTGACCCATGCTGCAGCCACAGACAACCTGGTGTCCCCAAACCCCTCTGATGTCAGAGCAGATCCAGATCCTGTTATTCCCTCCACCCCAATAACTGCCTAAAAGAGGTCAGAAGAGCTCAGAAGTGCTATAGACCTGTTATAAAGGGATCCTCAGGGTGTGCTGTCCCTGATAACGTTGAGGACCAGGGACATGGTATCTCCTTGAACCACCTTCATTTCGCTACAAGAAGTGCTCTATACCAAAAGCAGTGCTTGCCAGGATCACCTCTGTGCACAGAGCAGAGCCAGCCCTCAGGGTCAAGCAGCACAAATAAATCCAAGTCCTGTGCTGGAGAAGAGCCCAGCACCAGCAGTCTGCCAGCACATCCCTCTCTGTGTGACATTTGCTCGCTTGGCATTAACTCCCCATGTGCTTTGAAAGCCCTTCCCTGCCCATTGTGGAGGAGTTCTGCAATGAGACATCCCCAGGCTCATTCAGTTCTGT
Organism: Agapornis roseicollis; assembly: GCA_002631895.1. NCBI lineage: Eukaryota > Metazoa > Chordata > Aves > Psittaciformes > Psittacidae > Agapornis > Agapornis roseicollis. The sequence goes on along the minus strand of NDXB01010716.1, from coordinate 68,761 downwards.
TTGTGGAGCTCTCATTTTAATTGCTGCAGCTCGTGAGCATCGTCAGGCCCATCGCAGGGAGCTAGTGGGTGGCAGTGGTTGTACACAGGGTATTTATAGCTTCTAGGCACGCCGGGGATGGTAAAACTGGAGGCTGAGCCAGCTCCCAGTGGGATGGGGGGGCAAATTCCTGCAGGGAGATTTTCTCCCTGGAGAATAGTGGTAGAAAAGAACAAAAAAATCTCCTCTGTGGAGGATTTTTTTGCTGAAAAAGGGAAGTTTGAGTAACCTTGAGCCGTACGTTTGCACTGAAAACACATCCCCAGTGCAAGCACTGGGGATGGAGCAGCAGGACTCTGGGCCTGGTACCAGCTCATCCCCAATGCCAGGAGTCAGTAGAGGAAAATAACCTGTAAAATCCTCCTTCTTATGTCTGTTGTTGTTGAGATGAGCTATAGAGCAACACCACCCCCTCCAGAAGGGGCTGGCCATGTCCCAGCAAAGCAGTTGTTGCACCCAGGATAGTATAAATCCTCCTGCATCGCTGCTGTGTGGGATCAGGAGCCATGCTCACACCTAGCAACCCCTTTGCTTTCCAAGCTGTGCTCATGTCTCTGCCCTCCCTGGAGCTGAAGTTTCATCTCAGGTCAGCTTTAGTCCATTTTTGTAACCTCTTCCTGTCAATAATTGAATCATCTTCAGCTTGGGAGGTAGGGAAAGACTGTCCTCAGGCAGCCTGCTTGTACTGTGGCAAACCTGCCTGCATCCTGTCTGGTGTTAGTGGTGGTGGGGAGGAGAGATGTGCATTTGTGCGTTCACAATCTGCTGTTGCATAGAGCACCGAACCCACAAGAACACCACCTTTGTAACCTTGTGACAGGAGCAGGGTCTGCCTTAAAGTCTCTTTTGGAGGTGTGTGAAAGATGAGGGCAAGGGTGATTACAAGGATGGATGAATGGGACCAGCATTGGCTCACTGCAAGCCTCTGAGCCACCTTGAACATGGGGTCTTTGACTTTCTTACTGATGGTATTTTCTGCCTTCAAGTCCAAGCTGTGGCATGGAACAGGCTGCTCTGGAAGTGTAGACGAGGCCCTCAGCGCCATGGGTTAGTGGTGGCCTTGGCAGTGCTGGGGAATGGTTGGACTGGATGAGCTGAAAGGGCTTTTCCAACCTGGCTGATTCTGTAATTCTACTATGAATAGTGTCCAGGTTCAACCCCATCTAGACCAACAGTGACAGAAAGTTACTGTCACCTGCAAATGCCTTCTAACCTGACAAAATGAGTTTGTTGGAGCTCAGTCCCCTTTTAAATCAGCTCTCGGGCAGTACGCAAAGAGCCACTGCAGCATTCAGCCTTGCACAGCACAGGGTGATGGCCAGCAGGGACTATCTGGGGTGCCAGGGTTTGCTCTGTGTGCCAGGTGCTGCATGCTCAGACCTTCCCCACAGCAGCTGGAAATGGTTCAGCAAGCCACCAGTAAGAGAAATACATACTCACAAACAGCAAAGGAGAGAAACAGAGGACTGCAGGACACAGAGAGCCAGCAAACCATCATCACACATAGGGGTGCAGCACCTCTAACACACGCTGGGTTGCAGATGCTGAGTGCTGGCATTGGATGCTTGAGAGTATCAAGCCACAAAGGGTGATTCTTTGTGCCCTTTGCACCCGTGGCTGTTTAGCCACTCATCTTAATTGCTGTCTGGTGCTGCAAGAGCACTAAAATCTAGAGGGGGGTTTACAATCACAGCATCACTTAGGAGGACTTGATTGCCTCAGTGGGTTTGCTATAGAAGAGGCACTTCAACCCTCTGTGTGTGTGGTTTTCACTAATGGAAAGCAATGAAGTGAAATGCTCCTGTTAGAGGTACACTCCCTATATATACACAGCTGTAGAGACCGCTGAGACCAAAAGAAGAGGAGAGAGGTCACTGATACGGGTTTGGTTTGGTGACCTTGGCCACGTCCTTGCACTGTGGAGGTTAGAGGCCATTCTTCATCTGCACCACAAAAATCCCCTTGCTCCATAACAAATTCTGCCTTCACTGGATAACTGCTTCCTTCAGACATTACAAGTCTTACTGTTTTGTGCCAGGAAGCCAAATGCACGGGGCAGAATGGCTCCTTAGCTGATGCGAATCAGCCTTGCACCATTGGCATCACCTGGGCAACACCGATTTGTGGGACCCAAGCTGGTGGCTTTCCAGTAATGTGGGGAGGAAAGCACGCACCTGCTGAAGAGCAGTGAAATGAAATGAAAGGTGAGTGAGGCAGTTTGAACAGGGACCTGCTGCTGAGCAACCCCCAGACGTTATTGCCAAGGCAGGTAAATAAACCACCACCTATGCCATAAAGAGCATCAAGTCTCCATCAAGTGGCTGTTGTAAGCATCTTCGGACCCACAGGGAGGTGTTTACAGCTAAATGACCATTTGATAGAGGTGGAAGATTCCTGTGAACCTCGTCAGCTTTTTCTCTTGCTGACTGGGAGGAAAACATTCATTTTGAGCAGAGCTGCAGATGAACTGGAGCAGAGTCAGTTCAGGACTGTGGGTGCCAGTTTCAGTGAGGAGCAGCCTGAGGGGGGGGACACAGAAGCACTTCCCGTCAGCAGAAGCTCTTTGAATCCCCATTAACCCACTTGGTTTATTAAGGGAGTTGTAACCCATGTACGTTCTCTTGAAGGCTTCTCCACCAGCTCCTGACCCTGCACCAGGGAGCAGGCAGAGAGCAGAAAACACACAGGCACACCGTGATGCTGCAACCCATGTGCAAAGCGCTGGTAGGGCTGGATGGAGAAGCTACAATGTGAAAGTTATGGTTATGCATGGTTGGAGATCGATAGGGCCACAGCAGGAGAGGCTGGAGGGACCATGCTGAGCTGGTCGGGGTTTTTCTGCCTCTGTTCCCAGTGTCATGCTGGGGCAGCTCCTGAAGTCACCCATGCAGATTGGTCCTGTGGAGCTCAAGGATGAGGATGTTGCTGTCGAGCTCTCCTTGTTTCAGGGTTAAATCAGATGCTTTTGCTCACTTCATCCACAGCGCCTGCCCACTCCCTTGGGGAATTCTATGTGGTCCCCTCGTAGCTCAGGCACAAACACATGAGGCAGCCAGGAGGAGATGCTCGTTATTGCCCATCCCTGCTCTCCTCCACCCGGCTGCTTTGTTACTGCCACCACACTATTTCCATGCACATCTGATTGATGTCAGATGCAGGTTCAGGATCTTTCTGTTTCTGCTTCTCACCACTTCCAGAAAGAGAAGAAAGATTGCTCCTGTCGCTCTGAGTTATTACCCTGACGCCTGGATGCCTATTAACATCAGCAAGGGGGATGCTGCTGTCATCTGCAAGTCTCTACATTGCTGTCAGAGATGCTCCTGCATTGTCTTCCTCCAGCAAACACAGGCTATGGTGAGTCCCACAGCACATAGGCACCTTGTGCTTGGCCACAAGATTGAACTGAGCCATCAGGTCCCCACGTCACAGCCATGCTCCTGCCCTGCATAAAAGCAGCCTCATGGCTTGCAGCAGGTCCTTCTCACCACATACAGGTCCTTCTTATATAGGGGCCCTTCACCACACAGAGGTCTCACCACAAAGGGATTCTTCTCATCACGTAGCACATCGTCAACGGCCAAAAGCAAGTACTAGGAAGGAGCAGCAGAAGCACACAGAGGTGTGTTCCTAGCCCCCAGCTATGTGTGGATTAGTTTGTGGAACAGAAGTAGTTTCTCTGTGCAGCAACGCTCTGAATTTCCCTTGTATATGGTTACCTGGTCCCCTTATACTACTGCTGATAGAGCTGGATCTCCTTGCCATGTCCTTGGGGACACAAGTATCTTCCCCACAGTGAGACTGCACAAGCTATGACACAGCTTTTGTTAGATAAGACTGTGCTTAACCTCTATGCAAGCCTTGGCTTTGGCCCCAGGGGCTCCAGCGTTCCTATGTGGGTAAATTCCGGTTTTCCATAGAATAGTTCAGGTTGGAAAGGACCTTAAGATCATCCAGTTCCAACCCCCCTGCCATAAGCAGGGACACCTCACACTAAACCATGGCACCCAAGGCTTCATCCAACCTAGCCTTGAATATCAAAAGCAAAGAGCCAAACCCTGATCCCTCCTGGCTGCACTTTGCACCCATCCCTTGGCAGCAGCTGAGCAGGGTCTATTTGCTGAAGCAGACAGCAAAGGGCTCCTGTCAATGAGCCTGTAAAACAGTAAAACCAGGTAGGAGCCAGGCTAAGCAGGGATTTAGCCAAGATTAACTGTGTTAACAAAGCACTTAACTCAGACCCACAGCAAATGCCCTCTGGCTGTGATTGTCGGGAGGCAGCCAGCATGGAATGGGAGCACTTTCTGGCTGAGCCTGACTCTGGCTTTGGATGTGGCTGGCAGTTTGAGAGGGTTTTGAGCAGAAACAGCTCTTTCTTCAGTGCTGCTTCCCGCTGCTAATCTTGTTCTGGGTATAGGAGAGTTGGCCACTATTAAGCCTTAAGCAGGGTGGACTTAACTGTTCCGGATGCAGAGGAACAGGGGACTGGAAAGCCCCATGGGGACAGATAAGAAGGTGACTGTTGGCAGGTGATCCAACCTCAACCATCGGATTCTTAGTGGATAGGGAAAGACAGGAGGTTTCCAGAAGCATTTTGGAGCAACTGTTTAGAAACAGCCCCTCTATGCTCAGCCTGCATCTGTGCTGGTGCTGGGCTCCAATGCCTCATCCTGTGGACCAGGAGATGGTTCTGTGCCATCACACAATAGTTCGACACCCCAGGCACTGTCCTGGTGGCAAAGACATCCCTGTCTCCTTCCCACCACAGCTTCCATATGGATTATAAATGCATTTTTAAAGTCACTCCTGTCCTACTCATGGGCACAGAAGAGCAGCAACCCCGTTTGGTAGCGTGTCTTCAAGCAGCAGCTTGCTCTATCCATGGAAAAATGGTGATTAAAGTGGGACAGTACTGGACACCTTGACCTAAGAAGCTTCACAAGTCTTACATCAGCATGGATGGGGATGAAGTGAGAGCTACTGGGTATTTGTTGCTGCCGGATTCCTTGATTTTGGGAGCTTCCTCCTATTTCTGATTACACTTATGAGATTAATTCCAGTTTAATCCAGTTTGTGCAGCTGGTGGGCTCTTTGTGACCTCAGTGAAAACAGAGCAAAAATGAGGTAGGGGTGGTTATTGTAGGTAACACATAGAGTATACCATGTGCAGCACACTCATAAGAGAGAGGTAGATAAAGGTAAATGAAATCTCTGCAGCCCACTGTTGCTCCTTCTTTCTCATTAACATCTGTCTGAACAGTCTGGTTTAGGATGTTTCAAAGATAAACTTCATCTGTAAGTGATGTAGAATGAGGAACTGAAAATGAGCAGCCGTAATAAGTTAATACATTCAGTAATTACTAGAGCAAGATAAAGGTAGCAGTAAAATGTCCTTCACATTGCACTACATGTGCTGAGTCTGGCTTTCTGCTCCAGCTCCTATTTATCACCCGTCTAAGAGGTTTTTTAATGCTCTGTCACACTCACCCATATCTCTACACAGGCCAAGAAATTCTCCACCCATAGAACATAGATTCCCAAATGGATTTTCACAGGTTTTGGCATGGCTGGATTTGACAATCCCTACGCTTTGTTATATTTATCCTGCTGTTAAAGACCCTGCAGCATCCTTGCATTGCTGGCACTCTCCTGTATGAAGGAAGGTGATTTCTCTCTCCTCTCTGCTTACAGCCCTGCATTCCAGAGCATCCCCAGCATTCTGGGAGTGCAAGGGGGATAATGATGGCTCTGCTTGTGCCTGTGTGTTTGACAGAGCAGTTCGGCAGCTGTCTGGCTTGGCAGAGAGGTGCAGGCTCACCCTCAGAGGTTTGGACACAGCACCCATGCCTGGGTTGAGCTGGGAGGGAGCATTACAAGAATATTCCCACAGCTCTGAGATTCGTGTGGCAGCTTCACCCTGGAAGTACCAAGACACCCACAGCTGGTTGCATCTGGGCAAGACCCCAGCTGCACTCCTTACCCCATCCCGCCATGTTGGAATGGTTTGGGTTGGAAGGGACCTTAAAGCTCATCCAGTCCCAACCCCTGCCACAGGCAGGGACGCCTTTCACTAGAGCAGCTTGCTCCAAGCCCTGTACAGCCTGGCCTTGAACACTGCCAGGGATGGCGCAGCCACAGCTTCTTCATTCAACCCATTCCAGTGTCCCACCACCCTCACAGGGAAGAATTTCTTCCTTATATCCAACCTAAATCTCCCATTTCAGTTTGAACCCATCACCCCATGTCCTATTACTACTGTCCCTGATGAAGAGCCCCTTTCCAGCATTCCTGTAGCCCCCTTCAGACACTGGAAGCTGCTTTGAGGTCTCCACGCCGCTTCTCTTCTCCAGGCTGAACAGCCCCAATGTTTTCAGCCTGGCTCCATACAGGAGTTGCTCCAGCCCCTGAGCATCTTTGTGGCCTCCTCTGGACTTGCTCCAACAGCTCCATGTCCTTCTTACGGTGAGGACACCAGAACTGCACACAATGCTGCAAGTGGGGTCTCAGGAGAGCATCACTTCCTTCAACCTGCTGCTCACACTCTGGGGATGCAACCCAGCACATGGGTTCAAGCACTTGTGGGTTCAAGTGCTCAGTGAAGCTGGGTCATGTTCAGTTTCTCATTAACCAACATCCCATCATACTTAAAGGGCCACAATAAGTTGCCTGAACTGCTTCTGCTGTGCAGTGTGAAGGCTCTTACACTGCATTTGGCCAGACATGGGTGCAAGCACCCACACTCCCTCCCCAGCACTTGGGATGCTGAATTCATGTGATGCCTTTAATTTTGCAGGTGCGCAAGCACGGTCCCTCAGGAGCTTGCTGCAGAGCAGGAGTGAGTTCATGGAGATTGTCTTTGCATGTTAATGAAACCAGGAAATCTGATTATTCCACATGGAGTTAACAGGTTACCTGTGGAGGCAGCAGGAGCTGGGTAAAATCACTGCTGGTTGCAGTCCTAGGGGGAATTGCCATCAGATGCCACCTCCAGCTCTCCACAAGTCTCCTTCTTGTCTCCTTTTGCTATGAAGCTTCTGTCACCTATAACTTCTTCTTGGCTTTGCTGCTGCCCTTCTAAGCTTAGATCCCATCTCCTCACTCAGCTGTTTACTCTGTTAAATCAGCCCAGTGTTCCTGAACACTGTGCTGGGAGGAAGGATGTTCCACACACAGCACATCTCCCTCAGGCAGCAATAAACATGCTGGGCACTCACCTCCAACCGATTAATGCTCATCCTGCCTGCATGATGAGACTACAGTGCAGGGAAAGCCTCCAGGGCCAGGAGGCCTCTACCTCTGCTGTTCTCTCCCCAAAACATTGAGAGAGGAGCTCTCTGAGCTGCCTGAACTCGTTGAGATGTGTTCATCTCTTCGGTGCTTTAAAAACTGATCATGGCTCCATCTCCTTTGGCAGGAGCCCAGCAGCTTTGTGTTTAGCTTGTGTTGAGCAGTCTGCCTGGCCTCTTGGTTTTCAGTTTGAGCCAGGCATCAGTTTCAGGGCTCTCCAAAGCAGCCCTGGCAATCACAGGGTCACAGCACTGCTGTTTTGCTGCGCATCCGTCTTCCTGGAGCAGTCCTGGATTCCTGTCCTGGATCCTCAAGCCTGCACTGGTACACATCATTCATGTGTTATCACCAGCCTAACAGGTGGCTGCTGGTTCAGTGGGAGCTATGACTTCAAGGACCAGACAGGAGCAGTAGGACCCTTCCCAAAGGAAAGCTGCTGCCACTGGCATGGGAAACCCTCTTTGCAAGAAGAGGTGCAGATGTGTGGCATGAAAATGCCCCAGAGAAGCCCATGGGTCTGCCTCTAGCTTCCCCCCCCCCTCCCCCTTTGCCAGCAATTTCCCTCCGAGTGAAAGGAGCAGGGGATTAAACCCCCCTGGTTTTGTAAAAGTTGCAAAGAGGGGGGTGAACTGTAAAGGAAAAATAAAGGGAATAGGGTCAGATCCACGTTGCCTTCCCAGCAGTCGGTGTTTCCTGGAGAACCCCCTTCAACAGAATGCAGCGGAGTGAAAAGAGCTCCAGTTTCATCACACCCATTCAAACAAAGCTCACCTTGCCTCTCCTTTTTCTCTTGCAGTAAATGAGGAGAGAATCTCTCCAGCACCAAGGCACTGGTGTTCAGTCATTAGCTTTCAATTTGAAGGCAATCGAACTTCCCATGGCCCATCTCTCCCTGCCTTGCCATCCTGTGCATGCCAAGGCTGGTGCCAGCAGTGCCCCACAGGTGATTTCCACCTCTTGCCTTAATTCTTCCAGGGGAGGATTGGAAGGATGGGGAAGATCGAGGGATGAGGGTGCTTCAGTCAAAGGGAAACCAACAGCTCTGCAGGTTAAACCAGTCTTGGGCAATGAGTGAGGTGAAGAAAGAGAGAAAGAGGATCTAGATGTGGCAGGGAGGGTCTGGGACTTCAAAGCATCCCCAGGAGATGCAGGGGAAGGTCAGATCTGGCTCAGCGGTAAGCAGAAGGCATTCCAGTTTCTGGGTTTTGATCTTCCCATTTCATTTTCCTTCTGTTTGGGTTATTTCTCACTGCTGCTGTTGGAGAGATGCCAAATTAGCATCTGTGAGTGCACTGCTGCTACCCAGAACCTGTGCTTCGCCAAGGTGTCCCATCCTGGGGACATCTGCCTGGCCTTGGGAATGTGGAACCACCTCAGAGCTCCAAATGAACCCAGTGTCTGTGTGAGAAGAACTGGGATGGGGAGGGATGTGTCAGCGCATCCTCAGCTCTTGTCCTGCCTTAGCACAGTGGAAGATGCTACATGTAGACAGAGGTGGTGAATGTGCAACTCCCTCCCAGCCTACGTCTGTTCTAGGGCTTGTTAAGAATCGATCCTAACTAAAAACCTATAAAACTAAGAAGAATTTTGGGGGGTTAAAATGTTCCTTGGAAAGACTTACATCGTTTTGGTTCCAGGCCAAAACATCTTCAGTTTTCAGCAACTGAAAGCTGAAAGCTTTGACAATAGAATTATATTTGGGGGTTTGAGCTTCCAGTGGGAAAGAAAAGTAAGAAAGAAACTGGTATTTTATTAAAGAAGAAACCAGTAATCAATCTCCAAATGCTTCTCAAACAAAATGAGTAGTTTTGACAGAGCATTTGCTGAGCCCTGACTGATTTTTTCCCATTACTGTAGGAAAGAGATGAGGAAGAAAAGAAAGAAACACCATCAACCTGGCCAGGGCATCCAAGGATATTGCTTTCATTTCTCTTGCACATGGATATTATTGAACTGCTGAAAAAATCCCACTTGTTTGGGTAAGGTAAGCGGTGCAGATGCTGTTTAAAGTGCATCACTTTAGAAACAGGAAAGGCTATTGACTGTAGTGGGGAGGGGACCTGGAGCAGCAGGCATTAGGGACAGATACAGAGAGCATCAGCCGAACTCCGAAGTCCCCATTAATAAAAGCTCATACATAAATCCAGATGACAGGTATTGATTTTCCTTTGCAAGCTGCACGCTCTCCCCTGCCTAATGAAATGCAGACCCTTCCTTAAGGAGAGATCAGCGGTGAAGTGGTGGGGAAATAGATAATGTTCTTCCAAGAGGAAAACACAGTCAGTCTCATTCCCTGAGCAATTCCTAACCCCAAGCCAAAATCGGTGCTGGGGAAGGGGGAAAAAAAATGCTTTCATGACTCCCATCCCTCTTCTAAATCCCAGATGTGCTCCTGCCATGAGCAAGGGGGCAGCTCGAGAGGGTTGCTAAGACTGCAGGATCAACAAGGGGTGGCACCGGACAGCAAGAAACAGGAACCCAGCTTCTTCCCTGCTCATTTCAGGAGCCCGTGACACTGTTCATGCACTGAGCATCCCAATGAAGCTGGCTCTGTGCCCCGCGAGCGCTGCCTGCGCCCCTTCCTGCAGTGCCAGTGCAGTCCTGTGCTGCCTGGCAGGGAGTGCTGAGATGACAAACGCTGCCGCAGCCGCCCGCCATCCCATTAGGATTCCTCTCACGCTCCGCAATCGCCCTCTCGGAACGCGGTGAGAGCCCGGCCGGGGTTTTCTCTGGAATTGCTTTGCAGCAGGGAACTGCTTGCAAAGGACATGAGAGGAGCGATGGAAGTGATGGAGAAACCTCCTCTCCTGTTGGTAGCGGTGTGGGTGACTGTGATCCTCCTGCTCTTGGTTTGCCAGGGAACTTCCCAGCCTTGTCTCGTCCTCAGCACAACAGCTCCAGTAGATCTCAGCTCACCTCCTAAACAGGCTCTTCACTTGCCTGACAGTGTTACCTCTAAATCCAGTTTTTCCCTCCTTCCCAAGCATGTTTTGCTTTGTCAATCACTGCACAGCAGCACAGGAGCAGAGTTAAGGGTACTGGAGGACCACGAGCTTCGTTGGGCTGATAACAGTGTCCAAACAAGCATCGAACATCCCCTGAGTGATCTCTACTTCCTTAGCCAGGTGCTATGGGTGGGTAAATGTGCTTAAACTCACCCAGAACCCTGAGGTGACTCAGTTGTTTGAGGCTGGATGTCAAAGCATCCTGCTACCTGGCTGCTTCCTGGTCCTCATCCAGTGCCCTTGCTGTGCCACTGCTGCTAATATATCACACCATCAAGCCAAGAAGCACTAATTACCCTCCAGCAAGGGGGAGAAGGGCACAGAGCCCATGGGGAAGGAGCCTCAATGACCATCCCACTTGTTGCCTGCTTAACACCAGTCTGTGATGCTCCCCTGGAAGAGGAACCATAACTGGGTCTGTGCAAAGGTTCCGGCTCAGTTTTCATGTGCCAGAGGCAGGGAAGTGGAGGAGCCTGAGGGATGGGTATTAGCAGGTGGCTGTGAAGCACAGTGAGTATGAGGCTGGATACCATGGTGCAAACCCAGCTTTGCAGCACCTGAGAAGCTGTAGAGCAGGGTCAGAGCTTTCCCAAGCTCTGGCTTGTTGCTTCCAGGCAGGAATAACCCATTTCCTACCCTCTTGTGAGGCAGGAATAATCCTTTACCTACCTTCTTGCCAGGTATACTGGATGTTCATAGGGTGGACCCACTGCCTCTCATCATACCCAGGGTGCTGGTGGCCTGGGACAAGGGCAAGACACTGGCAACACCCTTCATCATGGGTGATCTGGATACAGAGAAAGCTCTTCCTATAGGTGCTCTCAACCTAAATACAGCTCGTGGCTAATGCAACAGGCTTAATTTGCCTTAGGAAGGATCAGATGGGGCCTGAGGAGCTGTTCCTGCTGGGGGTTAGGAGCAGGTGAATCCCGAGAGCCACGCTGTGATTCACCATCACTTGTTCAGAGCACCAGGAGAGTGCTGGGATGCTCCAGGGAATCACCGCGCTGCTCCGAGATGGACAGCTCTGCATGGAGCACGGTGTCGCTGCTGGGTAATTAGCTCTGTTAGGTGTGCCATTAGTCTCCTATTAATGCAATTAGTGCTGGGGCGTTAGTGTGAGTCTGTAATCAGCGCGAGAGGCAGCTGCAGCTCAGCTGCTGAGCACCAAGTGGCACCGATTTTAGGCTGGTTTTCCTATGAATCCCTGGTTGTGCACGCAGATACTTGCTTCAGCCTCAAGGAAAAGTAGTTTTCCACCCTCTGTCCTTCCTTCAAAGCCCCAGGGCTGGTTAGGGGAGATGATGAGAGTGTCCCAGCTTGCTCCCCAGAGCTGCAGGACTGGGGGAGATGGGGCTTGCCCTTTCAGTCAGATCTGGGACCAGATCTGACCTTGCGTGGATGCAGGTCCTCTCCCAAAGCCTTTGATACCCCATCTGGTTGCTGTGATGGTGAGCAGGGGGAGGAATCACACGTCTTGCCACCCGCAGCCATTCCCTGGATCCCAGCTCATCTTGGCACGTTGTCAGCCCATGTCAAGGCTTGGCTTTGGCTGAGACAGTCTGACAAAACACCCTGTTCGCCTGCTGCACCACTACACTGACAGCAGACACTGCTGGCCTCTGGGGATGTCAGGGAAGGAGAAGGGTTGTGCGGGATGGGGATAGGGTCCATTTCCATCCCACCACACTGACGGTGTCACCTTCCAGTGTGAAATCCCCTGTCCTTTTCTATAGGAACCAACAAGCCATCTGCTCTCTCCAGCCAGTGCTGCTGTGGTTAATAGGCTGAGCAGATGAAACTGCAGCAAGGCAAAGGTCCCCACCAAGCCCCCGCTCCAGTGAGGATGTTTGGGTATGGGAAAGCTTCTGACAATCATGATTAACAGCCTCTTCATCTGTTCATGCCAGTGATAAGCCATGGGAGCTCTGGGCCATCTCAGCTCTATAATCAAGACAGGTTGAAAGAAGCAATTTTCTCCTCTTGCAACTCGGTTAATTCTCATTTAATTGCTAGCCAATTTGCCTAGATTTCCCTCGATTGCCATGGCATTGGCTCCGCACTTCCTGCTCTCCAGCAGTGCTTGACTCACTTCTTGTTTTGCCAGGCTGGGCTTTGTGATGCCTTAGGTTGCGTTGGGGCCTCCAAATCTCTCCATGCAATTTTGGTGTAATGAGCCTGAGATACAGCTTTCAGAGGAGAAAACCTCTGGGGACTGGCCTGGCCTTTGTTCCTTGTGTCACACAGTGTATTAGGGCACTGCTTTTGGGAAGAGAAATAGAAAGGCATGGTAATTGCACACAGATGGGAAACGTTGGGGGCAGGAAACCTTCTTTAAAGGAAAAAAGCAAATAAAAGCTAACCAGAATATAGTGAATTTAGAATTTAGGGGAACGGCTTGAACCTGCCCGAGGGGAGACTGAGCTGAGCTCTGAGGCTGAAGCTGTTCCCTGTGAGGGTGCTGAGGCGCTGGCACAGGGTACCCAGAGAAGCTGTGGCTGCCCCATCCCTGGCCGTGCTCAAGGCCAGGTTGGACACAGGGGCTTGGAGCAAGGTGCTCCAGTGGAAGGGGTCCCTGCCTGTGGCAGGGGTTGGAGCTGGAGGAGCTTTAAGGTCCCTTCCAACCCAACCCAGGCTGGGATGCTGTGGTTCTATATAATCAGATGAATTTCCCTTAGAATCACCTGGCACAAAGGCAGCAGCCAAAAGGATCCTGTGTCAAAAGCTCTATGGAACGAGCTCTTCCCTGGTGAGCAAAAAAAGGGCTATTTTGTCTGCTTAAGTCAATCTGCATCTCTAAGCACATCTTAACCACATTAATGCACTAAAATACAACTCCTGTTAGCCACATAAATAATGTTCATCAGAATCATAGCATTTCTATCACCATGGCTTTGGGTTAGTGATGCAGCACCATTCAAACTTCAATACAGATGTAATCAGTCTGGCCTTTTATCCAAGGCTTTTCCTGAATATCTCATCTCCTTTTCCTTTTGAACCTGCAGCCACAGTCACGTTGCTTTTCCCTGCCTTGGACTGAGGTCCTGCTTCTGTGTTTGCAGCGTATTCCATTTACACAGCTTTTCAGGCTGGTTTTTCTTGGTTGTGTTGCTCCAGCTCTGTCCTGGCTCCTGCTGTGCTGGAAACCCATCCACAATCAGGAATGCTGCAAGTACTTAAGCAGAGCTCTCCTTTTTTTGGCCCATATTTCACATACCCAATATTTTGGCCCATATTTCACATTCTCCAGAGCCAGCAGCTCCTTGGGCCTCTCCAGCTATCCCTGCAAGAAGGACCTCATCCAGCTTCTAAGACCTCACCAGCAGCCCTGGAGCTGTAAGCACAGGACAGGAGACCCTCCTTGTTGCAGCATGGTTGGATCATCTGCTCTCCTGCAGGCTTGGTTTCATCCCAAGCAAAGCTGGAGCCATTCTGGAAGCCAAGAGATGCACTCGGAGACAATCCTTTGGGACCAAGCCACAAGCCCTGACACCTGGTTAGGTCAGGATGGGATATGTCCCACTGGCATTATTTCTTCTGGAGCAGAGGAATCCTTCATCACACTGATGTCTCCTGAAGCAGGTATCAGATCTGGAAGACTGAAGATAGAGGATGCTCTGTAGCAGAGGTGCTTTGCAGGATGGTGCTCAGCAGGCAGAGCCCAGCATCTCCCTATGCCACACAGTGCAAACCCTCGGTTTCTCCAGGAGGCTCAGCAGAAGACTTGAGCAGCCTAAAAGTAGGAGTTTCCCAAGGAAGCTTTTGCCTGGCAGGGAGGAGAGCAGGGCAGGGAAGCTCAGCCATGGTTCCTGCAGGGGCTCTGCTGGTGCTGTGGTGAGAGCAAGCTCTTGGAGACTGCAAGGGGCCAAACTATTTCCAAAGAAACCTGGAAAATCTGGACAGCCCTTGGTGCGCATAGAATCATAGAATAGTTTGGGTTGGAAAGGACCTTGAGATCATCCAGTTCCAACCCCCTGCAATAGGCAGGANGGCTCAGCAGAAGACTTGAGCAGCCTAAAAGTAGGAGTTTCCCAAGGAAGCTTTTGCCTGGCAGGGAGGAGAGCAGGGCAGGGAAGCTCAGCCATGGTTCCTGCAGGGGCTCTGCTGGTGCTGTGGTGAGAGCAAGCTCTTGGAGACTGCAAGGGGCCAAACTATTTCCAAAGAAACCTGGAAAATCTGGACAACCCTTGGTGCGCATAGAATCATAGAAGAGTTTGGGTTGGAAAGGACCTTGAGATCATCCAGTTCCAACCCCCTGCAATAGGCAGGGACACCTCACACTAAACCATGGCACCCAAGGCTTTATCCAACCTGGCCTTGAACACTGCCAGGGATGGAGCATTCAAAGCTTCCCTGGCCAACCCATTCCAGTGCCTCAGCACCCTCACAGCAAAGAATTTCTTCCTTAGATCCAATCTAAACCTCTCCTGTTTCAGTTTGAACCCGTTCTCCCTTGTCCTGTCACTGCAGTCCCTAATGAAGAGCCCCTCCCCAGCATCCCTATAGGCCCCCTTCAGATACTGGAAGGCTGCTCTGAGGTCTCCACGCAGCCTTCACTTCCCCAGGCTGAACATTCCCAACTTTCCCAGCCTGTCTTCGTATGGGAGATGCTCCAGTCCCTGCTCATCCTCGTGGCCTCCTCTGGACTTGTTCCAACAGCTCCATGTCCTTTTGATGTTGAGGACACCAGAACTGCAACAGAATTCTTCTCCAGGCTGAACAGCCCCAATTTTCTCAGCCTGTCTTCACACAGGAGGTGCTTCCAGCCCCCTGATCATCTCCATGAGCATCACTGAGCTGGGGGGTGATTCTTGGCCATGGTGACCGACCCATCACTGCTCCTTGCAGATGCTCATCTCTGCATCACAGTGTGATGCACACACCTGTGCTGCCTTCGGCACTGCTCCCCAGGGAGCAGCCAAAGAAGTGTTTTCTCCAGGGCTGAACAGATAGGTCTCTGATGGGACCTGTCAGAGCCGTGCTTGCATCTCTGATCTATACATCTCCAAACTGGAGATATCCAGCCCTTTGAAAATGTCATGAGAGTGGCAGGGAGCTTCCTGTCTCCTGCTGCCAGGAGAGGAGAAAAGCCATTTAACTGTGCCTGCAGCGACAAACATCAGCAGGAGGGAGCAGCCTGAGAGACAGCGTTGGAATTATGGGATGCAATAGCTATGTGGGGGCTTGGAAGTGATGGAAGGGCAATGCATCACAAACAAGAGGCATCTTGCTGAAAGCCACCAATGAGCCCATCGGCCTATAAGCCACCCCAAGATTTCTTCTCCCTTCCCACCTCCTACCTCTTGGAAGGCAAGAGCATTGCCTGCCTGGGAAGGTATAGGCAGGGTTAAACACATAGGAATGGCCCAAAAGCTGGGGGCAGAAATGCTGTGTCTGAGTCAGGGTGGAGGAAGGGGAATGATGATCCAGCTTGGCTTTAAAGCTATAAACCCTCCATCTGATGGACAGTGCATCATGCATGTGGCAGTGGAGCAAGCCCTGATCTGGCAGTGGGGATGTTTGCCCAGGACAGCTTGGCTGGGAGGTGGGAAGAAAGCTCACATCCTCCACAAAGAATCAGATCATGAGCTTTCCTGTCCCTCCATTCAGGCTTCGGATGGCTCTGGTTTGCTCCTTTGGTGGTTCTTGGTTTGCTGGGGATGTAGCACAAGGCAGTCGGGACCCCCAAGCTTTGACCCTGGATGATAGGACTGAGGCTGGGGAGCAACTCCATGGTGGGTTTCATGTGTTAATCAAATAGAGAAGCTAAATCAGATTCCATCTGTGTGTACTGGAGAGGCTACTGTGAGCCTGCCCCCCTCCCAGCCTGGGGTACCCCATTTGCATGGTCCCACTTCGCCTCTTCCAAGCCCAATAACATCAAGGGTTTTAAGGCAGGGTTATCTCCAGAGGCTACAACCTCATCAAGAGCACAGGCTCTGTAGGTCATTAATTTTGGAATTACTTGATAACTTTAAATACAATCAAGTAATCAGCAGGAACCCGTAATCATTATTTATGTGCGGGGTGCTCACCAAATTACAGCGCTCTCCAAGGCTCTGGGTGATGAACAAATTAATTCTGCAGCGGAAGAGCTTGACCAGAAAGATGTTTGTGTCTGAATTTCCCTTGTAAGCATTGATGGATGGAATGAAAGTCGAGTTTAATTGGCCCTCCCTCCTGCTGGGAAGCACATTACAGCTTTATTCTGCCTTTGCTCAGCTGGCGAGAGGGAGCCCCACAGGAAACAGAAGAGTTTCTCTAACCCTGATGGTACTTGAATGGCAGACCCACACAGGGTGCTCCTCACCCCCCTTTGGATGAGATGGTGTTGGCACCTTCATGGTATCATGCTATGGGCATGTGGGCTTGGGGTAGAGAGGAGACAAAAAGCCACCAGCTGTCCCCCGTGCCTCTAGCCAGTAGGATGCTGATCCCACTGCAGCATGGAGTTGCTCCCATGGGAAGTGGGGAGAGCCCATGCTGGGGTTGTGTTTTCCAAATTGAAAAGTGCCCCAAAAGCCCCTGTGAGAGAAATCGAAGTAATTTTAATCAAACCAGGCTGAGAATACACACACTTCTCCAGCTACACAAAGCAAAGTCGTGTCAGTCAGGAGAGACCACCAACAGGAGAAGGAAAAACCAGGGATGTGAACACAGATGCTTCTGGTTGAATTTCTTTCTTTGGTTTTGCAATTCCCATCTCTTTTTCCACCCAAAACGACCTCGCTTTAGGAAAATCCAAATTGAACGTGAAGCACATCGCTCTTTTGGTAACATTGCTTGTATAGATGATGGAAACAAGCTCCCTGGGGCATTTCCCCTCCTCTGTAACCAGTAGATCTTTATTAATCAAACTGGCCCACAGTGGGGACACACAAGTCTACTCCTTGTGCAGCATCAGTAGTGGGATGTTTTCCACTAGTTTTTCCATTGAATAACTCTAGGGGTCTTTTTCTCACCCATATATTGAATAAGGGGCAGTTTCTGGGACTGTTGGTGATGGATGAGCTCGTACAAGGATCAAAACCTGCCCCATGTACAGGGGATGGTCCTCATTGTGGTCACTGTCATACAGGAGCTCTTGCAGCCGTCAGCATGTTACCAGAGGCAATGGGGTAGTTCTGGTTTTGGCTGCACTGTTGACATGCAAGGAGGAAATCCCAGTGGGAGGGAAATGGGAGGAATTTGCTACGAACTATTGAGCTTCTGAAGCATTTAAAGAGAGAATTGGAGGGTTTTGCCTATGCCTCCTATAAAAAAAGGAAGATTTTATTCCTTTCTGGTGGTGTATCCTGAGGAAATCTCAGACTGTGACAATTCCCAAATGCTCAACTCTCCCTAGGGCAGGAAACACATCTGTCCTTTATAGCAGGGAAACTGAGGCATAGGAACATGAAGGGATGTGTACCAAAACAGTGGCAACATCCCTGGGATGCAGAGAGCAGACTCGGTCCCTAACCCCTCTGGAGCCCTCTTCCTACCCTAGCATCCCCAGACCTCACATGGCTCCACCTCGCATGGACCTCGGCTCAGCTGCTTTGGGTGACCCCATGGAACAGGACATCAGGGACTTGGCAGCTGCATGGGAGATGCGGTGTTGTCCCCAGCACAGGGAGGGAGGCTGCTGCTCCTCCAAGGCACTTAACCCTGCACAGGAATGATTTGGCCCCATCCCCTGCATGAGAGCAAGGAGCAGCTTTGGCACTGAGCATGGGTGAGAGCAGGGCAGGGAGGAGGGGAGCAAAGCCATGTCCCTATGGTAGCTGCCTTTGGGGAGCTCGGGCACCTCTTCACTGCTATTCTTCCTTACTTTTCCACCCTCCAGACAGGGGCACAGGGTCAGGGGTTTTGCAAAGACCTATAGATCCATCTAGGCTAGGCTGGGCCAAAAGATAACCTAAACCTCATGCCTCCCTTCAGACTTAGCCACCTCCATGTGGCTGTTCAGAGCCCCTGGCATCCATCCCTGCACCCTGCATTGCTCCTTCCCCTCTCCCACCCCACTGCTCTGCCTCAGATCCTTGGTGTTGAGATGAGAAATGACCTGGTCAGACCAAACAGCAGTTACAAGACACCCTGGGGATGTAGCAAGGGGCAGGAGAAGGGCTCAAATAACCCCAGTGATACAAAACCACAGCCACATAAAGCAGTCCATCCAGAGCTCTCCATCCATCCATCCCATAACAACCCAGAGGGCTTTAAACTCCCCACAGAGGGTTATGCCCCTTCCCAACAGCCTCCCACTGGAAGGCTGACCCAGCTTCCCAAGGGAGCAGCCTCATAAGCTGTCCCAGCAAGGTCCTGGTGGCCTGTCACTTCAAAGCTGTGACAACGATGGGACATGAGGCAGTGCACCAGGATGGCTGCTGCAACCTCTCCAGGCTTCTCTTGCTCTTTCTACCACTCAGCAGGTCACACCGCTGCCAGGGAGGTGACAGAGCAGCCTCTCAGCTGTCCTATCCTACAGGTCTGTCCCAGTGAATAGGGCAGGAGCCTCTGTAGGGTTTCCCATAGCGAGTTAATGCACCCTCTGCTGCAGTGGGTGCAGCAGGACTCGGGTCCTGTGCTGTGCCACATCAGGGTCCCTCGCAGCGCAGACACCAGCTCCCCATCCTGTCCGGAACCTCGCTCCCGGCTCAGACAGCCGTGGACTGCTTGATGCTGTGGAAGCTGACGCGGGTCGGGGAGGTGGGGATGGACATGGCCCGAGCTACACGGGCACGGATGGAGTGCTTGTCCTGCCACCGGTGCCACCGCTTCCGTACAGCCGACCGGACCTGTGGGGACCAGACACAGGAGGGGACTGTCAATCACTGCCCAGCTCTCAGAACCTGCACATGGGCACCAGCCATCCTCAGTCTTTCAACCAAAGCCTGATGGGGAAGGGCTGAGGGACCTGGGGGGTTCAGATGGAGAAGAGAAGGCTCAGGGGGGACCTGATGGCTCCCTCCAAGTGCCTGACAGGAGGATGGAGCCAGGAGGGACTGGGCTCTGCTCCCAAGGAACAAGGGACGGGACAAGAAGAACCGGCCTCAAGCTGCCCCAGGGCAGGTTTAGATGGAGCTGAGGCACAATTCCTGCCCCACAGGGTGCTCAGGCATTGGAACAGGCTGCCCAGGGCAGGGCTGCAGGCACTGGCCCTGCAAGTGCTCACACAGTGTGGAGACGAGGCCTCAGTGCCATGGGTTAGGGGTGGCCTTGGCTGTGCTGGGAATGGTTGGACTGGATGAGCTGAAAGGGCTTTTCCAGCCTGGTTGATTCCATGTTTCTATTAAAAATGCTACCAAAACCTGGCTCCCAGAGGGCCAGGGAGGGCCATGGGAGCCCCTGTCACCTCCCAGGGCACCCAGCTTTGTTTGATGTGATGCTGTTGAAAAGCAGCCCTTGCAGCTGCAAAGAGAAATGAACCTGAACAAAGGTGTCTCTGAGCTCAAAACTGAAACAAGAGGGAGAAATGAACCCGAGCAGGGGCTCTGCAGCTTCTTATGCGCTGCATCAGATGCTACAAGGGGCTGGGAGAGACGTGAGCAGCAGTCACCTGATAGCCCTGGTCCTGTCCCCCCTTCTCCTGCATCAATGACACATGATTGATAACAAAGCAATCTTGTCTGGAGCAAACTCTCCTGAACCAGCAAAGGTACAAGAGCATTTGGGAAGAGGCAGAGGAGAAAGCTCAGGATCAGCCTCTACCCTCACCTCTTGCCTTCCTCTGCCTGTGTTTTGGGTCAGAGCCTGGGAAGTGCTGCTGTCCATGTGCCAGGTACCCAAGTGTGTCTGCTTGCAAGGGATACTGTGGACCCCCCTGAACACCCCCAGCCCCTGGTGCTCACCTCACTGTTCAGGAAGCAGTAGAAGACAGAGACGAAGAAGCCCTGGAAGGAGACAAGCAACAGAGTCACTGTGGAGCTGTGGCCAGCGGGCACCCCCAGGCTCAGGAGCTTTGGAGCAGCCCTGGGGTTTGGGGGTGTCTGGTTTTGGGATATGGCAGAAACGAGGTGAGGCATCAGCAAGAATGGGCTCCCCCACGTCCCTTGGTGGGGGATGGGGATGGAAGCTTGTGCTGAGGACCATACCTGGAAGGACTCCAGGAAGGAGTTGAAGTAGATGAAGACGATCCTGGAGATCTCATCCTCCCCCGGGTTGACAAAGAAGAGCATGTAGGTGATCCCCAGCAAGGGCAGCAGCACCAGCGTGGCCTTGACTGCTTTTCTGGGGGGAAAACATGGACCTGAGCTGCTGCAGTGCAGCCCTGGGAACAAGGACTCAGCACCAGCATGGCTGGGACTGGTCTGGCTGGCTCTGGGGAGGATGGAGCAGCACTGAGCTGTTCTGATATGATCCCCAAGTGACTTGGGCAGGTTTGAGCACTGGGCACCTTCTGTGGTTGCTCCATCCAGAAAAGGACAGTGCAGAGTGGAGGCCTGACCTTGAGCTGGCATGAAATGATTGCTTGGCTGCTCTGAGCCTCGATTATAAAGGAATTAAAGAGGGTAAAACAATTCACACACTTCAACAGGGGTTTATGAGAAACAGAGCTAATTAATTTGACATCTTTTCTTGATGAGATTACAAGTGTGGTTTCTGAAAAGTCATAGTGCTGATACAGGAGAGCGTGGGATGGATTGGGCCTTGGCATCTCATCCGCTTGGATTAGGGAACAAGAAAATGCTGAGTCAAGCTTTTGCTTAAAGATCCTATGAATGGATAGATTCCAACATTAGCTGAATGCAGGAAAGTCAACCCTGGTAGGGGTGGACAGGAACAAGGTCTTGGATCTGTCCTGCACCACTGACCTGAAGGAGAGCCACAGGGTATGAGCATCTTCAGGCTAGCAAATATGGGACAGCACAAGCACTGGTGTAGCTTTTCCAAGGCAGCAGCCATGGTAGCAGGGGTCTATTAGCTTTTAACCAAAAGCCATCATCTAAGGTAAGCAGGAGTCCCCCAAGGGCTGTCTCTTGCCTGGTTCAAGCAGGTCTGCACACTTGAGAACCCAAAAGTCTCTCAAGACTCTGAGGCCAACCAGCCTCTTTCAATAGCCTTTATCTTTGTTGAATCATTCATCCCAGCTCAGCTCCCCATGATGAGGAAAGCTGGCTTTTCCCTAGTTGACTGCATCAGAATTTTTCCATTCTCAGCTGTAAAAGCCACCTTCCACCCCAAACCTGCTTCTCTTGACCCAGCACACAGTGAGATTCCCTGATTCCTGCCCCAAAATGAAATGAAATAGAGAGAAGCACTGATGGAGACCAAGGTTTCCTCTCCAGGTTTGGGTACTCCAGAGAACTGCTCTGACCAGGCATCTCCCTATTATTCCAGAGCAGGGAAGGGTTAAATCTTACTGCCTGGTGCTGCCAAGTGTGCTGCCTTCCCCTCACTGCTTCGAGAGGAGGTGTTTGGGTTGACATCGATTCATTGCTCCTTCCTCCGTCTTTGCTTTGCTGTCAAGCAGAGATCTAATTCTCACCTTTGTGCCAGGATTTGCAGCTCTGAACCCGGTGACCTGATGGGGTCCCACCAGAACAGGGGTTTGTACAGAAACTCTGCTCCCAACAGCTCCCAAAGACAGTTACATCCATCCATGTTCTCCATCACTGCCAGGATTTCTGAGCAACCCCAGATGCAATGGCCACGTGCCTCCGAAAAGCATTTGAGGAGCTCTTAGATGTCTCTCCATGTTCCCATTCCCTTGATATTTGATGATGCTGTTCCTGTCCCCCCCTGAATCATGCTAATGTACAGGTCTGTTTCCTGCAGGGTCACTCATGCTCTTACCTGTACTGGATGGTCTCTGATGTTGTTGAAGCTCGGAGCTTTGTCATGAGGATTCGGACGATGTTGAACAGAAAGATGAAGTTGATCTGGAAGGAAAAGGGCTCCTGGTTACTGTCTGCTTCCCCAGGGCTCCCTCCCAATTCCTCAGCAGAGGCTGCACCAGGGGAAATGGGAATGTTTCCTCTTGAACCTCATCTACTGCCTTCCATGCACTGGAACTAGACATTTGATGTTTTTAGAGCACCTTAGCACTAAGGTTTAGGGGTTTGATGAAGGTCGAGGGCACACCAGGAGACTGAAGAGGAAGGGCAAGTGTTAGAGAAAGGGCTGAAGGTGAAAACGTGTGGAGGAGGAACACATGCAGCTGAAGGGATTTTGGGAGAGTGGCTGCTGTCACAGCAAGCTTGGGTGCTCTCCTGGCTGCTGACCTGCTAAATGAGGGCATGGGAAGGTGGCCTTGGGAGCTGAGCTCCATTGCTACCAATTAGAAGTGGCCTGGCTACCTGATGGGCTGGGAAATGAGGAGCAGGATCAATTATTCACTGAGGCTGTTTGGTGCTGCTGATTAATACTCACTGGGGGTTTCTCAGCTTTGGGCAAGGAGGGAGGAAAAGTCATGGGGTTTTGTGCACATCTTTCCTCCTGTAAATGTGTGTTGGACCCTTGGCACTGCTGCTTGTGACTTGCCATCGCTGCTCTTCTTTGTCCTTCCCAAAGGGACAAAGACCCAGCAAATGGTGCTCTATTTGAGCACTGGTTCAAGCACTGCTGCTCAGCCAAGGCCAGGAGAAAAGTGATGTGGATTAAGGACTGAAGTGCCCAGGCTTCTACAAACGCCTGGCAAAGCAGCCAGCTGCCCCCAAATAGTGCCAGGGCAGGGATATTGCCAGGAAGGACTTAGTGATGCACATGGGGGTCTGCTGATGGGAGCATCCTTATCAGAGTGATGTCTCCCTTTCTAACCCATCCCAAGCCAGCAGAATTCATGCATGCTATGTGTTATTGTGGGTTAGGTGCCTAAATTTGCTTAAGATGCAGTCTGGGTGAGGGGAGCTGGGCTAGCAGATCCAGCTGCAGCAGGACCCTACTCAGGAACAGCCTTATCCCACGTGCAGATGGGAAGGACCCTTTATTTAGCAAGCAAGGCCACTTTGCTCTTACCAGAAGCACCAGAATCATGGGGCCTTGGTAAATGTAGTCTGTATAAACTCCTGCTCTCTTCCCAAACCAGCACCTGCAAGGCAAGGACAAGCAATGCTGGGGACAAGCAAGCAGCATGAGTGACTTGGATTTGCACCATCTCTGTAAGTCACTATAGGGTGAACGCACAATGTGAACTGCTGTAGTCACTATGGAATAGTTTCCCCCCAAAGGTGGAGGTACAGGGAGCTTGTGAGGGTGTTTTTGGGCCCCATATGGATGTGGGAACTGGTTGTTGCAAGAGAAGCAGGGACAACCTTACACAAGCACGTGTGCAGGTTGGCTCTGTCCCCAGTAACACTGCGGAAGCTCCTGCATGTCCTGCGAGCAGCACGTTGGGTTTTGTTATATCAGTGCTGTGCCTGTGTGCGTAGCACAAGGCTCTGGAAGTCAGGAGTAAAACCAGCAGTGAAAAACAAGGCAAGTTGCCATTCATCTCCATGGGCTCCTTTTAGCTTAAACCCAGTGATGAACTCTCAGGTGCCTGTTAAGACTTCCATTAACAAGTCTCTGAGAAAATGGCTCAGGTGGTGGTAGTTTCTATCTCTGCTGGTAGATTAAAACCCAGCTCCATTTAGCAAATACATTGTAGGAGCTCTTTCTTAATCTTGCCTTTCCCCCCCCCCCCTTCAAAATCTCATTTGTCCTTTGAAGGATGAAATGCAGCACTAGGCAGCTGCAGGCAGGGCTCATGTGGCAGAGAGCCTGAAGGTGTGATGAAAGAAAGAAGAACATTATCCTTTTTTTCCTCCCACCCTTTCCATGTCTTTTGCCTCTTGTCAGCCCTTCCAGGCAGGATCCGTGCCTGCCGCTGCAACTGGGATAGAACAGAGAATGGGGAATGAGAGGGGTTAGGCTCACTTCTCATTGTCGTAGTACAGCTTCCCAATGGCCCAGGCGACGATGATGGGGAAGGGGATACCTGCAGAGGAACACACAGAGGAACATTCAGGGGTGCAGCGTTGCCACAAACCCCTGCTGTAACAGGGATGTTCTCACACAGGGTGAGATGCTGTGGGCACACAAATCCCATCCCCCTGCTCCTGGCAGCTCTTTGGGAGCAAGGAGAGGTGGAGGATGGAGGTGGACATCCCGGGGGGTGAATCCTGGTACTTACACCAGCCGATGCAGATGAACATCCATTTGCGGAGCTTGTCTGTGGAGTAGGTGAGCACGATGGCTGTGTGCAGGTAGCAGCCCTCGCCAAACATCCAGAAGAAGTTGGTGACATGGAAGTAATTGTAGGCAGCAGTGACCAAGCGGCACCAGACCTACCAAGGGGGGTTAGGAGGAGACAGGGAGGGTAAAGAGCACAGTTCTGTGTTACAGTAACAAAACTGATCACAGAGCACAGCAGAGCAATTGAACCTTTGTGTATCACAAGCCAGTGCTATCCTCTAGCCATCAGCAGCTATTTAGACCCTCAGTCTTTAGGATGCTCAAGCTCTACACACACTCCAGCTGCAAAGGGCTGGAATCAGACTGGCTGCCCAACTGAGCTGCACCTACCACATTGCTCTCGTGCACCTCTGGGTTCATCGTGAGCTGCACCACAAACCACGTTGCATTGCGTAGGATGAAGGCTGTGATGAGGTTCCAGTGGATGATGTTCCTCAGGCATCGGATGCTCCTGGGGAAGGGGGGGG
>NDXB01010716.1:0-43739 GCA_002631895.1 Agapornis roseicollis | reverse complement strand
GGGGGGGGGGGGGGGGGGGGGGGGGAATATTAGAATGCAGTGGATGTTTGGGGGGTCAGGGCTGTTTGTGGAGCTGAATGTCTGTTGGGAGACCAAGGGTGAGCTGCTTGAGACAATGCTCTGGGTGAGATGGGCAGGACCAAGGTCCAGAGATGGAAGGCACCAGGGATACCTCCATAACCAAGTGCTTTAAAGGCAGCGGGGAGGAAATAGCCCCAGGATAGGCATCATCTCTCCAGACTGGAGAGCAATGGCCATGGGAGAGGACATGACAAAATGCAGGGGATGGATCCATCCCCAACCCAAGGGCTGTGAGGTGACCTCTAGGAGCTTGTCCCCCCATCAGGGACACGGCAGCAGGTCAGGCCACTCACCGCAGGCGCATGAAGAGGACAAAGGCCACGAGGAGGGCCCCCAGCGAGACACAGTGCCCCAGGTAGTTGATGATGACAGCGATGTGGTAGTGCAGCTTGCTCTTCTTCTGGTGGGGGGAGATGGGGAGGGGGTCAGCAGCAGCCCCGGGTACCAGCACAAACCCCCCTCCTCCAACACATCACCTCTGAGAACTGCACCACACATTTTGGGTCCTTTTCAGAAAGCAATTGGAGCCAAGCACATGCAGGACAGTGGAGAAGGGGCCGGTTGGATGGGGCTAACATGGACAGGAGAGGTACCAACCTGGCCCTGCAATGGACTCCATGCTAGGGAAGCTCATGTTTGCTGCCCCTACATTCCCCCTGCTCGGCACTGGGACATCCCCAACCCATCATCTGGGGAAATCCTGCTGTAATTCAGGCGAGCTCAGCAGCAGTGTGACATCTGATGTCTCAGTTCATTCCCCATTGCCCTGGGGCTATGAGAGGCTGGGATGAATTTGGGCAGAGGGAGCAGGAAGGTGTGAGTGATAATTAGATTAATGGATTGCTCCTGCTGTTAGGCACTCATCCAGCCTGGGAATTAGCAATTAACTCGGTGAGAAAACCATTCCTGGCAAGAGTTATCAGCATCTTAAATACCAGAGATGGGATCAACTGCAAATGAACAGCCTGTATCTCTTCTCCTTTGCTCTGAGGGGTAGCTTAACCTACTCAGGAGCATGTAATTCTTGCTCATCATCCGTTTTATCCCTTTCAGCTTCCTAAATATCTTTACTTCACTGCCAGCAAGGAGGGATGGGGTTGCAACCTTATATCTCAGCTGCTACTTCACACCCAGCCCACATCTCCCTTGAGCTCTTCCTGATGTGGATGCTGTTGCCTTTCAAACCCCCCTTGTCTGTTCCTCACCCTCCTGCCAAGGGACTGCCAAGGTCCTACCTCTTCACTGAGGATCTCCTGGCACTGGGAATAGTTGACCCGCGCTGCCCAGCTCCCGTTCGCGAGGCATTCCCTGTAGCCATTGTCTGAAAGAGAGGGTGCCCATTGAAGGGTTAGCAGTGCGTGGGCATGGGTACAAAGATGTGACCTGATGATTGTCACTGATGCAGGGGTCACTGGCATTGAGTCCCCTGGCTTTGAAGCCAGCTCAGATGCTGCCTTGCTTACAAGTCTGATTAGAATCGCAGAGGGGGGATGCCAACAGTGCATTAACAGGAGAGATCCTGAGCCTCTTCAGGACAATGGGACAGGGATGGGAATGGTTGTAGACCTCTGTGCCATCTCCAACAGCAGGGCAGGCTCACTCCTCTTCCCCTTGGCCCAAGGAAGCTGTGGCCTCCCCATCCCTGGCAGTGCTCAAGGCCAGGTTGGACACAGGGGTTTGGAGCAAGCTGCTCCAGTGGAAGGGGTCCCTGCCCAAGGCAGGGGTTGGAGCTGGAGGAGCTTTAAGGTCCCTTCAACCCAAACCAGGCTGGGATTCTATGATTCTATGCCCCCAAGATGGAGCCAGCATTCTCCCCTTTCACAGGAGCATGTCTAGGAGGACCTGCTTATAAAGCTGCTGCTGTGCAGCCACCCTCCCTGCAATTAGGGATGTGAGGGTGCTTTTACAACGGATCTCACCGAGACCCCAGTGAGCTCTGTAACCAGAGATGTAGCATCACTCATGCCCCACAGCCCCTGATACACGTGGGGCTGATGCACATCCCCATCCCTCATTCACCACATCCCCACCGGTGCTGCTCATCTTACTCGTGGTGTTGTACCGCACGCCATAGAAGTATTCAGGGCAGGGTCGAGCAACCAACTGCCCCACTGCACTCCGGGGCCAACACGTGCCAATGAGGTCTACTGAGGCATTGCACTGGGGACCTGTAAGGAAAGAGGGTAGAGGGTTAGTAGAAGCCTGTGGGCTACTGTGGGCCACCTCCAGGCTGTTGAAGGGTCAAGGTTTGCCTGGAGAGCTGGGGCTGCAGTTCTGGTTGAGCTGATGGGTCCCTGCAAACCCAGAGCCCAGAAGAGCTTTATGATTGACACCAAATGGGGGCTGTGCCAGGGCTCCCCGAGGGCTGGTTGATCCATCCTGGTCATGGCTATTGCCCTGGTTCTGTCTGAGCACCTGGGTTAAGCCCAATTCTAGTACAAGGTGGTTTTCAAACCTGGTTTCCTAAGTCAACCTGGGGCTCCATGGCTCTGGTCTTAGAATCATAGAATCACAGAATAGTTAGGGTTGGAAGAGACCTTAAGATCATCCAGTTCCAACCCCCCTGCCATAGGCAGGGACACCTCACACTAAACCATGGCACCCAAGGCTTCATCCAACCTGGCCTTGAACACTGCACGGAGCACAGCACTCACAACCTCCCTGGCCAACCCATTCCAGTGCCTCAGCACCCTCACAGTAAAGAATTTCTTCCTTAGATCCAATCTAAACCTCCCCTGTTTCAGTTTGAACCCGTTCCCCCTTGTCCTGTCACTGCANCATCCAACCTGGCCTTGAACACTGCCAGGCACTGATGGAGCACTCACAACCTCCCTGGCCAACCCATTCCAGTGCCTCAGCACCCTCACAGTAAAGAATTTCTTCCTTAGATCCAATCTAAACCTCCCCTGTTTCAGTTTGAACCCGTTCCCCCTTGTCCTGTCACTGCAGTCCCTAATGAAGAGTCCCTCCCCAGCATCCCTATCTGCACAGTTCTGCTGGACTGTTCCGTCATCCAGACCCACAACAGCCAACAACAAGTCAGGTTTTAGTTTTATTCTTACCTAGTGATGCCACCTGATGACCAGCCTGGTCCTGGTGGGAAGCTCCTCAGAGCCCATCCAACCCTCTTACACCTCCTGACTGCAAGCTCTCCTTCCTCACGGTTCCCATTGGTCTCTTCCAG
This sequence comes from Agapornis roseicollis, assembly GCA_002631895.1. Taxonomy (NCBI): domain Eukaryota; kingdom Metazoa; phylum Chordata; class Aves; order Psittaciformes; family Psittacidae; genus Agapornis; species Agapornis roseicollis. The sequence goes on along the minus strand of NDXB01010716.1, from coordinate 40,474 downwards.
CCTTTCCCAGTAAAAATACTCCAAGTCTGCTGCTGCTATTTCAGTTTTCAAGCAGGACTTGCATGCTTTTTCCAGCTACACCAGTGTGCTAATGTAGGCATTAGGTAGGCCAGATTGCAGGCTTTTTTATGTCTGATTTGTGTATATTTAGACCAACACGTACTGTAGCTAAATACGTCCTAGCTCCATCTCAAAGTGAGGTAGGAAGAACAACGGCTGCAATATCTATAGAACACAGTCCTTGGCAGGCAGCAGATGGATGGGCAGCACACCCTGGAAGGGGCAGAGATCAGAGCAAACCACAGAGCCAAAGGTGTTTGTGCTGCTGTCATTTCCTAAGACAAAACGCTCCCAATTCGCAGCTCTCAGGGTGCGAGAACACAGCGTTTCCCCTCTGCCCGGAGTCTTAGGTGCTATTTGGATGCCTTTCCCCAAACTTCCTATGGAGAGAGCTGACAAAAGAGTGACTGAACAGGAAGATACTGTTACTGATGTGATGGTTGTCATTAATTAGCTGCAAATTTGGTTTCTTGGGCTGTTCTCAAATGAAATTTCCAGTGTAGAGAAAAGGAGGGATTTCTTTAAACACCTTTGCAATGAGAAACAATTCCCAAGCTGGGGAAGCATCTGAGTGTGCTGAGCGCTACCTCCTGCTTTCCATAGCTTGTAGTAAGAAATCACTTTTAACTATGACCTTTGCTTTTAGCTTTGTTAATGTGGAGGGTTGCTGGAGCAACCTTCACTTTAACTGTTTTAAACCTGTATTTCTTAGGGAACAAGGTACATTTAATCATGCCTAGGGTGCGTGTTCGAGCCTATTTGCATCCATTAGCATTTGTTAAGCTCTTCAGTTGTTTTGACCCAAATCTGACAGAGAAATAGAGGGTCATAGAGAATGAAGTCTCCGTTTAAAAATTCATTTCTTTATTAATATTAATATAAATGTTAAATTATTTTATTAGAATATTCATCCAGGTAAAGAAAAGACAACAGGCAACTGCTTCAGCTAAGTACAAAGTTAAATTGCCAGTGCTCTCCCTATTAACCATTTGAGAACCCACCCAGGTAAGAAGCTTGTTTGAATAGCTGGAATAGGAAAAGCTCCACTTGGAATGGCCCAGCACAGAAAAAGGAGGCTTGCACAGGGCTAATGCTCAGAGCAGTCATCAAAAACCCACCCTGTGAGTGGTGGGGCTGAGAACAAACTCCATCTTTAACCCATCCCCTCAGGCCTCAGTTTCCCTCTTGCATCCCAGGGGCTGTGCTGGGGCCCAGGTGCAGATTGCTCAGGGAGGGCAAGCAGGAAGCCTCAGTAATGAAATGTGAGCAGAACCAGAGTGGCAGCAGCAGCTCTCCACAATAGTAAAACCAAGCCATGGCAATGCCATTAATAACCAAACCCAAGACAGATTCATGGAGATGCTGTGGTCACCCAAAGGAAGCATCGTTCTGTTACCCATATGCTCAAGTCTGGATTTAACATTTCCACATTTCTCCAAGGCACTTGGTTAAATGCTGCTTGGCACTCCCATTAAAGCACTATGGACACCCATCAGATGACAAACCAAGTGGATGGGTCTCGCAGTCCCACCATGGCAAGGACAAGGGGTGAAGGTAGAACAGCATCACCAGGAGCTTGGTCCTCTCCATGTCCCATGGGTTGGGGCTGTTGTGTGGGGTGATGCTCAGGCTTGGGGGATGTGGTTGGATGTAGGAGGCCCCTAGGACTTCACCCTGCACAGGGGGCTTTGCTCCAGCACTGCTGTAGGCAGCATTTTGAGGTCTACCCCACTGGTTCGTAACGTATGGGTGACTGGAAGATGTTTCCCTGGCTCACCCTGAGAAATACTTGATGAAGAAAGCAGATGCTGCTCTTTCCAGCATATAGGGAAGAAAAGAACCCTCCTGCTGGGGAAGGGTTAAATAAAACAGTGAAGGCAAAGAGTGCCAGGAGAGCTTCCATGTCCCATTTGCCCAGCACAACCCTCTGCTCCAGCTGCTCCCCAGTGGCACACGGCTCCCAGCACTGTTTAGCATGGAAATGATATGTATCGGTGCTGAATGCTTTCATATCTGCTTTGTGGCCCATCCGTATTTACAGGGGGATTATTCTCCCAGGTTCTGCAGACATCTGCTCCAGCCTTCTCAGCACTGTTGGCTGCACAGACACTTCTGGTCTTTGCAGCTTTACAGCAAGAAAGGTCAATGTATTTCCTATGTGCCACTAATCCCCACGATTTGGCTCCCTCCTGCATGGAAACATGACATTTGGGGTAGGAAGGAGCTGGCCCTGCTTTGAGACGGGGACTGTGGCACTGGGGAAGTCACTCAAATCCCTTCTCGCCCTGTTTCCTTTGGGTTGTGCTGCTTTGAAGCAATATAAAGCATTTCCTTTCTTCTGAAGATGAAAAGTGCCTAGCCAGGGACTGAGACAACTGTATGACAGTAACTGTCTTGGGATAACTATAGCAATATCCCTCCTGCTTATACAAAGCATCTCGCTCCAGCCTGCTTCTGCCACCCACAGGGGCCACTGAAATGGCTCCAAGCTAGAGCCATGCAGCCGGGTGAATCTGGCAGGGTAAAGCTCTCCAGACCCAGCTAACCTGCCAAAGGATTTGGAGCAAATTTAAAGAGGATGGAGCATGTTTATCCTGGGCCAGCGCCACCCAATGCTCTTGAGCTGGTGCCAGGAGGTCTGAGGTGTTAATGCACCATCAAACCATTGCTAGGGTGGTATGCAGAGGACTAAAGCCAAGGTTGTGCTGATATAACCATGCTGGTAAACATGTCCTCACCTCACACTGGGCACAGCTATGCGCCAGAGCGGCATCCTAGCTTGCTGTGCCCCCAGCAACACTGAGGCTGCTTGAAGAGTGATGTCCTTATCCCCTCATGCAATGCAAAGGGGCCAGGAGAGATGATGGAAATATGAATCAAAGGCTTGTTCTGGTTGGGGGTGATGTGTTGAAGGTGTCTTGGGAGGCTGTTAGCTCATATCCCTCCCTGTCCTGAGCTCTTCCTCAGCCACAGTCATTTGTGGTCAGCCTTGAAGTCCTCAGTGACTGCATTGCTGCTGCCTCTTGAGCAGGCTGAAGCCTGGGGCTCCTTCAGGAGCTGCAGCCCTTGCATTTGGTAATGAGGGTTTCACCTCCACATCTAATCAAAATGTGCTCACTGCAGCCAGCCTGCAAAAGGGCATTTGTCCCTTCTGGGCAGCTCCACCGCACTGGTGGAGCACAAGGAGCTGTTTCACACCTTCTTACCCCAAAACAGGGGCTTTTGGGGGGATGCTTTTATTTCAAGGCCAAGGAGAGGTGCCTCAATCCTGGCTACGGAGATGCTCAGGTAATAAATGCTTGAGTAACACCTTGAAGAATTGGGGGAATTGGCATCGGGGGACAATTTGTGTTAACATGGGGTTGAAATTGGGGTGCTGGAGCTGCTTGCCTTCCCTCTGAGTCAGGATTGGCACTCAGTGGGAGCAACTGTGGTTGTGTCCGCATAGATCCTTGCTCCCATCCTACATTCAGCACTGCTGTCAGTGGCACTGGATGTTTCCATTCCTCTTCATAAGAGTCCAGCCCTTAAAAAATCCTAAGCAATCCTTCCCGAGCATTCAAGTTCCATGATCGTCAATGTAAAATGATTATATGGGCTAATTAAGCATTATGATGGCAAAGTGTCTTTGTAATGAATTTTCAGCTTGTTGCTATTCACCAGCATTGGCTGTCCCCTTGGGTCTTTGCTGCTGTTCTGGAGAAGAATAAATAAGAGGCATCCAACCTAGCTTCTGCAGTGGGTTTCTGCTGCATTTGCTCAGTGTTGTCACTTAAGACTGATCAATGCTTCTGTTGAGCATGTGTTTACTGAATATCTAATGTAGTGGGATAGGTTTGGGGCATATCTTGATCTCCTGGAAAGAGTGTTTGGAGTTGTTATTACCAAAGGCTGCAGTAAGTGTTTTATTCCCTGGTATCTGTTGAGCTTTGCTCATGGGTAAGCAGAGAAGCGTAATCCCTCACTGGCAGAGTTTTGCTAGCAAAGACTTCTAGTTTGGCTACAAATGAACAAAGTGGCTGGCATTGATTTTACTGCAGCCAGTCCAAAGTCCAGTTCAACTGCTGTAGCTGCTGCTAACACTGAGATGTGCTAGGACACTGGTTTCAACCAGAAAACATCACATTTTCCACTACAATAAGATCTATGAATATAAGCAAGTTTCTATTGACATCTGTGTTTCCTAGATGATGGAGCTGGATGGTTTTATCAATGCGAGCATACACTTAAACCACTATGGTTTTCCATATAGGTGAGCTCACAGGTTTTGGTTCCTAAACCTCAGTGTCACTGCTTTTAGTGTGAAGTCGCTGCCAGGACTCATTGCTGCCTCTTTAGCCCCTGCTCAGCCCCTTTATTGCTATTTATGCCTCGGTGGAAAAGATGCCAATGAGGCTGAAGGCGGAAGCGATGCTGATGCTGTTGTCTCTTGGCCAAACTGTCACCAGCTGTGAGACGTGTTCCCAAACCTGGCTGATGAAGTGCCTGTGAAGGAAACACTCTCAGCGCTTGCTGTGCTTCTTCGCCGCAGGCTTTTGCTATACTTCGACCAATTTGATTTGCTTTATTTAAGCACAGAGCTATGCTCCCATCTCCTCCTTGAAATAAAACCTCCAGTTAACAAAAGAGAGATCTTTCTATTCAGTTCTGCCCAGCTTTTGTGTCATTTCTCTTTGCTTAGGTGAGCTTGCAGCGGCAGGAAACTTTTCTGTCCTGGGAAGGAATCGGCTGTGCTCTCTCCTCAGCACACACACAAGGTTAAGGATAACCATTTATTGTGATAACACTTTAACAGCTTAAAGGAGTGAATTGTACAGCCAGGACCAGCCGGGGTTATTGGCACTTGAGTGCCAGCTCCTTGGCTGATGGTTGAATGCTACAATCCTGTGAGCGCTCCCAGCCCGCTCGGCTTGAGTGCTTTCTGCTGGGCTGCTTTGGGAAAGCCTCATCTATTAATTAGGAAGGGGCTTTTCATCTGCTCAGCTTCCCCCCTTCTTCCCTAGGGAAGTGCCACGATGGGAAGCGGTCCTGCAGCTGCCCAGGGATGCTTTGCCTTGATGGGTGAAGTGACTTTGTACCTCCTTGATGGGCTTTGCAGCAGGGTGAGGCGAGAAGCAGCTGTGCATGGACCCTGGGGATCTGAAATCATCAGGAAGGCAAATTCACCCTCTGAGGCAATCACGGAGCCCTTGGGATATGCACCTATCCACCCTGGCAAAGGGATGCTGATCCTTGCTGCATTCATTTCAAGCCTAACCTGGGAATTTCTGGCTTCCAGATGTTTGGGGGTGCAGCTGACCTGACTTTCCTGATGCAGCACTGTGACCTCAAGTCCAGCTATGATTTCTGCCTGGAGGAGAAAACATTCCCTGCTCCTAAGGAAAGCAGCCTTTCTGATCTAGTGGCCAATGGTGTGTGGATGCCCATGTGTCCCAGGACTGACCAGAATCAGAGATTCATGAGGTCGGGGTTGGTTTCTCCTCCCAAGGAACAAGGGATGGGATAAGAGGAACCGGCCTCAAGCTGCACCAGGGCAGGTTTAGATGGAGCTGAGGAACAATTCCTGCCCCACAGGGTGCTCAGGCATTGGAACAGGCTGCCCAGGGCAAGGCTGCAGGCACTGGCCCTGCAAGTGCTCACACAGCGTGGAGACGAGGCCTCAGTGCCATGGGGCAGGGGTGCTGGATGAGCTGGATGAGTTGGACTGGATGAGCTTGAAGGCATTTTCCAACCTGGTTGATTCTGTGGTTCACTGAGAGGTATTTTTGATGCACACCTAAAATACAAGGTTGGACCACCAATGCCAGAGACATTGCCCTGCACTGGGGACAGTGAACTGAGAGGAAGACAGATAAATCAATATTGATAAGAGGACAGGACAAGGGAGCTCTGTGGGGCTCAGCTGTTCCTCTTCCTGGATGAAGGTTTGCTTGATATCCCTATCCATGCATCCTCATTAAACTGTGTGAGGTTAAATGATGAAGGTGACCCGAGAGAGGAGGAGAGCTCACACTGGGCTGTCGTTTGGAGGAGGGCTGCTGCTCACAGGCCTCCTTGGTCCATCCCACTGATGCCCAGCCGAGCGACATGATGGAGAAGCACTGGGCTCGTGTTGTCAGCATGTGCCACTTCCCAAGGGTTGTGCAGAAAGCAACAAATGAAGTCTCATGGCGTTGCTGCAGTTCTCATCAGCATCATCCTAACGACTCCCCATGTTAAATAGCCTCAAACCCAGCTTTCCAGTTTTGTAAATATCCCTCCCTAGGAACCACTGCATGAGTCAGGCAGGGCTTAAATGGACCCCAAGGACAAAGGCTGGTGCTGAGCTGCACTTGCCAAGCAGCAGCAGACATGAGACAATTAGTTTCATCTTTGCCTCGTCATCGAGGCACCTTCCTTGAGCTGGAAGTGGCTCTCACATGTGCCAGCCCTACCCCAACTGAAGGAGTTATTCAGGGATGACAGGGCAGATGCATTGAGGCACTGGAAATATGAAGCCTGAAATGTTGTTAGGCTGTCCCAGGGTGATGAGTACTGCACTAAATCCTGCTTGGATTCATGCTAATAAATCCCTACTGAGTAAAGGCAAACCCTTGCAGGAAGCAGCACCCACTGCTTGAGCATGGCAGCAATTGCAGGGTCTATCCATCAGCAAAGCCAAGGCAGAAACTCTCCTCCCTTGCACCACGAGATGCTTCTGAGGGTCAGAGTCCACAGAGCTGGCCACAGGTTGCACCAGGGAGGTGAGTAAGAAGGAAATGAATACCATGCCAGGGACAACCACCTTGCCAAGCAGAGTGATGAAACCTTCAGGGAGCAAAGCACATGAGTGATGACCAGGCTTCCCTTCTGCGCCATGCCAGAGACACATTTCCACTGGCAGCCTTGCTGTCCTTGGCTTTCTGCCTCCATTTCTTGGGCCGGGGATGCTCTTTGCAGGGCTATGGTGGCCTGGGCACCAAGCATTGAACCAGTTGGTGCCAAGCTGTGATTTTTGAAGAAGGGGTTTTTAATGCTGCTGTTAATGGGAGCTGGGTGGCAGGCAGCCATCCATCAGTGCCAGGCCTCCATGGACATCCATCACCTTGACGGAGAGAGCTGCTCTATGCAGCAGAGGCCATAGTGAGCTGGGCAATTACTTGTTGCCTGCTCTGTGCTTCATTCAATCACGGGAAAATGAACTCTGCAGCAGGCCTGAGCTGGGGGGGACTTGTCTCTTTGTCCTCTCCTCTCCCTTAACCGCCTTTCTTTCCCAAAACCCTGTCACTAAACCAGACCTCTCACTGCTGAGATGATCCAAGGCTTGAATATAGGCCAAAAGCCAGTTTTGGTACGAAATTTGGTCCTCATCCAGCTGGATACAAACCCATGTGTGGATGTGGAATAGGAGTGAGCTGCCCATGACCCTGCTGGTCTCACCTAACTTGGCTGAGCTGGCTGGGCCATGGCCACATCCCCAGATGCTCCAGAGACACCCTTACACCCTCTGTTACCCATCTCTGCCATTGGGGGCCCCTGGGGATGGCTGGGGTCGGCTGGGGCGCAAGACACTCACCTGTGTGGTTGGTGACAGGCGTCAGGCTCTCGCAGTACTGCTCTTGGATGGAGGCTGCAACGGGGCTATCCCAGAGGAGAAATGCCTGCATGGGAAGAGAGCAGATGACAGGGAGGGTTACATGTGAAATACGCCACTTCCCCAGCCCACAAACCCCCCTTGGACATGTCAGGGTTTGAGCTTGTCCATGTCTTGGTGGATGTTGCCCTGCAAAGCTGAACGATGGACCCTTTTGCAGGCTGCGTTATCCATCCATGAGGCCATGGGGCTGATGCTCTCTGCTCTGTTTTCCACTCATAAATCCTCTCATGTCCCAGATATCACCCTCAGCAAAGCACAGTTCAGCCCTGCACAGCTCCTGCTGGGCTGTGGAGCTTCTGCTCTTTAGCAATTTAATCAACACTTTTAGCTTTAGCATCTTTGAATCCTGAGAGCAGACAGGAGCAACATGATGAGCCTGACACCATGCTCAGATTTCCAATACCTTATTAAAATCACAGCCTTGTAAGCTGTCAGTGGGGAGATGTTAATACACATCCTTAAGGAGATCTGATCCACAGACAACCGGGTCTGGCTAAAGCCTTTTCTCAGGAAAAAGACTTGTCTGCAAACACTGACATCCCTGTTGCATTGGGAAGCACTGACCAGCATCTATTGCATCCCTCTTCCAGAGCAGCTCCTGGGTGGCTCTGCAGCTCCAGCAACTCTTGGGGAGCTACTTTGGAAAAGCCACTACTGAGTGATCTTTGCAAGAGCTTGAGGAAACTAAAGCTGGGGACGGCAATGGCAAGTGGAAGGTGCAGAGGGATGGGGCTGTTAGACCCAAGGTGCACCAGGGAGGCAGATGGGGCAAGGAAGGGACCTAATGCTTTGTGGAACACAGTTTCTACCCTCTTTCTCCTCCAGCTCAGAGGCAGGCGATGGGCTGATCCCTGATGCTCAAGGGGTAAGTGCTGATGGTGGATGATGCTAAATCCACTTCTTTCACCTGAAACCTGCCCTGCAAGGACTGAGCAAACCCCTTGGAGGAGCACTGGCTGCTGATTGAGCAGCAGAGCCATGCCCCAGTATATAACCATATACAGATCCCTTGGGAAACTCAGACCCGAGACTGGAGGCAAGAAAGGCTGCAGCATCCTCCACTTGTGAGTAAGCTCCCAGCTCCCCAGGGTGATGGGTTCAGACACCATCCTGTGCTAAGCCAATGCAATGAACAACAACCTCCACCTTCCCCATTAGGCTGGTCCCTAGTGCCTGATCTCTCTCCCTGAGTGTCATTTGCCCTGCTCCGGGTGGGGGGAAAATGGTCCTTCTCTTGCCCTTTAGCTGTTTCAACACTGGCTGATCCTGCTGGCACACCTAGCAATTCCCTGTGCCTTACCAAAGCATTAGAAGGATTTATGCAGACACAGACAAGCTCAGCACCCACTTGCTCTTTTCCAAACAACTATTTACTGCCTTGGGAAGCTGGTTTTGACAGCAAGAGAGATGTCAGGCAGACATAGAAATGGAGCTCAGAATAGTTTCCTTGTTATGACTGCTCCAGATGGCACAGGGGATCTGGCAGCAAAACCCTGCCCCGAGTGCAGGCACTGCACTGAGCTCCTGTTCTGCTGGTCCTGCAGGAGATGGGCACCTCCTGGGTCCCTTTGCTAAAAGCTAAGGACACCTGAACTCCATCCATGGGCTGAGAGAGGCGTAGCAGGGTTGGGTCCCCTCTGTGTTGATGCCCATTGATGGTGCCTGCTCAATCTACATGGACAAGAGTTCCTCCCAGCTGGGGCTGGGGTGGTTTGCAGCCCTGAACAGGCTCTCAAGTGTTAACTGGATGTGTTCCTCCTAATCGCAGCCTGCTCCAGCCTGGCAGTGCCTGATCTCCTTCCAGACACAGGGAGAGGTCTTGGCACCGAGCAAGCAACATGAACCAGGCTACAGCTAGAGGGGTGTATGGATGGAGTGCAGTCAGTCTCTGGCTCTTTACAGGCTTTGTAAATGAGCTGAAACAGCTACAGAAGGAAGAAAGGAGGAAAAAAATTGGTTCCCTAAAACAGAACAAACCCAACAAACCCTAACAGCTTTTTGTTACCAAGCTCTGAGCCTTGTCTCACTGCAATGTGGCCAATGCTCTTGACAGGCTGAGGATCTTTCCTGCTCCCATCAGTCAGCTCGAGGAGGATAAACTGGGGAGCGTGGCAGCTGCATGTGCCTTTGCACCAGCTAAAAGCACCCTGATCTGGTACCCTGACGATGGGCTCCCATCTGTTTTGCCTTTTGTGCGTTGCTTCAACCCCTCCCAAAGCTTTGCAGAGAGAACAGGTCAAAGCTCTGTCCTTGAAGAGCTTCTCATGCCAGAGCATCGCTGCCGTAAGATGCCACATGGTGCCCAGCGGGTCCCAGCCAAGCCAAACATGCCCCAACAGCCTTGGAACAGCAGTGGGTCATGCTTGGGCCAGAGAAGGGCCGTGTCCCTCTGCCCTCCCATCCCTTTGACATAGGCTATGGCAAATCATGCTCTGCAGTGAAGAACACTTCTATGACTGCCAGGATCCTGGAGAGCTTCAGCTGAGGGTTCAGCTGCACGGGGAAGGAAGCAATCTGCTCTTCTAGAAGCAGATGCTTTGCATAGGGGTCAGTTGCCCCTATGGGAATGACAGTTCTGCTGGGAGCTGCACGGGCCCCATGAGGCCCCACACTGGCAGCAGCTTCTCCTCCATCAGGAGCCACCAATGACTCCACTGCTGTTTCCTCAGCTCCATTCCAGGCTCGGCTAACATCTGTGTTTGACACACAGGGAGGCACCACATCAGATGATGATGATGCTGGGACAACCCTGGAGCACGTTGGTCCTCACTGCATGGCTCAAGGCACCAAAACCTGATGCTGAGCCACTGCTTGCTGCATCCTCCCCACAGCAAACACCACCTGCAGCCAGTGTCGCACCACCCAGCAAATCGAGGCTGTCCCAGAAGGGAAACTGAGGCATTGAGTAGCACTTGCTCAAGGTCACTCAGGCTGTGCTGCACCATGTGGGGCAGGTTGCTCCCATCTGCACACACTACCTGTGTCCTGATGCAATGTGACTGGGTTTTTTGGAGCCATTCCCTGTGCCCATAAGGTCCCCTGGACCAGGAGATGCAGCACAGCAGGCTCAGACAGTGTCTTTGGCATAAGGAGGCTGAGGCTCTCACTGCTGGTATGGGTGTAAGCAGCTAAATCACACACACACAGAGTCAGTCTCTGTGACCTGCCACTGACCCAGCAGCAAGATTCAATTAATAACCATTAGGAATTAATGTCCCCCTGCAGTGCTTTCCCTCTCCAAAGCAATCCATAGATATTAATTAATATATTCATATCCGAGCCAACCATCAACCCCCCTCACTGTGCTACCCAGAGACAGGCTTCTCCCCCTGTGGTTATCTTAGTGCCTCAAACAAGATCGGATCTGCGTGGCAGGAAGAGCCGACAGCTCTGAGCAGTGAGATAGATGGCTCATAGCCTAATTAGCAACCTAAGATGGGGCTTGGGTTTCCCATTGCTGAGCAGGCTGTAATTGGAGAGCAGGATTAGGATGGGATTAGCAGGATGAAGCCGTGCGAGGCGCAAAAGCTGGAAGAGTCAGCGGGAGCAATGGGTGGTGGTGGCCACTGAGAGCTCCCTGGGAGGGTGATCAGCACCAGCCACCCTGGAGTCACCCTGGCCACCAGGACCTGTCCCCCCCATGCGTTCTATTCCCCAGCTTGGCTGGAAGGAAGAAGTCCTCCTGGGATACACAGGCTGAGCACAGTCTCTGCCCTTGACTCTTGCTGCAGTTCCCTGGGGGGTTAGGCTGGGATGGAGCTTGCTCTTGGCCCTGAGCCCGCAGGAAAAGGTCCCAGACTTTGGGTGTTAAATACAGTGAATGCTGGAAGAGCTGGATGCCAACCTGTGATGGCAGAGCAGCATCAGCAGCACAGGGCACGGAGCAGCACATCTTGCCAACACCGCAGCCAGAGGCTGGAGGTGGCCTTGAAAAGCCTCAGAGGTGTTTGGAGGGGGCCAGGGAGCCTCCAGCGCTCCCTGTGTCCTGCCTTCACTCTGCTCCGATGGATCCCTTTGCCCTTGTCTCCTCCAGTTCTAAGGCACCATCTCCTGCAGCTGGTGAGCTTCTCATCACCTCCACCTCGAGGGCTTTCACTTGGATGAGCCTCATCCCATGTTCAGGCCACAAATGAAACCCCCAGGGACCATGTGGCCCATGAAGGACTCACTCCACAACCCCTTAGCCCTGACAGTGACCTGCTTTGCCATGCCCTAAGCTCCAGGTTTCTCTGAGACCCCTGCTTTACTAACAAGCACCTTATTGCTCCTTCACTTCACAAAGCCATGTCTGAAGCCCTGCCTAGCATCAAGGCATCCAAGGCAAAGCACAGGCAGCAGAATAAGACTCAGAGCAAGAACCATGGTGGGGATTTTCTGGCTGATGCTCCTCAGGGGGAAGAGCAGGCAGTGAGAACTTAGCCATGTTAGAGGGTCAACCCCATTATGTGTAGATAGAGGTTTTGGTGGATTTATTCCCTTTGGAGTCTCTCCCTGAGTGTTTTGGATGCAGATCCTAACAAAAGAATATCTGTGAGGGCTAAACGAATGCCCTGTAAAACCTGATTTAGGAGCAATGAAAGGTTTTCCTGCACTAAGCTCTCATCTCTCTCACTTGCTATAAATAATTCTGGTTTCAGTTCTCTATCAGAAGGGGCACGGATTTTGGGGACAGGTGAACAAAAGCATAACGGTGGTTTGATACTGGAAGCTAAAGGCAGAAACAAGGGGAAGGGGATGGAATCCAAGTGGCTCCTCTGCATCCAGAGCAAAGGCTGCTGAAGAGGAGCTGGAGCAATGGACACAAGCACAGGGGAGGGCTGTTTCCTAAGGTGCTTGTATTAAACCATCCTGCAGCCTGTCCATGTGACACATTCATTCGGGCCTTAGAGATTTGTTTCTTGTCTCCCAAGACTCACATCTCGGCTGCCCCAAGCCCCCTCCTTTACCCATCACCTTTTTAGGGCCATATCCTGGGCTAAATATCCACTTGTTTAATTCACCTTTCTGTCAGTTGATCTGCATTCACAGCTAGGGAAAGCTTGGCTACACCAAAGCTACATCTGCCAATGCCTTTCTAGGGTGAATAGTACAGGATTTAGGGGTGGAAGGGGGACTGTAGCACTCTTTGCCTCTGCCATCTGAATGGAGGTGCTTGCTCTGGGTGGGTGAATCACAGCAGGACACTGCAGGGAAGGAGGGTCTCTTCTATTAGCTCAAAATACAGCTAAGGGAAGAGGAAAAACAACAGATGGGCCCTTGGGCATGTTACACCATCTTCAGAAAGAGCCACCCGCTCATGAGTGACAGCTCTCAAGTGTTGGACAAGGGCTCCTGGGCTCTGTTTGTTGGGGGAACCCTATGCTAATGCTTTGTGCTTCCCTTTGGGTGCAAACACTGTTCACCAGGGTAAACCCAGAGATGCAGCCTCTGCAAACGCTGCAGGCTCAGAGCTCAGCTCGCGCTTGCTGCTCACGACAAAGTTATGGTGAGCAGAGCCGTGTTTGAGGGCAGGCGACTCTCATCGTATCTCTGTGTGTTCATCCTATGGTGATGGAGCAGCTATTCTGGGAACAGGCTGTGCCATTTCCATTCACTCCTTCATTGGAGATGTGAAACCACGGGGATGATTTCATACACACTGAACCAACTCCAGCTTTTAAGGAAAGTGAGGAGTGGAAGAGATCCCCAGGGTCAGCTGCTACTGCAGCTCTGCATCTTATACAAGGTTTGGAGCAGGGAAGGGGTAGTGGGCTGGATGTGGGGCTTAATGCTGCTGAAGCTGATAAAGAAAAGAGAAAACTACCGCACCCCCAGCATCAAACCCTGCTTTCTACACAAAATGCTTTTGCAAACACTTTTTAGCAGCCCCAGGAATGTCACCAGTTCCTGTCAAAGCTGCAGGTGAACTGTTTCCTTCCCAAGCACTTCTTCAGTTCCTTTAAATGACTTGCAGGGTGCCAGAGAGCATTTTGCAGCAAGTTTGGTTCCTTGCCTGCTGGTCTGCCTGCCTGACCCCTCGAGATGCCCACCCTGCAAGGCAAGAGGGATAAATCAGTGCTAAACTGGAGCCGCTGGCCAAATGCATGGGGAACGCCTTAGCTGTGCCAGCCCAGGGCTGAGCAATCCCTTGGAGGTGCAGGGCTGCAGTCTGGATGCTGCTGTGGCTGCAGGGATGTGCTCACTGAAAGCTGGAGTTTTATGGTCCTGAGGAAAGGGTTGGGATTGTGCGGGAAAAGGGTCTGAATTTGGAATGCAGGTATTTAGAAGAGAAAGTAAATATTTATTATTTGTATATATTTATAAGAATAAATATGTATTTATATATAAATTTTATAATTTATATTTTTATATACATTTATAAGGAAAAAACCCTTATAATTTGGCTGCAAAAGGGTGCTCTGTAGGTTGGGTTTCTTTCTGGAGCTGGCTGGCAGAGGCTTCTCTTTGCTTGAGGTGCTTTTGAGACCCCTTCCTGGTCCCAGCTCCAGTGCAGGAGTGGTTTTGCTCTGGAAGCCTCATCTTCACAAGAAGACTGCCCTTTGGGAACACCTGGGGATGGCAAGGAAACCCCCAAGCCTGAAGATGGAAGCCGTGTCCCAGCATCTTTGGGCTTTAAAGAGCACAGTTTGATCACATAAATAGCTACTGGGAGCTGTCACATTCACATGGCTGTGTCAGTCTCAGACCCTGCCCGTTGCACTGGGTCTGTGGCTTTTCCAGCAGTGTCCTACATATTGGCCAAGGAGGATCTGGGCTGGGGGAATCCTGCCCTCTCTCATCTTTGTTTCTTACACTGGAACCAAGAAATAACTCGAACCAGGAGCCCCTGCACACCCCTAACCCTGTTTTATAGGAGCTGCTCAGCTCCTATAAAGCACCAACTTGGCCAGGAGGTCGCCTGATGCACATCAGCTCTGCTCATTGCTTAGGTGAGAACTTCCCTATCCCAAAACGTGCAGCAAATCCTCCTCCCTGCTCTTCCCACCACGAGGCACAGTGAGAAACCAGCCCGCGGGGTACAAACCCCAACGGAGGCTACGGGAAGGGCTGCCCCTTCGCTGTTCTAACTCTGCAGTCACAACTGGGCCACTGAGACAGCATTTTGCAGGGAGCCAGGGAGATTTCTTTCTTTGACACAGCAGTTTAACCAAAAACCGGAGCATTCTGCCGGTTTGTTCAAATAACATCCCAGATTTCACTCGGAACCTTTTGATCTCCTCGTTTCCCCAGGGTTTAGGATTGGAACACGCTTTGGGTCGGGAACATTTCCTTTCTTGATGAGCCCTTCGGGAGGAGGGATGTTGCTTCTGACAAAGCATTTGCATTTTGTGCAGAGCTGCAGAATTAGCAGTGGCTCCACTTCCTCCGTATAGAGAGGAAAGTCTGCTGCTTTGAGGGTGGGAAGTGGAAGGAGAGGTTGCTTTAGGAAAGCAATTAAGGGGGTTACAATTAGGCACTGCTTTGTGTTGTCCTGATCCATCACTCCCAGCTGCCTAAGGGGAGCTGGTTTCACTGGGAGGTGCTGCGCTCGGGAGGATCTGGCTCCGAGCGTCCCCGCTGGTTTAGGGGCATTGTCAGTTCCTACCAAGCCCCTAGACCGGAGGAATTCCCCCCAGGGCCCTTTGTGTGCCGGGTTCTCCTTTTACTTTTCCCTCCCTTCCAAGAAATGGAAAAGTCACTGCGGAGGAAGGGAGCGGTGCAGGGTGCAGAGCGGCGATGGGGAGGGAGGCAGAAGGTTCCCTGCTGGAAGATAAGGACTTAAAAGCATCTTACCTGCAGGAGGAGGAGGAGGAGGAGGGCAGGACGCAGGCTGGGCACCATCCTTAGCTCCCGCTGCGCCCAGCTCCCAGGGGCATGGCTGGCGGCGGTCCCGCTCCCGCTCGGCTCCTTCTGCCGTCGGGGATAAAATCCTCGGGGCCCCGTGCAAAGGAGCGGGTCCGGGTCCCGGCGGGGCTGCTCGGGGGCGGGCGGGCACCTTTGGCATCAAGCACCAGCTCCTGCCTTTTATAACCTCCCTCGGAGCCGGTGCTTTGGCTTCCCACCCTGGCGATGGGCTACATCCCTCCCCGCTACATCCCACTCCCCCCTCTCTCCCTCCTCCTCTTCCTCCTCCCCTTTTCCTTCCTCCACCTCCCTAGTGCCTTCCAGCTCAAGTTGTTTCATTCTTTCCCCTTTTTCCGTCCCTCCTCCCTTAGCATCTTTTGCAGCAGAAACTTCCCACCGGCCCAAGACCCGGCTTTTCCCACCTCTGGACCCGGTTCTGCCCTTTCTGCCCCCCCACATCCATGCGAAGAGCTGCAGCTTGCAGGAGGGTTTGTGTATTCGGGGATTTGGCTCCAAGGCTCTGGCAGAGGGATGGGGGGGGAAAAGGCGAGGCCACCGTGTGCAAAGTGGCTGGTGAAGGAAGAGATGAGAGCCCCTTTCCCCTTAATAGAGGGAAGGAACGGAAGGGATTTCGGAGCTTCATTGTGAGTGATATACTCCTGAGACAAAGAGGGGATGTGGGGCAGGTGGATGTTGCTCCTTCCATGCAGTGAGACCATGCTGGGGGCACTTGGCTATAACAGGGGGAAACTGAGTCACGGAGGAAGTGGGGGTCCTGCTGGGAAGGGAGGTGGTGGAAGGGGCAGAGGTGATGGAGCAGAGCCGGGGGGTTTGAACTGAGAGAGGAAGGGAGCACTGTTTTGGGGGGATATGTGTCCTGGGGAGGGTAGGATACAGCAATGGGTGGTGCAGTGGGGCCTGGATGATGCTCCTGGGTTAATGACATCCCCCCAGCCTAACCCGCAGACCTCTCATGTCTCTCCCATCTCACCTCCTGCCGCCACCTAGCACCCTCCACCCTGGATGTCTCTTACATCCCCTGTCTCTTGGGGGATGCCATGGCCAGGCTTGGGTCTATCTCTGAGCTCAGTGACTCAGGAGAGCCAAGAAGGGGATGGCAGAAGACATTGCCATTGAGGTTACCAGCCCCGGGGGACCAAAGATGCTTCCACACTCCCAATCACAGCCTCTGCCTCTGCAGACCATTGTGTATTGCAGACAGATAAATAGGAGGGCAGTGTCCCTTGATGGATTCACGGCTGAAGCCTCCATCCATCTTTACTGAGCTGCTTTCTGTCTCTCAAGCATGGGAGAGGGCAGGAGGGGATTCAAGGTCCTTCTTGCATCTGCTGGACCAGGGCACAAGCAGCCAGCCGCGGCTGCACCCAGCACATGGGTACACCCCATGCCCCATCTCAGATCCCAAAGGATAAATGCTCCTGGCTCAGTAATTAAAGTGAATAAACAACACAGACATTAATCTTCCAGCTTGAGCTGGATTTATTCCGTTGTGTCATTGATTTGGCAAAGAAGCTTGAAAATACGTAAAGCTCTGCTAAATTCAGGTAACTTTTTGTTTCTTAGGTCTCTGAACATCCCTACCCCTGACAAGTGACAGGATGAGACGCGCTCCAGAGCCACTCTTGCGTTACCATTCACGTCAGTAAGCCCATTGGAAATGCAAGATTGTCTTCAAAGGGCTTGAGAAAGCTCCCTCACCCTTGGGCAATCTGGATCCGGCTCCTTCACTGAGGGCATCGTGGCTCTAGGGCACAGCTCCACACTCAGGTTTTAGGGGGCTGCTCAGGGCTTTGTGCACCCCAAAGGAGTGGGGAGCACCGGAGACCCTGTTTCCACACTGAGACCTGGGGGATTGTCCTTTGCCATCTCAGCCTGCCCATGGCCACCATGTCCAATAGGCACGCTCTTCCAAGGTGCCCAAAGCGTGAGGTGATGGGAGAAGAGCAAAAGTGAACACCAACTATTTTTAGTCAAGGAATCAGTTGCCAGGGACATGAAGATAATTCCTTCCCCATATATCAAGGCAATGGCTGCGGTGCTGTTTGAGAGGCCTAATTGAGGGGATTTATAGTAAAATGCAACTTGTCAAATGTGGCAAAGGCAAAATAAAACAGTCCCTGAGACGAGGAAATCAGTCCATTCGTCATGGTTAATCTGAAGCTCCTTGGTGCGGCACAGAGACAAATGTGGGAGATGGGTATTAGGGATGGGGAGACTGAAGAGACATTGGATCTCCAGGAAGAAGGGAGAGGGGCGGTTTAGCCTGACTTCATCTGCCTTTGGTTTATTATTCTTATTTATGTCGCTGCACATGGTTTGATGCTCCTGTTTCTGAGCAGCTCCAGACAGGGGCTGTTTCTGTGACTTACACCACTGCAGTGCTCCTGCATTGTCCCCTGCACTCATCCCCCTCCTTGGTGGGAAAAGCATGCAGCTCCATGTGTCCAGGCTGCACAATGGGGATGAGATTGCACCAGGGGAATGCAGCGTGTGTGTCTCCACTTCCCACATGGAGCATCCGTAGCACTATGGGCCATGTTTTGCTTCCAAATGGGACATCTGTAGGAATAAGATGCTCCTTGGCGTCATGGACATATAGATCAGGTTGATTCAAGAGTGGAGTTTAAAAACACAGCCGAGATCAGCAGCGTGCCTCAGTTTCCCTATCAGTGTCTTGGGACTGTTTCATTCCTGCTTAAAGCGAGTGAAGCTGAGGATGCTTTTCAGTGTGGTGCTTGGTGGAGGAAAGACTCAGCCCATGAAGCTGCATTAGCAACTGCAGGCTGAGAAGGAACCCACCCCAACACAGCAGATTTTTCCCATGGGACTTGCTTTTCCCCCTGCTTTTAAAATCCAAGCTTGGGCTTTTGTGTCTGACCCTTTACCCTCCTCCTAGACCTGCAGAGAGGGGAAGAACGCACTCAGACCCTGCCTGACAAACGCAAGTGGCAGCTGGGACCATGTTTCCCTCATTCCAGGTCACCACATCATATAATCATGCCCCAAATTTAGGTAGCCCTGTTGTATTTGACCATTCTATACAGCGTGCCTCATCCCTGTAAGCCTTATGGCTGCTCGGAAAGGGAGAGCAGGAAAGCGTCAACCACAGGCCCATTGAGTACATTGAAGGGAAGGAAGCCAAAGGCTTGTTACTCAATCAACCACCTCCTTTAACGGTTATTACCTTTGAGCTGTGCTGGCAAAAACATTTCCTAGGTGGCTTCTGGACACTTCAGACTCCTCTTCACCCCATCAACCTCTGCTGCAGCTCATAGCATCCCAGACTGGTTTGGGTTGGAAAGGAGCTTACTATCTAGTTCCCACCGCCTGCCATGGGCAGGGACACCTTCCACCAGAACGGATGATGAATGGAGATGCAGAAGTTGCCCATGTGGTCGTGCAAGGAGAGACACCAGTGGACATGCATGAGGCTGGGTTTTGCTCTGACTCACTGCTCAGTGCGGCAAACGACTGCTTCCTTAAGTAGATGGATAACTCCCTCCTGCCTTTTCTTCTCCCTTCCCCCAAGCTGTGTGCATCAATAGGAGGTACCATGTCCACAAAACCACCCAAACTGCCAAATAAGCCAAGCAAACGGAAGGAACCCATAAAAATCTGGGATCTAAGGGAACGTCTCACTTGATTTCTGAGGGGCTTAAAATAGCTTGTCATATTTTTCAGGTTTCTTTTGAGAGGAAGTGTCAATTTTGAATAGAACAGAAACACAAAAGCTTTTGTTTCACAGCTAATGGAACTTCAAGGCAGAACACTAATCACAGTAATAGTCATAATTACTGTTTTTCTCAATCAAAGTGCTTTAGCAAAGTCAACCACCATTTGCCCATCAGCTGATTGGCATTTGCATCAAACAGAACTCCATGGTTTTACTCTGAAGACTGATTCCATCAATCCACCAGGCAAAAGTGATCTGCTCTCATGGACCATATAGCTGAGACATGCATGACCCAGTCAGCATCAAGACATCCTGTGGGTGGCTGCGTCAATGTTAGCAACATGGGGACCCATCCTGCCTTGCATGGTGATGCTGCATTTTACATGATACTGTTGAATGGATGTACAAGAGCTGCATGGATGTACAAGAGTTGCATGGGTGTACACAATGCTGTTGCATGGACGTACAGAAGTTGCATGGGTGCACATGATTATGTTGCATGGGTGTACACGATGCTGTTGCATGGACATACAGGAGTTGCATGGGTGTACACAATGCTGTTGCATGGACGTACAAGAGTTGCATGGGTGCACATGATAATGTTGCATGGACATACAGGAGTTGCATGGGTGTACATGATGATGTTGCATGGACATACAAGAGTTGCATGCATGTACATGATGCTGTTGCATGGACATACAGGAGTTGCATGAGTGCACATGATGATGTTGCATGGACGTACAAGAGTTACATGCATGTACATGATGATGTTGCATGGACATACAAGAGTTGTATGGGTGTACATGATGATGTTGCATGGACATACAAGAGTTGCATGCATGTACATGATGCTGTTGCATGGACATACAGGAGTTGCATGAGTGCACATGATGATGTTGCATGGACGTACAAGAGTTACATGCATGTACATGATGATGTTGCATGGACATACAAGAGTTGTATGGGTGTACATGATGATGTTGCATGGACATACAAGAGTTGCATGCATGTACATGATGCTGTTGCATGGACATACAGGAGTTGTATGGGTGTACATGATGATGTTGCATGGACGTACAAGAGTTGCATGCGTGTACATGATGATGTTGCATGGACGTACAAGAGTTGCATGCATGTACATGGTGCTGCTGCATGGATGGTGGCCAGTGCAGCTCTGCTGACACAGGGACATGCCTGTGCCTCTGAGGATCTGCTAGCGGTTTGACCACATCCACAGGGTTGCACATATTGCAGCTGATGCACCCTTCCTTTGGGCATGACCACACAGCATCAAGGGTGATAGAAATGCCCTGTAGACAAAGACTCTGGCTTCCTTTGCCTGTGGCAAAAATACCCCTCCCACTCACCAGGTCTGCAAATGCCAGTCAAAGCAGGAGAGACTCGGGATGTTTTTAAAATCTGGTTATTTATTCCCTGTACATTTGATGAAATATTAATCTCCTCATCTGCAAAAGGCAATCAAATAAAGCGCAGAAGGGATGACGCACAGGGCCTCGGAGGAGGGAGCAAAAAGCAGCAAAATAAAAGTACAAATCCAAACGTAATGTAAAATTCTATAAGAGGCACCTCTGTGGTGGCAGGAATGGCAGAGACAAAGCGACCTGGTGCCCTCAGGGCAGATGGGCGCAGGAGGCTGGGTAAGGCCATGCTGGGAAGAGGACTCGGATCAGACAATTGCTTGGGCAGATCTTAAGCTTTCCTGTAAGGGCTGGTGGGGGGGTTTCTTTGAAGGTTTCCCCTTCCTTCTCCTCTGCTTTAATTAGAGGGTGGGCTTATGCCAAGACGCCAGCCAGCTTGGGCCATTGTGCTGGAGATGGGAGGAAGCCAGACGGTGGATGTGTTGGAGATGGTGCCGTCTGTTACTCGTAGCTGTTTGGCATGATGGTGACTGGCAGTCTTGTGGGGTAAGAACTTTGATATGGGAATGTCTCCCTTCAAAGCTCAAGGCTGAAGCAAGGCCCTGTCTCCATCTGATTTCAGGGTAATACAACCTGAAAATGGACGTGGCTGTTGTTTGGGGTGTTTTCCATGACTACAGCCTCCAAAGCCCTGCTCCTCTGTCTTTCTACACCCAAGAACATAGAATCATTTGTGTTGGAAAAGACCTTCAAGATCATCAAGTCCAACCATAAATAATCTTGTAAACATAGAATCACAGAATCACCAGGTTAGAAGGGACCTCTCAGATCATCAAGTCCAACCCATGCCCTACACCTCCACTAAACCATGTCCCCAAGTGCCATAGCCAGCCTCTTTTTAAACACATCCAGGGATGGGGACTCCACCACCTCCCTGGGCAGAGCATGCCAATCCTTTCTTATTCTTTCTGTGTAAAACACCTTCCTAACATACAACCTGGAGCTTCCTTGGTGCACTTTGAGGCTGTGTCATGTGAGACATGGCTCTTGGAGCACATTCATGGCGACTCTGGATGGAGCTGGTCCAAAATGGTTTGCAGTAGTCAAAGTCTGGCAAAGGGTTGTTCAATTTTGTGTCTTCTCGGCCCATTTTCTTGCTGTGTTTGGGGACGTTGGCTCATCTTTACAGGAATCTCACAGACAATCTGATATCTGAGGGATCCAAACACTTCCCACCTGCTCTGTTCCTCCAGCTGTGTAGAGATGAGGTGGTTCTTACGGGGAGGGATGCAGAAGGCAGCTGGCCTACCAGTTGCGGTGATAGAATAATTTGGCTACATAAGTAAAACCAAGGCTTCATTCTGTAGAGTTGAAGGTCCTTGGCTGTTTGCTGACTGTATTCCTCATGTGTGACTTGCTCCAGGCAGGACTTTTCCTTCATGGGAATAATTAACTGCTGAGTGAGCGTCAACCAAAGGACTGCAGTTTCTTACAGGGATAAAGAGGAAATCACAAAGCTGGAGGGAAGGGAAGGGAAGGGAAGGGAAGGGGAGAAGAGAAGAGAAGAGAAGAGAAGAGAAGAGAAGAGAAGAGAAGAGAAGAGAAGAGAAGAGAAGGGAAATCCACTTCTCTCATGCATGCCTGTGGCGATATGGGATGGAGCCAGCTATGAAGAGTCCTCTTTCACATCCAGGCTTCTGCATGCATTTTTGACCTCAGGGAATGCCCACTGTCAGGAATTGTGCTCACTAGTGCAAAGGCAGCCTCGGTCAGGCTTCATCAGTGCTGATGCTGGGCTACAGGAAAGCCTCATCTCCCAGTTCACTGTGCTCAGCCCCAGACTGTGGGAGGTCACCAGTCTGTGTCCTGGATGAGGGGTGTGCTAGGGACCTGCAGTCCTCCCTTGCCATATCCCAGCCACTTAGCACTGGGTGTGTGAACCTCTCAGCACTGCAGTCTGGCAGCAGAGCCCTCGTGGATGCATGGATGGGTGTTTGCTATAGCTTACTCCTATCTCCCCATCTATCTCCCCTGCTTTTTCCTGTCTGCTGCCCAGATGATGTTCTCCAGGGTGCTGGGACCCTGCAGCAGGGCTGGGATGTGCAGGAACAGCTTTAGCATCTAATTCAATTCTATATCAATCTTGCTACTCGTGTGTTGCCAGTTATCCAGAAACCAGCACAGACAGCTGCAGGTTCACATCTTCAGCACAGGGAGGAAATGGGCAGAGCTGGAGCTACCTCTTTATGTGGCAGCCCAAGGTGCATTGGCAGCACTCTTACTTGCGAGCAGGTGAAAGTCACACTGAGCTCTGCAAGGCACTGTCCATCATTCCAGCTCCTGAGCTTTCCAGAAAGGCAGTGACATCCCGTCCTGTGCAGAGATGTGGTTTCATGGGTCTTTTACTACTTGGGGTTTTATTGTTACACAGGATGAATCAACATAGCTAAAGCCTCCACATTCCCATTAACTTGAGCTGCTCCAAGCTACTTCCAGTCTCTAAGGTGTGCTCAGCAAGATGCACAATGCCAAATTTACCTGGTTTAAGCTGAGTGAGCTCCTGCCTCTTCACTTAGAATCATAGAATCAACCTGAAAAAGACCTTTAAGGTCACCATTCCCCAAGGCCACCACTAACCCATGGCACTGAGGGCATCACCTACATGGTTTGTGAGATCCATGTGGTTTGACTCCAGCACTGCCCTGGGCAGTCTCTTCCAATGCCTGAGCACCCTTTGGGGAAGGAATTGTTCCTCATCTCCATCTAAACCTCTCCTTTGAAAGCCTTGCTGCTGCTGCTAAGAAAGTCATCATCGTATCCATGCATTTCTCCTCCATGGGAAGGAACTGGCTCTGGTTTCTAGGTAGGGACGTGTTTGTGCTGCTCAGGTTTAGTGTGAGTCCCAAAATCCTGGTCTGTGTGCAGACTCCAGCTCCTTGAACCTGCAGGAATGGTCAGCATCATTCCCAACAGGAAAATGACGAAATCAGGCTGGAAAATGTGACTCAAATAGGAGGGTGAGAACCCCAAAGTGGAATTTCGGCTTTTTAATAGCTGGGGCCTTCCAGTCAGTGGAGATGGTTCTCAGCATCAGCTCCCTTGAAGCTGAAGGCGCCAGAACAGGTCAAGTGAGGCACAACAATGTCCTTCATGGAGTTCTGGTCCAGGAAATATTTTCCTGAGCACTTCCAAAGGCAGATTGCAAGAGCTATGGCTCCTCCAATGGAAGTTGTCTCTTCTGCTGACCTCAAAACCTCATGAATATTTCCCTTTGGAAAGCCATAGGGAAGAGACCTGGTACTTACAGAGTGTCTGGAGTGTATTGGAGTCTTGGCAACCAATAAAAGGCTTTTAACCTAAAATTAGCCATGGAGCAGTGGGGCCTGCTCTGGCTGCTCACCCGGGTCTCCAGTAACATCATTTGTGGTTCTCCTCTGTCCCTGAGCTTTCTAGTGCTGGTAAATCTTTCTGACAGCTTATCCCAGCTCTTAGCATCACCTGCCCTGTCTCCTCAAGGTCAGCTTGTGCAGGTTCAGTAATGGTACGTGGTGGGTTTGTCAAGAGGCCTCTTTTCCTCCACACAGATCCATTTGCTCCTATGCACTGAGCCATAACGAAGGGATCAGCATAAAAGCCTCTCTGGGCTGCTGGGGAAGCACACTGAACACTTACAGCTGAGGCTCTGCTAGAGGGTGGGAGCCTGGTCCAGCCTCAGAGGGATGCTCTGACTCTTGATGTCCTTAGCTGCTCAGTAATAAGGATCCAAGAAATGCCTTAGCAAGGCATTTGGAAGACGAGGGATGTGTCCTTGTCCTCGGCCAAGTAGCTTTCACTGTGGCTGAATCCCCCGCTCCTTTGTGCCACGAGGTCAGAACTAAATGAGTCTCCAATATGTCACTGCCTCCAAGCAGAGACCGGGCATTCGTTATCCCATGGGATGCACCTGCAGGGATTGTGTGCCCTGCTCTCTCAGCAGCATGGCCAGGGACAAGCAGTGGTGATTTATGTGCATTCCAATGTGCTGAGCCAGTGCTGGAGCCTGCTGCACCTCGTCCCTTCCCAGGACACTGAACTGCCTCCCAAGCAAATCCACACGTGTGCTCTATAAGCAGCACACTGGAGACAACATCCTGCTCTGGGGTGAAGTGATGTAGGTCAGAGAGCTGAGGCACCTCCATCCTTTTGACCTTCTCCAGTGGGGGAGAAGACCAATTCCATCACTGATCCAAGGTTTCTTCACTCTGTTTAATCCATCACGCTTGCTATGAGGGGTCTAGACTTCCCTGGCATTTCCTCAGCATTTGCCTTCAAGAGGTGGGATTTCCCAGCAGTTCCCCTTTCCCCTTCCTAGTTTAGGCAAGAGTAAACAGGGACAGCTGCCAGCAGCCTGGATTCTGGGATGTGCTGGCTCTGAGGAGGCACCTGAGGAATGTGGGGAGATGGAGGAGAAGGAGGAGGGCTGGGAAGGAGGGAAGCAGTGACAGCAGCAGTCTGACAAGGCTGGAGAAGCAAGCTGCAGGTAGACGGGAACCTGCTGAAAATGGGGCTAAACCAAACTGGAGCCCCAAATGCCAAGCCCTTCATCAGGAGAACATCACTCACTGCCACTTCCTATGCCTCCATCTGCTGGAGAGCAGCAGCAGTTTGGGAAATCAAGCCCTGTTCTGGTGTTTTTCAGCTCCACGAGCAATCTGCTTTGACAAACCCAAGCTCCTCTGCGCTATCTTTCCCCATGTTGTAAACTAAACTTAAAGCCCAGCTTGTAAAGGACGTTATAGAGGGAAAGCAGAGTGGATCAATGATTGGAACAGGATGAGTTTGAAGGAGAAAAGTGAGACAGCTTGTGGGCTGAGATAAAGACAGTTTAATAGGTAAAGCAAAGGCTCCATATGCAAGCAAAGCAAGCAAGGAATTCCTTCACCACTTTGCATCCCCAGAACAGCAGGGCTCCATCACACATGCCAGTGACTTCAGAAGACAAATGCCATCACTCCAAACGTTCCCCCCTTCCTTCTTCTTCCCCCAGCTTTATCTGCTGAATTCCACATCCTGCGGTCTGGAATATCCCTTGGATCAGTCCCAGCCAAAACCAGCACCCGCAGCTTCAAAGCCAGAAGAGCTGTGATGACGTTAAGAAAATGGCTATCCCCAGGGATGTGCTGTTTGTGCCCAGCCGAGGGGTTCCGGGGCAGGATGCTGGTGCTGGGCAGCGTGGGGATGGTCACTGCACAGGCTGTAGATGCCACCTAGGGGACACAAGCAAGACTCCAGCATCTTCTCCTTTGCAAAATAAGTGCCAGAAGGACCAAATTCAGGGGCTCAGAAACAACCAGCACCACGGCCGTGAGTCTCCTGATGGGCTTTCTGTGTTTCAGGCTGTACCTGCCTCTAGGGCTTCGTTTCCTGGAAGGAATGGCGCAGGCTGCCGTGAAGGGGACATCCCGCCACGTTCAGAGGGTGAAGAAGTGCAGAGGGACCGAGAAGTAAGTAGCCTTCATTTGCTTTCCACGGCTCTGATCTCTGCAAGCATCATTTGTTAGGAAGGGAAGAACGATAAGAAGGAATTGATGAGCACAGGCTGTTCATGCTGCAGTGAGATGGCATTGTTGGTGTGATCCTGTCTAACCTGAGGCATCCAGGACCTCTGCCAGGCTCCTGGGTGTCCAGAAGAAATGTGAATATTGTCAGACTCTACCTGGAACAGAGCTATCTTGAAGAGATGTGGTTTTATTCCAGTCTTCAGCATGTTCTTTTCCCTATTCCCACTCTGTTATCATCATTTGTCATGCCTGGTTAGCCAGGGACCACAAGCACTTGGCTTAGCTTATGGGGAAGAAGGAGGCTGTGCAGCTTGGTTGAGATCAGCCCTTCTCTGTGATCCCACCAGATCCTGGGGATGCTCTGGTCCCTTTAAGGTGCATTTATTTCATGTGGATCTCTAAAAGCTTGGCTATGCCTTAGGTTGTATTTTAACATGAGCTTTACAAGGCTGCAGCTCCCATTAGGGGCAGGATGGCGGCTGATGCACACCAGGGGATGCTGGGACTATGGCAGCAGCTGGATCATATTCTCATCCCTAAACCCAGTGTCTGGAAGCTGAAATCATCCCATGCTTCCTAATAGCAGGAAGAGCCAAGAGCCGGGATCTCCTCCATGCTGTGGAGCCCAGTGGCTTTTCCACTGTGCTTCTACTGCTGTGATGAAGGTGCACTGGGAGTTTGAGCTGCAAAAGTAATAGCCACAAAATGAGCTGGTGTGATTAACCTCGTTATTCCAGGCAGAGGACCTGGATCAGCCCCAGTCAGTTTAATGGCTGCTCTGTGGATATTACCCAGCCGATACATCTTCCATGTAATCACCGTGCTGTAAGGATGAGACAGAGTGATCTGTGGATGTTTGCCTGCCATTTAACCAGCCCTGTGGTGGTGGCTGGGATTATTTAACACACACTGATTCAGAGGCCGGGAGATGCCGGTCAGCAGCAATTGGCGATCCCACTGGATTTGAATGGGAAAAGGCCTAAGGGCATCTTGGTATTGAGCTTAGGAGAGATTTTTTTTAAGGCACTGAAGTATTTGGTGGAGCAAAATCCCATCTTTCACCTTTCTTCTTTCAGTTCAGTTTGGTTTCACTTCTGTATTGCTTGGTGGGGGAAGGTTGTTATCTGTCACCCCAGTGTGTCCACACTGGGGCTGGTCACCCTAAGCTTCCTTCTTCCTATCTATCTGCCTTAGGGCAGATGAATCAAGCCCTCAGCAGGACAAAGCTAGAAGAAGGAAGAAAGTCATTGAATATAAGGGATCAGTTCAAGGAATGCATCAAAATGGGGCTTGGAGCAAGCTGCTCTAGTGGAAGGTGTCCCTGCCTGTGGCAGGTGGTTGGAACTGGATGAGCTTTAAGGTCTGTTCCAACCCAAACCAGTTATGAAAAGCATCGAGTGAAGGCTGTGTGCAAGCTCTGCAAAGCAAGTCAGAGCTATTTGCTGAGCCTTGTGTAACACATACAAAGATTTCCTAACATCTTCCTGGAAAATGAGATCTTGCTGAGCTGATTGAAGGGAATTATCCAGAGATACCCTGCTAATATGTTGTGACAAGCTCCCTGCTGCAATGCATTAGGGCTCGACTTAAATGCAGCAGCATAGAGAGTGTGTGAACAAGCCAGAGCTAAATAGAGGTTCCCTATGTTCAGCCGTGACACCCAGATACATCAGAGGGAATAAAGGCAGCCAGAGGCAGTGACAGTGACCCAGGGCAGGATGTAGCCTGTCTGTCTCAGTGAACACTTCGCATCATCATTTGTTCTGAAATTGGGGGGTTCTGCATAGGGAGGGTGGCTTTCCAGCTTTGATGTCTCATTAATATTAAGGGTGAAGGAAACCAGTCAGGCAGGATCCAGCCCCTGGTCTGGAGGATGCTGGTGAGCTACAGCACATCACCGGGCACTCCAGTATAACCTGGAAGCCAATAAGTCTTAGATCCTATCAGCAAAAGAGCTGGTCCTTAAAAAGTAATTAGATGTCTTTCTGCCTGTATGTACCTCAGGATGTATGAACTTTCCCAGCTCCACTATTTCAGTAACAGCTTTTCCCTGGGGATGTAAGAGTTGGTACCAGCAGGAGAAAAAAGGCTCTCACACTGCACAGCATGAGATGTGAACCAGAAAAAAACAGGCTTTCATTCCACTGTGCTTTGCAGAGATTTGCTGTTCGTGTCTGGGAGGGTTTGAAGGACCACAGTGTGCTCACAGGAAGATGCTTTGCAAGCAGGAGGTCATTGGAGCCAAGAGAACAAGGAGGGAACATCTTTCATCCTCTGGACTGGCTGAATCCCATGAAATGAAGACATGGGGAGTGACTCAGAGGGCCCAAGGAATGGCCAAATGCAGCTTCACTCATGACAAGGCAGAATCCAGCCCAACTTTTTAAAGCAGAGATGGGCAAAGCTGAGTTTGTTCCCTTCTGCACTCCCAGCAGTGTTTCTGGTGGAGCAGGACGGGATGGGATAAGTGCCCAGTGCACAGCTGGCACAGCTGGACCCCATTTTTCGCTTGCATGCAGAGGGCATTATGTGCTCTGACTGGGGACCAGCACATGCCACTGGATGCCAAACCTTCCCCTGATGGTGATGGGACCAGCTTCACCGCCCAGGGCTGTCCCCCAGGAGGGACTGGGATGGAGGGACTTCTCCCGGGCAGCTCCAGTGTGGAGACCCGTTTGTCTGAGCCGGGCCGAGAGCAGAGCAGCGGCTGCAGAGGGAATTGCCGGAGGCAAGGAGCGCATCCAAGGGATCAGCTGGAAAACGCTGAGCGATGCCAGATGCAGGCAGAGCGCCCGGGTCCAGCGGCAGCGCTCGCAGAGCAGAGCCCTGGCTCTCTGAGACCAGCTGCGATAACTGCTCTGCTCCACAGGGAACTGCCTGAGGGCACTTGTGCTGGATCAGAAAGCGGAGTACTTCTGCGCCTAATTGACTTGACAAGAGCATGCCATGCTCGAGGACATGAAGCAGCGCCAGGAGCAGGCTAAGCAAGCACTATCGCTCTTGCCCTGGCCGCTGAGGCTGCCCCAGACCTTGCTGTGAGCAGCCAAGTAATTTGTGATGGTCATATATGCATGAGCAGTCAGTT
The DNA here is from genome assembly GCA_002631895.1 of Agapornis roseicollis. Lineage (NCBI taxonomy): Eukaryota > Metazoa > Chordata > Aves > Psittaciformes > Psittacidae > Agapornis > Agapornis roseicollis. Next base: position 11,256 of record NDXB01010716.1, on the reverse strand, counting down.
CCCACATCCTTTCTTCCCAATGCTCTCCCTTAGCTTCTTGAAAAGAAGCTTCAGAGCCTTGGACAGCATGGCTTAATATGAGGTGTCCCTGCCTATTGCAGCGGGGTTGGAGCTCTCCTTTCCTCTCCTCTCCTTTCCTTTCTTCATTATAGCCCATCTCCATTCTCTTCAGCCATCTCTTTCTCATAGCAGCCAGGTCATTTGCTATTCACATGTGGCAAAGATTTATTCTCATTGTCTCCTGACAACATCATTGCCACTTACAGGTACCCAGCACATTTCAGCTTAAGACCCCTTCTTAAATCTGCAGGCAGATGCCTGCACTTTGAAGAGTGTTTGCATATGAAATCAAGAAGGGCCATTAGAGGGAGAAGTGCCAAAGGGCACTTAGGGCCACATCCTAAAACCTAGAAGCATGCCTATCGGGAGCGGGGGAAGAAGGGAAAAGGTGTGTTAGACAGTGGGAATAGAGAGAAAATGAACAAGTAAGGGTGCAGTGGGGAAGGGCCACGGCTATTCTTGGTGGGGGTCTGCCTGTGCCATCTCTTGCATTCAGGTAGCCCAAAGCACGCAGCCCTGAGTGATCTGAGCTTGCCTCTGGCCCTGGAGATTCAGATTTTACCGTTTCCCTTGCACTGCCTGCAAACTTAAGGCTTCTTCTTTATTATTCTTTTAAACAGGATCTTCCAAACCAGAGTCTATTGCGATAAATGGAAATGAAATGGAAATCCTGGTAACCCTGGTCGTGCCATTCCTTGGAAGCTGCCTGAGCCTCCCTGCTCCCTGGAAGGCACCAGTCATAACTTGTTCTTTGGAGGGAGGCTCTGCTCTCCCATGGTCTGCTTTTGTCTGCTCCACATTTCGTGTTCTTTTCCAAAGCAAACTTGGGTTTTAGAGCATCTGCAAAATAGAAGGGGAAAAAATACCCCCAGACAGCTAAACTGCAAGTGCTGGAGTCAAAGCCATACTGAGCTAAACATTGGAATTCACTCTAAACCTCACACCTACGTTTGTGCATGTGTCAGGCTTAGGACAGACCAGAAGGGGAGAGCAGAGTGAGATCCATCATCTGGATCTGGAAGTTTGACCATTCAAAGACAGGCTTTGAGCCATGCATCTTGTTGCCATTGGCCATGGACTCATCCCCTCTGGTCTTTTCCAGGCTATCTCCAATGTCCCCAGTTTTGAGGGTATCTCCCATGCTGGGTTGCCCTGCTCAGTTCTTCACCCTTCACCTGCCCTTGCTAACTTCCCTCCTCCTTACAGCTCCCTGCTCTTCCACCTCCCCACTGCCATGGAGCTGAGCAGAAGCCTAAGTCTCTTTCCCTGTCTCTCAGCTCCTGTTGAGCATATGAAAGTTTGCAGATGTCATTTGCAGAATAGAGAAATACCCATAATATGCTCTAGCCAAAGGCTTTGGAATGATGCTACAGCCTCAGTGAAATCAGTGCAGCTTTCTGCACCTTTCCAAGCTGAGTGGCAGGCAAATAAAGGCATGTTCTTCCTTCTGATTCCTCCAAAGTGCCAGACTGAAGATAGAACTGTGTCTCCTTCCCACAGGAATCTATTAACTCCTAATGTTATGAGCAATGTTCAGTTAATAATGTTCCTACTTTCTCAATATGCCATCTATGCATGGAGGGGAGATAATGCCAAGCACAAAGCCTTTGTTAATGCCACAGGAATATATTGGATCCTCTCTTTCATGAAAGTACTCTGTGCTGTGTGAGAGCAGGAGTGCATGAGGATGCTCAAAGGGGGATGAGGGGAGAAGCCATAAGCTTTATCAGAGAGATTGTAATTGAAATTAAATTGCATTTGATGTGCCATGATTAGCAATTCCAGCGTGGATGTGAGACAGGCAAAGCGATAGTCCTCATGTGAAATGCTTTGTTCAATCACTTCACATTATTAAAGTCATTTGGAAGCATCAGTTCTTGCCATTGGCACAGGCTTGCCTGACCCAGGAAATGTATGCTCTGAAAAACACCATTGACGGGCCAGAAAGCTAAGTGATGGGAAGCATCTTGCTCTTTTCTATGCAGTTAACCTGTCTCTTGCTGTGGATATGCTCTGAATAGAAAGCCTCTGTCTATCTGCTGCTGAGTCAAGACCTAGTAAAAGAGTCACAAGAAGGAATAGGAGAGGATTTCGGGACAGATTGTGCAAGGTTGGGCTAACAGGGAGTTCACCCATAAGTAAAGGCACAACTTAAGCTGTAACTATAGCAGTTTCATTCCAGATGAATGGATCTGCTGCAGCGGGCTGAAGAGCAGAGCCTTCAGTGACTGCTCTGCCAAGGACAGGGAAGCATCCCCTGGGTGGGTGGTAAGGTACCAACTGCTCGATCACCAAATGCAGTTGGACTCCAGACCACCAAACCAGTCCTGCTAGGGGCTTCAGCCAGCCCTGACAGTTGTAAGTGTTCTGCTGTGTCCAGCTACCACCTTCTGAATAGCTTTTGCTATTCAGCTATCAGAGTAGCTGAAATGCAACTGGAGATGTAGGAGTGCCCAACATAGGAGTCCATTGGGGTAGTTTGGCAGAGGGTCTCCCATTTAACTGTGCAGTTATATCCTGCAAGTTCCCCAAGCTGTCTTTAGTGTCCCATTTGGCCATGATGCCGTGGTTATCTTCCATGGTGGCAGTGCCTAATTAAGTAGCTTCTGCCTCCTCCTCACCCCATTCCTCACTCCCCATCCTATGTGGAGCTGTTGGTTGTGCTGGACATGCTATTTCTGGCTCTGCTTAGGCAAGTGGATGGGGGAACCAGCTGGAGCTTTGAGTTGCCCCCTTCTCCCATCTTCTTTCATATAGAAAAGAAGAAGGTGTCCCTCTGCCTTTCTAGGACCAGTGCAGGTTTCAGTGAAAGAAGTTGTCTGAATGCAGAGCAACAGCATCTCTTTGATGGATTATTCTACAGACAAAGTTCTGTGGAGGCCCAAAGGTTTTCACTGCACTGAACTTGCAGTAATGCAACACTAAAACAATCCCTTTGGATCCTGAGAGTATGAACTCTTAAATAATTCAATCAGGGAGAAAAACGATCCCAGGATGTTTATGAGATGGATGAAGGGATTTTAATTACTTGGCAAGATTTCATTTAAGCTGCACAGTGCTCCAGAAGGGGGGAATATTAGCTCCTTTGTGAGGTTTTATGCTGTTTATAGCATGTAGCTGATGAACTTGCTTTCACTGCAGGAGTGGTATACATCTTTTTTAACCATGCTAAGAGCCCTCAGGCTCTCAGGTGGTCCCTGGTGTGCAATGGGCAATGCTGGGGAAGTGATGCATGGAAAAGACCACTGTTTCCCTTTGAAATAGCAGGAGCCTGGTGCTTTCTGTAGCAATCTGGATAGAGGCTGCAGGAATTTCTTACTCATCATAGATGCTACTTTCAAAAAAAGTGGTGGGAAATACCTTTGGAAGCAGCTAAATAGAGAGCTGCAACAGCCAGAATGAGCTAAATCAGTGTTTGAGACAGCCCTGCCCAAGGCAGGCTCCAATTCCCAGGTATTTCAAACCTGGCCCAATTTTACTTCTCATTAAGGGATGAAGAAGGTGAAGTTGTGTCTGTGCCATAGCAGCCGCCAGTGCCAGGGATGGCGTAGTCCCTGCAGACACCCCCACCCCTGCACTGTGAGTCATCCCCCCAGTGCCATTTACTCAGCACATTCCCCCACTCAGCCTGAGTCACCCTCAGCTGGGGTGGATTCCCCACTAGGATGGCACTCCCGGTGTGTGTATTCTTTGAGTACAGAGCTGGGAATAACCCCATGTTCCCAAAAGCTAAAGGTGGGAGCTGGTCTCCTTCTGCTCTCTGCAGAGCTTTTTGGAGGAGGTGGACACATCTGCACCTAGTTCCCTGGACCACTGAATCTGATGTGACCCTTCCGCTCACCTGGATGTAAAAATCCACAACCTTTCTGTATTTCTTTTTCTTTCCATTTTCTGCAGAAAGCCTAAATTTGGATAAAAAGCAAGCATTGAAGACCCTGCCTTTCTGCTGGACAAACTCCAGCTCTGGGCTGCTCCCATTCTCATAGCTGAGCCCATGACACCCAGCCCCTTTGGAGCCTGTTCCATGTAGATGAAACTGCGAAGTCACTGTTCAGTTTTCACATCACTAAACTCTTGGGCCTACCGGGCACTTCTTTTGGACACAGCCTGTTTGCTGCAAAGGCATCCAGCTTTGCTCTGCAAACACCAGAAGTGTGGCTGCTGCCTTGTTGGATGGATTAGTCACGCTGATTGTGGAAACAACCCTGACGCCTCATTTCTAATGCAAAGCTGCCCTCGTTCAGACCCTCACCACTGACTCCTTGTTCTCCTCATTCATAAGCACTTCACTACCCTGTATTTTCTCTGTAGGGACACACTTATTCACTGTGATCAAATCACCTCTCAGTCTGGCTTCTTTTTAATCAGCTAACCAGATTGAGCTCTTTATAACTCTCAGGCTACAGCCTCTTCTTTAGGTCTCCAATCACACTCAGTCCCTGCTCTTGGTCCCTTCTGATTTTTTACCTTCTCTTTAAAGACCACAAATGCTGGCAGCACCTGAGCTCTCCATATAGGCAGAGCCAGGGGAGCCCACATTAATCAGTTGTGTATTTCTGGCTCTAAGGCAGACACCTATTGCCTCCAGCCCATTCGGCAAGACTGGAGTTTGGTGCCAGCATGATGTGCTATGGGATGGAATAGCCCTTTGGCTGGTTTGGGTAAAGCGTGCTCCTGTCTCTGCTTCCTTCTGGCTTCTTGTGCCCCTCCCCACTGCAGAGCATGAGACTGAAAAGGCCTTGATCAGGGTAAGCATTACTTAGCAACAACTAAATCACTGGTGTGTTATCAGTGCTGTCCTCAGACTACAGCCCAAACACAGCACTGCACCAGCTGCTAAGGAGTAGAATAACTGCTACAGCTGAACCCAGGACAGATGAAGACAAGGTATAAACAGATGGATCAGAACAGGATTATGGTATGGGAGACTTGTCATCACTGGCATCTCTTCTTTGCTAATCACCGATTTACCAAGCTTTGCACATGACTTTTGCATGTGATTTTCTATCTGCAGAGAAAGAAGCATTCACGTGTGGTTCTGTATCACTCCACCAGAAACATCCCACCCAAAGGTGCTCTCCTTCTGGCAGCTCTTATTCATCTGCTTCATTAGCACTGAGAAGCCAGGCTGTGTCAGGGAAGGTAATAGCTTTCCTCAGTCCAGTTGGGCAGATAAAATAAGTTTTGAGCTCAGTGCTGATCTTTTAACCAGTATTAAACCAAAGGCCTTTCAGAAACCAAAATCTACTGTCTCAGAACAGGTGCTTCTATCAACCATAAGCGTGAGGCTGAAAATCCACTTGACCAGAGACAAGCTCAGCGCATCAATGGCTAGTTATTCCCAGCCTTTAGTTCCCAAAGAACTCAACCCCATGATGAACTTCCCAGTTATTTTGCCCTTGGCTGGCTCCTGTGGTGTGGTGTGGGACATTCCGCTTGTCTTCTCTCTGCAGTGTTCCCTCAACTTCTGCAGGTTCCCCTATAAGAAGGGTTTCTCACACGTTAGCGTTTAGTATCAGTGTGCTGGAGAACTCATTGACCAAAAATGATCTCAGATTGTCAGTCTGAAATGATACCATTTTGTTCCTACCAGGTTTCTCTTCACAACCTCCTTTCTTGCTAATGGACTGAAAAGTCTTTCATTCCTCTCATTTTCCTCCTGCTTTACGAACAGGAAAGATAAATATTATTGGAGATCTTTTCATGACTGCTCCTATCTGTTCCTTGGAGATGGACAGAGGAGTGAAGCCTCATCAAAGGGCTGCGTCTGGAAATCACCCAGTTCATGTCCTTAGAGGGAAAATAATGACCAGTGTCTTGTGAGAGAGGAAGCTGTTTCTTAAAAGACTTTAAAAGGAAAACAAAGGCAACCTCTGACTCTTGCTCTGGAAATCATACAATTAAATAGAGCCCACTAAAGCCCCACAGGATCATTTATAGCACACAATGTGAGAAACTGAAGCCTCCAGGAAAACCTAAATAAGAAAGAAACAGAAGCATCCCATTTTCACTCTTTTCTGTTGGACATTGCCCACCTCAGACACCTACCAGCTGCCCTTCCTCCCAGCAAGCAGCTAAGGTGGTAGAAGTGGGGAGCGTTCCCTATACCCAAGGCTGACAAAGTAATTCCTGTGCCCTGGATAGTGAGATTTGCTTCATCTCTGAAGCACCTTTCAGCAGAAAAGCTGCTTGAAATATGAATCTGAGTTTCTGCAGACACCTCAGGGGTTTCCTTCCTGCCTCCTTTGCTGACTAGAGTCAGATTTAAGGGCTAAGAGTGTGAGTACAGCTACACTTCTGGTGTCTCTAGGTGGAAGGGCTTTGTGAGGGTTGGCAGAGCATTACAAACAGGAGCTTGGACTCCTGTGCTGTAGTGGATATGCTGCTGACTTAGTGGGAAAAACTTCCTTATCTTTCTACTGACAGGGTCTTTGTGGTCAACAAAGCAGAAATGCACAGGAGAAAGCACAAATACATCCACCCTACCTTGCCCTTCTACTGCCTTTCTATCCCCTCTGCCACCTTGCTGGCACCCATCCCCATGTCCTCCCCAGTGAAGGCTCACCCTCCTCACCTTCCTCACCCTCCCCACCACTCCAACCTGAGCCACCACTTCTGCAACAAGCACTTGCGTAGGAGCCCAGTTCAAAGAAGGAGGGATGAAGGATTCATGAAGCTGGGTGGGAGACAAGGGCGAGCAGGGGTCTTCACACACAGCATGGGTTCAGGTGCATTGAGGCTGGGAGGTGAGCGCTGTCTGTGCTGTAAGGAAGGGAACATCAAAGATGTTGTGCCTGTTACTAATAACAAATACACATATGGACACAGGAATAAACCAGCTCAAAACTACACTTGAATTTTGCCTCAAAACTGCAGGTCCCAGGCAAAATGGCTCAGGCGTCCCAGTCCAGCTCTGCAAGTTTAGACTGATGTCCAGATTTGAGCTAAAAATCACTTTCCTCTTCATGTCAACTACCTGTACATGTACAGAAGCAAAGTGCTCTTTAGAAAGCCTGGGTGATGGGCACAGGTATGCCCTAGTCCTGCCAGCCTGCAGCTGGGAGCCGCAAGCTTCAAGTCCCTCTCTGCTATCCCTGCCTTGTCAGACTGCAGCACCGAGAACTGCCAATAACATGAAATCTGTGTTGTTTCCGTTCATGAATCTCCACGGTCCCATCAGAAACTAGTTGGAGGTGGTGCTGGAAATCCAGTATGCTTTGAAGGAGGAGGGGTTATCATTTGATCATGCAGTATAATTCGAAATCTTTCCTTTTCCTGGCTTATGAAATCAAGAAGCAGCTTGAAAAGACACCCAGAGTTGATTATAATTTCTTAAAACACTGTGACTTGAATCAGTCGCCTCAATTAGATGGGAAGGATGGAGTGGGGAAGGATGAATCCTGGTTTCCCAGTGTGACGGAGGAAGGGCCCTCCTGTGCTTAAGAAAGCCCAAATGCAACTAGGAGGAGGTTACATCTTCACGAGGTGCCAAGCTCAGCCAATCTCCGTGTGAGCCTCACACATACACAATCCTTATTCCATATTCCACAAACAACTTCCACTCTGCTTCCAGACAGCCACCCACCAGCCATTGAGCAGGATGATGCTCCTCGCATGACAACCACAAAGTTCAGCAGCTTAGAAGTTGTGGAGCACAAACCATGAGGGCAACAATCCCATCTGCCATATCCCGTGGTTATTGCTGTCTGAGGTGCTGCAAGCTATCTATGAGGTTCCTGAGGCTGGAAAATATGATGTAGGAGCAGTGGGAATATTACACACATCTGAAGAGACAGCCAAGGGTTGCATCTAACACAGAGCTAGACACCTCCATCTAGGCAACCACAACAAGCCCAAGTTGCTGGTGAGATGTCTCACTCCTCTTGTTCCATTGGCTTAGACACCAACCCCATGTACTGACACACATGCAGCCATCTCACACCAGTGACTGGTGCTGAACCTGGGAGGGATTCTTCATCAGGGACTGTAGTGCTAAGACAAAGAGTAATGGCTTAAACTTACATAGGGGAAGTTCAGATTAGATACAAGGAAATTCTCCCCTGTGAGGGTGGAGAGGTGTTGGCACAGGGTGCCCAGAGTAGCTGTGGCTGCCCCATCCCTGGAAGGTTAAGGGATGATCTGAAGGTCATTTCCAATGGAAAATGATCTATGATTCTATAACAACCGCACACGCTGACATAGAAAAAAATCATCAGGAATTTAGAGGAGAAACAAATGGACGTAATCCCTTGGCTTGTGTTTGGCAGCCAAGGTGAGGAGGATCACTCAGCCTTCCCTGCTCTCAAGTGCCTGAATTGGTGACATGAGGCAAATATAGCAACACATGATGAGATGCAGGTCCTGTTCCTGAGTGCACTTCTTGCATTTATTCCAGTATGTGGAAGCAACTGAACACTGCAGAGCTGCTGAAAACAGCACAGCTTAATGTGCCATGAACGTGAGGGTGGGTTTTGCAGTGGAATAGACAGTACTTCAATAGCAGCTTCTCATCAGGGCTGTCAGAGGTCTTTGCCAGCCTAATTGGGATGGGGGGTGCTTTCCCCCACTGGTGTATTATTTGAGCTGTGGTGGTGGTCTGGCAGCACTCGTGAACATTAGCAAGGTGCAAATGCACCTGAAATGGAGGTTTGGAGCAGAGGGCTGAGGTACCCCCTGCTTGGAGAACAGATAACGCTCTTCATCTGTCGACCTCCAAACACTTGACAGTCTACTCCCCACTGCAGGAAAACGCCTTTGGCCTCATCTTCTCCCCTAAATCAGTCATCTGCAGTAAAAGGCATCCTGCTTAGCAAACTAAGACCTCTTCTCATCAAACATGTCCTCCTAAACCAAAGCCCCACACCTCACAATGCAGAATATGTCTCTCTCCCTCGTCTACCTCTTCATGGGAGAGATTGTGTTGTAGCCATGATGAGAGGTCAAAGCAGATATAAGAAGTAGAAAAGAGACCACATTCCAAACCAGACAGGTGAAAGGTGGGGAGAGGTGACTGTTTTTCCTGCCTCTCATAAGGAGAAAGGGATCAGCAAATGGGAGGGCTTGTTTGATGCACTTGCTGAGTTATCTCATTATAGCTCTACATTTGTGAGACAACAGCCTTCACATTGGACCAGGTGTGCACAGCATCTCCATATCTCACTCTGGAGCCAGTTTTCAGGCTGGACATTTCAGGCTGGACCAGCATTTGTGTCTTTCTCATTCAATATCTCTGGCTTGGAATCTCAGCAAACTTTGTGACAAAACCCAATCCCAATTACACTTTCCCCTTGATTCCAATGCTGGTATTTTTCACCAGTGCTTGTGGTGACTTTGAGCTCTGATCTAAACCTGGGCAAAAAGATCAGAGGGGTGAATGTCAGCTCTTGTTTATTGAGATCTGAGCAAGAGCCCTTTGTGTCTTGGAGTGACAGGGGAGGTTTAGATTGGATCTAAGGAAGAAATTCTTTGCTGTGAGGGTGCTGAGGCACTGGAATGGGTTGGCCAGGGAGGTTGTGAGTGCTCCATCCCTGGCAGTGTTCAAGGCCAGGTTGGATGAAGCCTTGGGTGCCATGGTTTAGTGTGAGGTGTCCCTGCCTATGGCAGGGGGATTGGAACTGGATGATCTTAAGGTCCTTTCCAACCCGAACTATTCTAGGATTCTATGATTCTAAGTGAAACAAGGGCAATAAATATTTGCTCTTTACCTGCAACGGAATTTCCCTGTGAGCCTCACCAGCCTCCAAAAATATCCTGGCATGTTATTTCCTCTTTTCTCTTCTTGATCATGGAAGCTGTCACTGTGACAGACAGTGGAAAGGGCTCTGCAAACACCCCTCTCATCACGGAAGGCTTTCAGGTGCCTTTTAATTTTGCATTTAAGTTTTATTTTCATACCTTCCCAGTGTTTCCAGCACCGGTTCTTGAATCCAGGAGGGGGCTCATTTAGTTCAAGCCTAAATCACTGTCTGATTTGCTCATGATTGTGTTTCATAATTCCTCCCCCCCCATTACTCTGGAAGCAGTTTTCGATCTGAGGATTAGGTGCTGAAAGTAAGTAATGGACTGGTTCAAAATTAATTGTAAGGGAAATAAATAGATGAATAAAGATCAGGAGCCATACTACTGGACCTGCAGGAATTCCTAGTGCCTGTCTGGAAGCTGCTGGGTGAGATAGGTGGGTTTGTGAGCTGTTCGAGTGGTCTGTAGAGATAATACATCAGATCGATTTGCTCCGTACCTCTGTGTTTGCACAAAAAGTAGTGTTTCCTGTACATTAGTTAGCCATCTGAAACTGGTTGAGTATATGTATGAACCTATTTCAGTTCAGGCATCACTGGTGGATCGATTCTTGGTTTTCATCTTTGGGCACTGAAAAGCTGCTTGATGTCTCCATGTTCAGATCACAGATACTACAAAGAGCTTCAAAGACGGGTCAGATCTGGGATGTTTCACTTCATCCCCAGGAGAAACCTCTCCAGGGTGATAGACTTTGGTCTTAAGACATGAGGAGGAGGGCAAGGAGGGATGAGGCTGGGTGGTGGGGCCTGGCAACAGCATTGTGCAAGATTGCTCCTTGCATAGGTGACTATAGCTGCCTAATGGAGCTGGATAAATTCATGCAAACAGAGAGAATGCTTTGGTTAGCAGTGTCATGGTTCAAACCCAGCCATGCATCTCGTTCACCCACTCAACCCCCCTTTCTCACCCTCCCCCTCTTTCTTTCCTCCCCCCCTCCTTCCTCCCCGCTCCCAGAGGGATGGGGAGGAGAATCAAAAGAATGCAACTCCCACAGGTTGAGATAAGAACAGTTCAGTAACTAAGGTAGAACACAAATCACTGCTGCTACCACCAATAATAACGATACAGGAAATAACAAGGGAAAAGAATGCAGCATCTCACCAACCACCGACAGGTAACTCACGACACCCCACCAACCACCAACCGAATCCCTCCTCCAACACCCCAGAGAGAGCTCANATAACAAGGGAAGAGAATGCAGCATCTCACCAACCACCGACAGGTAACTCACGACACCCCACCAACCACCAACCGAATCCCTCCTCCAACACCCCAGAGAGAGCTCACCCTTCTGGATCACTCCCAGTTCCATCCTGGCCATGCCGTGCTATGGTGTGGAATAGCTCTTTGGCTGGCTTGGGTCAGGTGTCCTGTCCCTGCTTCCTCCCGGCCTCCCCT
>NDXB01010715.1:0-18866 GCA_002631895.1 Agapornis roseicollis | reverse complement strand
CCCGCCCATAGGAAAGGAAGGGTCCAGGCGGCCCCCCTGCCGCGCTCCTGGGTCGCTGCCCCCCGGGGCCCCTCACAATGCCCGGACGTTACCGGCTCCCCTTTACCTTTGCTCAGCGGCCTCCTCCCGTCCCGTCCCGTCCCGTCCCGTCCCCAGCGGCAGCTCCCCGCCCCACTGCCCCGGGACCAGCGGCCTCCAACCAGGAAGTGCCCCGGTGTGACACCGGCACTATGGCAACCGTCCCCGCCCCTCCTGCGGCCCACTGCGCTGACCCGCCGCCATCTTGGACTCACAACGAGGCGCCGAGGTGACCGGCCGCGGTGCGCGCTCTGGGCCCGCTGCCGCCATCTTGTGCCCGTGGGGAGACCTGGGCCGTGCGTGGCGGGCCGGGGTCACTGGAGCCAGCGCTGGCTCGGGCCGCGCTGCCCTGGGGCTCGTAGGGATGGGTGCACAGCGAAGAGCACGTTTGGATCCCTCCAACACCCGTTCTGACACCTGCACCTCTGCACTGAGGGACCTGGCAGGAGCAGGCTTGTGTGTGTGTGAGAGGTACCTGGCAGGAACAGGCCTCCTGTGAAAGAATAAAGAGGGAAAAACATAGAATCATAGAATAGTTCGGGTTGGAAAGGACCTTAAGATCATCCAGTTCCAATCCCCCTGCCATAACCAGGGACACCTCACACTAAACCATGGCACCCAAGGCTTCATCCAACCTGGCCTTGAACACTGCCAGGGATGGAGCACTCACAACCTCCCTGGCCAACCCATTCCCGTGCCTCAGCGCCCTCACAGCAAAGAACATCTTCCTTAGATCCATTCTAAACCTCCCCTGTTTCACNCAACCTCCCTGGCCAACCCATTCCAGTGCCTCAGCACCCTCACAGCAAAGAATTTCTTCCTTAGATCCAATCTAAACCTCCCCTGTTTCACTTTGAACCCGTTACCCCTTGTCCTGTCACTGCAGTCCCTAATGAAGAGCCCCTCCCCAGCATCCCTATAGGCCCCCTTCAGATACTGGAAGGCTGCTGTGCCCCTCAGATTTATGTTGGCTGCTGTGGTGTGAACACAACACCCTCATTTGGAAGCCGTTGTTCTGGTTTACCCCGGCAAACCACCAGCATTGGATATGGGTTTAATGCAGCTCCGTGGGTGAATGCCTGAGGCTTGTGTGTGAAAATCACACACAAATTCAAAAGCAGTGTGAGCAGCAGGTTGAGAGAGGTGGTTCTCTGCCTCTCCTCTCACAAGACCCCACCTGCAACAAAAGAAGGGCCTGGAGCTGCTGGGGAGAGTCCAGAGGAGGCCATGGAGCTGCTGCGAGGGCTGGAGCAGCTCTGCTCTGGAGCCAGGCTGAGAGAGCTGGGCTGGGGCAGCCTGGGGGAAGAGAAGGCTCCTGAAGGGGAGACCTGAGAGCAGCTCCAGGGCCTAAAGGGGCTGCAGGGAACCTGGAGAGGGGCTTGGGACAAGGGCCTGTAGGGCCAGGCCAAGGGCAATGGCTTGAACCTGCCCCAACAGGGGAGACTGAGCTGAGCTCTGAGGCAGAAGCTGTTCCCTGTGAGGGTGCTGAGGCGCTGGCCCAGGGTGATGGCCCAGAGAAGCTGTGGCTGCCCCATCCCTGGCAGTGCTGGAGGCCAGGTTGGGCACAGGGGCTTGGAGCAAGCTGCTCCAGTGGAAGGGGTCCCTGCCCGTGGCAGGGGTTGAACGTCCCTTCCGACACAAACCAGTCTGGGATTCTATTGTTAGATGAAAATGGATAGGACGGGATAGGCCAGGTTCATCATTCCAGCTCTCCTGACTTTCGTGTGCACATCATGAAAGGGATGACTTTGATCCCAGCCCCACCTCATCCTTAAACAGACTGCTCCCACTCCCTATGAGCAAATTCCTTCTGTGTATACATCCCCGTGCTTTGCATGGGGCAGCAAACCCAGCTACAAACAAAACTGGAAGGCTGGAAGCATGGGAATGCGACAGACAGCTGCTTGAGACTAACATTTAAAATGCCACAGGTGTTATGAGCAGAAGGAGCAACTTTGGGTTAAAAAAACCAATTGTAGTTAAGAGGGAATTTGAAGTAGCAATAAAACATGATGCTAAGTAAGAAGTATGACTAAAATAAACAGTAATTAAAATATACAACCAAAAGACATCCAGTATTGGTACAAAAAGAACATGCTTAGTAAATGTTTTGAGTATTTTAAACAGTCCTGTGTTTGTGAAATCATTAAATACTTCCTATTCCAATAATAACTGAGGAATTTAGTGTAATATATTAAAACACCTGCTGAAGATAAGCAGTTCTAGACAACTTGCCCTGAGTTGTGGGGCTTTCAACTCCCAATATTAATTTGTATTAACTCTGCAGCACAAGGACATTTTGTGACAGTCTGTAGAAAGCTCCGTTATTCCATGGTAAATGAAATGAGTTGAGTCATTATTGTCTGGTTAGAAAAAGATCAGTAAATCTTTTCAGCAGATACTTCCATTTTTGATAGGCTTTCCTTCCTTGGAGTTCTCTCTCATCTTAGATTAAAAATAGCATCAATGCTTCTGGAGAAACTGGAACTATCATCCCTGACATAGGAAAAACCCACACCAGCACATCTCACTGCCTCTGAGAATGTGGGAAACCTGCATAGCTGTGTGTGAGCACAGTTGCAGCTAACATGTATTTCATGTGAGAGAAAATGCCTAAAGGCACTAAGAAAGACATGGCAGGTTGGATTGCTGTTGTCTGAATGATTCCTCTCCTTGGGCAGACAAAGTGTAACAGGAAACAGAAATTACTTATTGCTTTCCAATACAGTTTGGAAAGTGATTCACTAACCTATCAGTATCCCATAAATCCCAAGAGGCAACTGTGGTTGGATCTGAATCCTTCCAAGTCCAAGTCTTAATTGTCTTCTTAAAACTCTCAGACAGTGTTGGAATATAAATATAAGCTAGGGATTCATTTCCTCCCTGAATGGCTAATTAGTTAAGGTAAATGTCTTCTATGGAGAGCTCTCCACTCCATCTGAACCATCTCGTCTCTATTTCATACATTCTCCAACTACAGATCCCCATTTTTGTTTCCCCATATGCTCACTGTTTCCCGTCTCACTACTATAACGAGGATGTGGAATCGTTCTAGACTCACAGCTTTCCAACTGGCTGACTGTGGGATCATACTTGTTTTAACACTACTCCCACATACAAATCCTGCAATAGCATTTCCACCACACTTCATTTTTGTAACAGTTCTTCGTCTGAGAAAGTTTTTGTGATCATTGTTATTTATAATGCTTCAAGTTCTATGTGACATAACAGGAACATTGGATACGTGTCGCCTGTGTCTTTGCTGCTTTTGCCCCAGGAAGCAGGCACATCTCAGCATGGTTCTCCCTGCTCTTTGGCCACTGGTATATCTGCACTGCCCTCAGAACTAGTCCTTGTAGCCTGCTGACTGACCCGTACTGCTTGGCTTCATGCAATTCCCCATGTGCTGACTTATCCTCCATGTCATGTAGGTAGGATGAGCACTGTGGTTACATGGTCAAAAACTTGCCTATGTCAAGTCTGTCTGCTCTGAAATGGGGAAGCTGCAGTTTTGCTCCCAGAATGTGAGCTCAAACTGGGGAGAGAAGTAAGGCACATAGAGATTTCTGTTGGGCATCACATTATGATGCAGTCCTGACCTTTATGTCAGACATTCTGAATTGGTAATACCCGTTAATGTTAGTGGCTACCTCAAAAGATGACCTGGCCTGTGTTCAGGTTCAGATGTTGTAGCCAGCAACAGCTGTGAGTGGAGCCATAGAAGTGAAGCTGCTGAATACCTTGCAAGCTCACACTTCATCTCATCAAGCCTGCACTTAGGCCGTTCCTCATCAAGATGCCAAGCACTCAGCATGGCCACTGACAGTATTTAGCAGCAATATTACAAAGCCAGAGTCAAAAGAAATCACTGCATCAGACTGAGGAAGGAATGTATTAAAAGCAGGGGTGGGAGCGGGACTCTAAGCAGGAGGGTTTGCTCTTTGCTTCCTTATTGACTGCTGGTGTCATATTTTTGTCTGCTTAAAGTCTGTTTTCCTTCTGGCTCTGATTGTTCACTTGCCCTCACTGGGTCCCATTGTCTGCAGGCTCATGGATTCACTGAGGTTCAGGTTGCACTGACTAGGGCCTCTCTTCCTGCTTTTGGTGGCTCCTGCCCTGGGAATCGGATTTGAGCGTATGCAGCACTTGCTGCTGCTGCCTGATGACAAGGGCTATTTATGTCCCCTCTGTATGTCTTCCTTTTTCCCCACATTCTCTGTCTCCTCTCACATATTCTTGCATATCCATTCACATCTTTTTGTCTTACTCCTTCCATTACTTCAATGTTCCCTTCTTTTTCCCTCTCCTTTTAAATGTTGATTTAGCTTTCAGGATTCTTGTATCTCTGAAAAGTACACATCACGTTTAATACACTCATACAGAGCACTACAGCTTTTTTAAATGTCTCCTTATTATCAAAACGTAACAATACCAAAAATGCATCTCTTACCTGCATATCCCATATCACCGAACTTCCCAGAGATCCCTTTCTCCATTGACTTGATAGATAGCACAAGAGGGCTCTGCGAAGCAAATGCGTAAGTTAGAAAGCCTGACTGAAGAAGGCACCTGTGGCAGTATCAAAGCTGAAGCATACAATGGGTTTAACATTTGAAATCAGAGTGTTCTCCTGAATCTGAATTTTAGATTCTTGCTAACCAGATTTCATCCCATTCCACCAGCAGAAGGAGAAGGGATTTGATGAAAGAGAGGGAACAGCTGTAATCAAATCAAGGAAAAGTAGGAGAACATAGAACAGAGAAAGAAAAGGACCAGATAAGAAGACAGATCAGGTCTTGCTGGGAGTGACGCACAACAGAACAAAGCAGAACAAAACATCACCTTCATCTCCTGTGTTTTCCCTAGTGTGGTTTTCCAGGACTAGTTGGAAAACACATTTTTGTAAACACTGATGATCCAATGTAGAGTTACAGTAAGAGAAGGAACCTGGAATCTCATGACAGTATTTGATGGGGTCAGTTTTCAGAGTCACTACTGAAGTTTGTTATCCCTCTCCTGTAACCACCAGGATGTCAGAATAACTCAGACTTTACCAGAAGTGGTTTCTTAGATACCAGCGATTTTCAAAACCTCAAAGGGATACATTTTCATGAAGTTACAAGCAAATGGAAACAGGAGCCTGTGATAAAAAGTTTCAATGCTCTGTGCTGTAAGAGTGTGTCCTGCCAAAGGTGTAATTACTTGTCCAACATGGTGGAAAAGTTAAATCTTCATGACCTTTTCCATGTACTGCTGAACAAGCAGACAGAGCTGTGAATGACTGATGGAAAAGAAATATCAGAGAATCACAGAATGATTTGGGTTGGAAGGAACCATAAAGCTCCTCCAGCTCCAACCACCTGCCACAGGCAGGGACACCTTCTACTAGAGCAGCTTGCTCTAAGCTCCTTGTGAAAGACCAAAATGAGTTGTTTCTAGCAGCATGGTATTTAGAGTCTTTTCCCAACTCCACTTCATGTAGAATTTGTACAGCACAACATGAAATGGGGGATGCAAGTTGGGTTTTTAAGCACATTCTTCCTCTTCAGCTTTGAGCCATCTGTGCTCAGGCAGCCTCCTGTTGGGGTGAGGCAGCGTGGAGGTTTCCTGTGAAGCCTTAACTGTAGAAATAGCTTGCTGGGGAAATACAAGTCCCATCCGTTAATCTTTTCCCTAATCAAGCCCATATGGCAACCATAGAGTGAAACAAGCCAACTACAGGGTGTCCAAGCTCCTTCAAGCTGTTCGACACCAGTAAGGAACTGAGTTCTTTCCCCACACAGGACCAGCAGTATGCCTGCCCGTGTATGGGGACTGTGGGGTAATTCCCATTCCTGGCTGATGAAGAAGATGTGCTCACAGATACTGGTGTTTACACCAGGTCTTACTGGGGACCAGTTTCCCATTTCCATCCTCTGAGGAAGCTAAGCCACCATCATTAGTCGAGGCACCACTCACCTTTGGCAGACAAAGCTTCGGGCTCTAAAGCAGTCTAAAGCTACACAACCATTTGGCTGATACCTATGAAATGTAAACATGCTTTATCCTGTCCCCCAAAAAATTATACAAAGAGCTTTCCTTGGTGAGGCACCAAGGACCAAATAAGAGGCTTTTTCCTCAAAGTTTCCTTATAATCCAATAATTTACTATCACATTTGAAGATTTTTCTCCTTCTTTAAGCTTAATATAAGAAGCGGGATTCAATCTGATCACACTGCAGATCTAGCAACATCATGAACAGTGGATTTTCTTAACTACTGGGTTGAAGGGAAAGTGAATTTGTGCAGGGACACACATACCTTGAGATATATGAGCCAAGCAGCTTAAAATGTTGGTTTGCCCTGACCTGACAAGCTTGTTGTTTCTGGCAATGCATAATCTCTTCTAATATACTACCAGGAAAGTAATGGCTGTTTGAAAATGCTTCTAAACTGCAGGTTATGTTGAAGGCTGACACCTCAATAGAAACTATACCATCTCTTCGGGAAGCCTGTTAAGAGCAGATAGTAGTAAGGGTTTGTGTTGATTCAGGAGAAAAATGGATAAAGAAAGATTCCCAATCAACTTGTTGGAGGTTTGTGCAGAAGCTTAAACTTAAAGCAGGCACTGCCAATAGAGATTCCCATTTCCTTTGCTAAGGCCATGAGGTGTTGTCCTGCCCATCAGTGTGTTTTCCTAAGAGTGTGCTTCTCTTACTCAGCAGCAGCAGAATGTTAAGTTGTGCATGTAAGGCTCCAGTAAGCTTCCTTGCAAACACTCTTGAGAATAGGATCCAAATGGGATGAAATTACACGTAATCTGATCGTGTTCGGTTCTACTCGAAATCTTTCAGTGTCAAAATGGAAAGAATACAGCATTGCTTTTCCTCATGCCAGAGTTCACACTGGAGTGATGTGAGCACAGGAAAATGAGGCAATGTGAGAAAACACATGTGTGGGGTAAACGGTCACATTTGCTTTAGAGAGTCTTTATCTGAGACTGGAATGGTTTGGTGAACTAGAAATAAAGTATAAGAACCTGACCCCCTCTGTCATCAATACGAAGCTAAGCTTTGCCTCTTGTTACTCAGCCATGGCTTATATGAAAAAGCTGGTGATTAAGAGATGTGTATGAAAAACTCAGCATCACACATGGCACTGGTCAGCAGGGCTGTGGCTGCAGCAGCGCTGACACTAGAGATTAACATTTGTCTATGGGCTGGGCAGTGAATCTGTGCTGCCAAGTGCTCTGTACATTTACACCATAACATTCCATTTACAATAATGGCTGTAAGGACATCCATATCATAGAATCATAGAATCATAGAATCACAGAAGAGTTTGGGTTGGAAGGGACCTTAAAGCTCACCCAGCTCCAACCCCTGTCACAGGCTGGGACCCCTTCCACTGGAGCAGCTTGCTCCAAGCCCCTGTGTCCAGCCTGGCCTTGAGCACTGCCAGGGATGGGGCAGCCACAGCTTCTCTGGGCACCCTGTGCCAGCGCCTCAGCACCCTCACAGGGAAGACCATCTTCCTAATGTCTAATCTCAGTCTCCCCTCTGTTAGTTCAAAACCACATGACTGGAGACTGCTTTGAGCAATTCTTCATCTGCAGTCTATTCAAAAACACACAAGGGAATTAAATTAACTTTGGCCGTAGGATGAGGAGAGGTGGTTTCAGTGAAATTGCACCACCTTAAGATCCACACTGAATCAGGCCTCAAATTCTGCATCAAAAGTCCTATAGTCATTGTGTTCCCAACTTGCTTTGATCTAGAACCTAGAAAGCCCTGCGTTCTCACTCACATCACACATTATGTGCTTCAGACGATGTAGTGAGAGGCTCAGGCCAGTACTTGCTCTTCACATCACCACCAATGCTTCCCATCCATGCATGGTCAAATTCAGAGCTGCTTAGTGTGCCCCTTGGGTTCTGGAATGGAGTTTGTCCTTCCTAGACTTGGGTCTAGAGCACCACCCGACTTCCCAAACTGTTCTGTGGAATTCCCCAGAACTGGGATTGGAGGAAGCCTGTGGGAACTTGTCCAGCTCTATTTCCATTATCCTGAGTTACGTCAGAACTGTATTCAGAAAACAGGTTCCTTTCTCATTTTGAATTGGATCTGGGAGCTTCCGAAGTTCTACAAAGGAGAAGGTTGGGTTTTTCTTCAGACTTCTCTCAAGCTGTGAAATTCAGACCTGCATTTTGCCCTCCACCACAGAACTCGCATTCTGCTTCACTGTAAGACTGCAGCACAAGTGCTAAAGGTTTTTCTAGCCCAGTTCCAAACATTCGGGTACATCTTCATCCCATGTCACCTGGTTCTGGCCCATTACAGAACAGCAGCTGGGGAATCCTCATGTTATGTGCTCGACAACCAAAAGAAATACATTTCAAACAATGAAGTAAGTTCTGTACCAGTCGCTGGCCAGCTGGTATTGTGAACTGTTACAATTCATCAGCAAAACAGAGGAAGGAAGTGTTTTAAAGCAAGATTATATTATTTTCCTCAAGTTCTTATTATGAAATCTTCCTGAAGTGAACTTTCAAAACCTGAAAGCCCTTCCAAAGGGAATGAATGGAACAGGGCAAACCAGAGACTCGCTGGGGAGCAGTTAAAAACAAGGGGAAGGTCCAGCATGCCAGTGAAAGAAAGGAAGAGCCCATTACCAAGTGTTCAGATTGGGGAGACAAAACGAAAGAAACCACAAGTAACAGAAAAGCATAAGTAGTCTGTAAAAGCATATGGTGTTTCTGTCCTCTTAATAATTATAGATTGGAAAGCACCCAGTGTCTTCCCTCCCACTGGAGGGAAACAAGCCTGAAAGCTGAGAAAGCAGATAAGGCGAGCACTGATGGATCCACTGTACAGGAGACTGCAAGATGTAGCAAATCACTGCCAAAAAAGTGCCTTGAGATGCTTCAGGAAAGAAAAAAATGCTGAGAAAAATCTGGTTTATTTTTACTCTCATTTCAGAAACAAAATACATCTGAAAACCACGAGAAGAAAATGTGGCTTAAATGAAAATGACCCCTGACCATTACGTTCACTACAGTCAGATAAAACACATCCTGTTTTTGTAACTTTCTTATACAAGGCAGATCCTGGTCTGTATATGCTCTCTCCAGACAAAGGCTTGACCTATAGTTGAATTTAAATTAGAAGTAGGGGAGGTGATGGAAAATACAAGGTGCTGCTCCCACTTCAGTTAAGATAAAGGGTGAAATCTGCCTTTGGGGAACTGCGGAAAACAGAGTGAGTTCATTGCACTGTCTCTCAACTAAAATTACAAAGAGTTTAGAAATCCCCTGCCAACATACCCACTGTATCACTTAATTAAAGGACACTTAAAATACATGCCATGCCTTCCATACAATCGCGACAACCTGTCACACAAGCTGCAGCAGCCTGTTCTTGATAACTGTGTTCTGGAACATTGACGTTGAGGTAGAAAAGCATAATCATGTCGTGTCCCGTCTCAGCCCCCCCAAGTCTTTCCATGGGAAGAAGGAATCGTTGTTGTGCATAAAGGAATCTTTTTTCTCCTTGCCTAGACTTTATGGGAAAGCTGGGGAAAGCTTGGAGTGTGCAGAGCCTCCAGGAAAGCCATAGGTGAGTGGAGTCATAAGTGTATCAGACCCCCTCTTTGTGAGACTGCTTATCCAGAGATGGCTGAACTCACTTCTAAGCCTCTTTCATGCAAGAAGTCAGGTGAGAAGATCTCCTCACTTAGAGTAAGATCGATCTCACTTAACCTGTGTCTACAATGTGTGTACCTACATGTAAACTAGGTGTCTGGGCTCCCATTCTGGTTGCTGGAGGGCTAGTCAAAGGACTAGGGCATGATTCAGCTCATTATAAAACAGACATTTATAGCTGATGGGATTAATCGCACCCTAAGCTCCACTGATCAGCTCTTCATTGATTATACTGGGAAATGGTAAATACTTGCTCGGATTTAGATGTCTGGTTTATAAATGCCTAAGATCAGGTTAAATTTGCAGCCTGAGACACCTACCAACACCTGTCTTCTAGATGCAGGTTAAGTGTCTAAGCTCCCTTTGCAGATAATGGTGATCTGATGAGTAGTCAATGAACTTTGAGTGCTCTCAAGCTTACCAACCGTAGGTGCCTCCTCTGACCATGATGGGAGCTATGCCAGCTAGCTCACATGTAAACACCTACGTGCAGACACCTAAATTTAGGTTTCTTAATCTCTGTGCCAAGTCTAACCTTTACATTAGGGGAATGAATCTGCTTCCAGTCAACTTGGTAGAAACACAGGCTTAAAAATCCAGATTTGAATAACTCTGATGAACTAGAGGGAGAGAAGTAAACGGTAGGGAAAACAGAGTCTGAAGTGTGTTGAGAACTGAATATAAACCAGTGTAAGAACCAAACAGGAATCTGCTCTGTATGTGCAGTATCTTGTCTTTAAATATATACATACCTCCTACTCAGCTGTTCAGATGCCAGAACAGGATCTGCCTGTGTAGAAACAGATCAGGATCGTTAGTCCTCTTCATGATTATAAGCTGATTATCTATTTTTGAGTAGATAAAACACACTTTGTGATTGTTCATCCTGACTGACAAGAAAACGTTTACCTGGCATTGAAATCTGCTGCCTGGTTGATACGTTCAGTCATCTCAACATCAAAATCAGTGTTGATACATCAACGATCTGAATGATTCATGGTATTTCTGTTGCAAATGCAAATCAGGGATTCATAGGTTTTAGTCTTTTCAGGTGATGATATTGTGTGCTCACGTAGGTCTAAATATTCAGCATTTGATGCAGTCTAAAAAGCATCAGGTGCGCAGTCTATTTTTGCCAGAGATGGTCTGTGCAATGAAACATTTTCAGTGCTAATTAAAGCACTCTCATACAATGACAGTGAGTGCTAGACAAATACCTTGTAATCAGGCAGCACTCCAAATCTGCTCCTGCGTTCATACTGGATAGTGCTGATAATTAGCCTCTTCCCAACCATAATGTCTGAGAAAACATAACTGGAAGGGACATTGAGATGGGCTCATTCTCTGTATTCTCCTACCCCCAGCTGGATCAGCTGTTCCTGAGGTTTCTAATTAAATATACCCTGGGTTTAAAATGCATTAAAATGATGCCTTGTTCTTTGCTGTTTCCTTTGCAGGATTGGACATTGTCTTATTTCCTTTCGGGGGACAGGAATTGCTTGGATCAAAGAAATGGGTAAAACAAAACCACACACACTTTTGGGTTTATACAGAATCCTGGAGAGAATGCAGCTACAAATGACCTGTCCATGCAGAGAAAGGAGACTGGCTCTTTTGTCCCAGCTGTCGTGTTTGAACATAACTGAAAGGGGAACAAGAGGCTTGAAGATATGGAGAGGAGAATTACTGTTTGTCAAAAGCCTGCTTCTTCCTTCAAAGAGTAGCAGAGTCTCCTAATGATAACAACAGGCTTCCAAAAGCCATAAAACTATTCCTGAGCAATATCCAGTCATGCAAGTCTAATAACAGGAACAGGCCCAAACCCTTGAATGCATGTCAGTCTTCTTTTACAAGCCAGTGGAAGCTGTAGGCGTACAGCTGAGCAGGATATAGTTCACAGCTTGACATTCCTCATACCTGAACCCCTTCCCATGGTGAATCTGCGTGAAGCTATAAAAAGGAAATGGGGATTCCTCAAGACAAATTCTAATCCATGCTCTAGCAGATAGGAGCAAATGGGGAAAACAGACAGCTCAGTGTGTTACAGGAGAACTCCCTCAGCGGAGGACAGATCCAGAGCTGATGTAGTGAAAGGGGGCATCAAAACATCTCTAGTTTAACGCCCTGTGACCAATGAGGCTGTGAGCAGACAGATTTCATTTCAAAGCAGCATTGGAGTTTCTCTAATTTAGCTTGTGCATACCTAGTTTTAGTCCCTAAACTTGAAGATCTGGGCCAATATTACTGCAAACGTCCCTCCATGTACACCATGTCTGCTTAAAAACAGAGTTCAGAAAGGGGGAAAAAAAACAAACTAGAGGTGTCCTGGCTCACATCTGTAGTGACAGCAGTCCCCGTTCCTGGGGGAACCAGGTCTCAGCACAGGAAGAAGCAAGTCATGAGGGCAGCTGCTAAGGCAGGAGTGGCAGCCATCCCCAAAGCCACTCTGCAGTTCTGGCTCAACTCTCACCCATGTTCATGGGTTGTCTGTTCCAGCTCCTGTGCCAGAATGTCTTTACAGCAGCTTCATTCCGCTCCTGTTACTGTCACTCCAACAACCCCCTTTTCAGTATCTCTTCTCCTTTCTGTTTTCTTCCCATCTGTATTCTCATAACTAGTCTCACATCACCAAAATGCTACATAACCTACATGCTTGTTGTCAAATTGCAACCTTCATTCCACATATACATTAAGCTGCTTTTCTCCAGCTCTGAGCTCTTTTGGAGCAAGGAGTATAGTGACGTGTGGGAAGAAACCTTGTAGTTTCTCAGCCTTAGGCACTTGTGTAATAAACACGATTAACCTTCCTAATGTCCCTGTTATTTCACTTCTATAGATTGATCTGCACCTAGACAACTGGTTAATGTTGATGTATGCTGGAGAACAGTAGTTGGTCTACTGTCAAAAAGCTGTGCCATGATGTACTTAGGCTGTTCTGCTGTTTTGGGAGCCAAGGTGCTGTCTGAATTCCATCGTATACTGCTCTGTGGCTCTGAGACCACACAGCTGTTACCAGCACTGCATACCCAAAAGCTGAAGGCAAGTCTTGATGAACCCTCATGAGTTGCTTCTAGCATCAGTGCTTCAGAATTGCTGTACCAGGTCGGAAATCCAGCAAGATGGAAACCTGGTGCCAGTGAAGTCCGTAAGAACCCAGGCATTAACATCCAACAAGACCGAGATTCAGCTGGCAAAATCAGACACTCTCCAACCTCAGCAATTCAAATGCAACCTCATGCCACTGTCAACAACCAGATCTTAGAGTGGTGAGGCACTGGAATGGGTTGCACAAGGAAGATGTGAAAGCTCCATCCCTGGCGGTGTTCAAGGCCAGGTTGGGCAGAGCCTTGGGTGCCATGGTTTAGTGTGAGGTGTCCCTGCCCATGGCAGGGGGGTTGGAACTGGATGATCTTAGGCCCTTTCCAACCTTAACTATTCTATAACTCATGAAAAATATGAAGAACCTGGAAAGCTTCACAGCCACCATTAATGCATATAACTGTATTTCATTTACCTCAGATGTCCAAATAGATGCCATTCGTCTCCCGCAAGGTCCCTGCTGGGAACAGTGGCATCAATTGAAGTGCCCTAGAGCTGAACACAAAAGCTACACCAGAAACAAGAAGAAACAAACCAACAAACAAAAACGTGGAATTTAAATCAATGAATAGCTAGGAATGGTCTTTTTTGGCCTCCTCCATGGCAAATACTGATAAAGGAGAAATACAGGTAGCTTGTGTTTTAAAATAAGCAACACATTAAACTGCATCATTTTAAAGAGACCTAGCCAAACCTTCATGTTTTGCATACTGTACAGATCTAGTTGGACAAATAACATACCCAGATTTAAGTAAATTAATATCAGCAGGATTCGGTAGGATGTAAATTGGGGAAGCACATTTGATTTCCTTGTCTCTGATGAGAAGAGAAGGGAAAGTGGTGCGCACATGTCTGGCTCTCCTGCCATCTTGTGAAGCACAAGCTTCTCATACAAGTGGAACGAGAAAGTGAAAATGAAAGCAAAGATAAATAACACTAATGTGATCAGTTCATTAAAATGTGCATTGAGAACTGGTAAATCCACTGCCATATCAAGAATCTTTGCAGTGCTAATCAACACAGCTCTCAAGAACAGACACATAAGGATGAAAATCTCAGGTTTACTGCGGTGTTGCTGTTGTGCAGGTTGGTTCTTCGTGAAACAACAGTGTAAAAGTAAATGTAAGGAGATTAACGTTATCATGGGGGCTATCTTAGCCTGGTTTCCTCTGGAAAGATCTGCTGCTGCGTTTGTCAGCAGGTTGGTGTTCTCAGTGATTTTAAGTACCCACATCTCTTAAGAACACCAATGGCCAGAGAAGGACTAGAGACCCAAATTACACCTTCTAATTACACCCAAATCATGTTAGAGGAAAGCTGCAGAGCTCACTGGGTGATCGTCTAGTGTCTGACCTGCCAAAAGCCTGCACCCTTCACACCACAGCATGTCTTGCTCCATTAGTGGGCAGGATGACTGGGAGGACTGGAGCAGGGGAAGCGAGAGGGTGGGTGATGCAGTGATGGGGACATGACAACACGAGTTATTTCTGCAGATACACAACTAGTACCGAATGGTTTCTAAGCATTTTACTTCAGCCTTGCACAGACACCGTGACCCAAAGTCCCCCTCTTATATAATCATAGAATCCCAGCCTGGTTTGGGTTGGAAGGGACCTTAAAGCTCCTCCAGCTCCAACCCCTGCCACGCACAGGCAGGGACCCCTTCCACTGGAGCAGCTTGCTCCAAGCCCCTGTGCCCAACCTGGCCTCCAGCACTGCCAGGGATGGGGCAGCCACAGCTTCTCTGGGCCATCACCCTGTGCCAGCGCCTCAGCACCCTCCCAGGGAACAGCTTCTGCCTCAGAGCTCAGCTCAGTCTCCCCTGTTGGGGCAGGTTCAAGCCATTGCCCTTGGCCTGGCCCTACAGGCCCTTGTCCCAAGCCCCTCTCCAGGTTTCCTGCTCTTCCAGCCCTCTTGACAGATCTGGGTGGCTCCCGAAACATTTTCTTTTTTCCTGCAAAACTAAAATCATTCTTTATTATAAAACTGCCCCTTTTAATTCGTGGGTTTGCATTTCCTACATACAGAATTGTTGTCTTGGCTCCTTATGTATTAATATTTCCTCTGCCTGGAAACAGGAACCAGGAGCACTTTGACACAGAGAGTTACAGGATGTTTCTGCACAGTATCAGACAGCTGTGTTGAATCAGGCGCCTTCCTTAGTGCCAACACGCTGCGAATGTAACATGTGTGGCCTTGATAAGATAAATGGGTGCAGGGAGAGCACTGGGACTATCATGGTCCAAGCCCACACTCCAGCCTGGTCTTCCCTCCCCTATGAGGGGTGAAAATACACACGAACAGTCGGCAGCTTCAAGGGTGATTCCTTGTCCTGCCCGTGGCTGCCACATTCAACACAGCACAGGGGAGCTCAGACACATCAGCATTATGATACCTGAGTCACTGACAGCCCATTAATGAGCACTGACCTGGATCAAGCCTCTTGCAAGAAATATTTCACCTGAGGACACCTGAAAGCATCCTCCTCCTCTTGCCCCAGGCCAGTATTGACATGCCTGGCTCCAAACTGAACTGATTTGTTCTGTGACTGTGTAAACTCTTCTACCCAAGGTGGATTTTACATCTCTTATATCTGTGGGTCTTCTGGCTTTGGTGGTGCCAAGGAACTGTTAGCTGGTAGGTACCTGCAGGCCTGAGACCAGCTCTGGGGCTCCCAGTGTAAAAAGGACATGGAGGTGTTGGAGCAAGTCCAGATGGAGCTGGTGCGAGGGCTGGAGCAGCTCTGCTCTGGAGCCAGGCTGAGAGAGCTGGGCTGGGGCAGCCTGGGGGAGAGAAGGCTCCTGAAGGGGAGACCTGAGAGCAGCTCCAGGGCCTAAAGGGGCTGCAGGGAACCTGGAGAGAAAGGGGCTTGGGCCAAGGGCCTGTAGGGCCAGGCCAAGGGCAATGGCTTGAACCTGCCCCAACAGGGGAGCCTGAGCTGAGCTCTGAGGCAGAAGCTGTTCCCTGGGAGGGTGCTGAGGCGCTGGCCCAGGGTGATGGCCCAGAGAAGCTGTGGCTGCCCCATCCCTGGCAGTGCTGAAGGCCAGGTTGGGCACAGGGGCTTGGAGCAAGCTGCTCCAGTGGAAGGGGTCCCTGCCTGTGCGTGGCAGGGGTTGGAGCTGGAGGAGCTTTGAGGTCCCTTCCAACCCAAACCAGGCTGGGGTTCCATGATTCTGGCATTCTCCTATTTCCCCACAGAAGGCATGCTCATTTGTAAGATTCTGATATTCTTATTGAATACAAATCCTATCTAACTGAAAAATAAAAGAATCTTTTCCTCAGTTGTAATCCAATTCCTCTGATGGTTCTTACGGGCTGAAAAGAAAAGGAATGAAAACAAATGAAATGAGGTGAAAAAAAGGCAGGAAACAGGTGAACAGGAAGAGTCCAGAAAATCCCACCTATTTTGCTGTGAAAAGAAGTTCTTAGCAGGGGCAGGGACAAGGTGGTCAGAGAGTGGCATTTAGTGGTGAGAGCTGTCATCTGCAGACGTGGCGTGGAGCAAAGCCACAAAACAACAGTGGCTGTTGCCAAGTACAGAGAACTTTCAGGCAAATATTTGCTCTTGGCCACAGGCAGCAGCTACACTTCACCTCTTCTTTCACACTGACGGTTCTATCCATAACCACAGAGAAAGAGGCTGCCTGGCCATGGCAGCGGGGTAGGAACTTGATGATCTCAAGCTCCTTTTCAACCCTACCTATTCTATAAACAGGGGAGGTTTAGATTGGATCTAAGGAAGAAATTCTTTGCTGTGAGGGTGCTGAGGCACTGGAATGGGTTGGCCAGGGAGGTTGTGAGTGCTCCATCCCTGGCGGTGTTCAAGGCCAGGTTGGACAGGGTCTTGGGTGCCATGGTTTAGTGTGAGGTGTCCCTGGTTATGGCAGGGGGGTTGGAACTGGATGATTTTAAGGTCCTTTCCAACCCGAACTGTTCTATGATTCTATGATTCCATGACATCTGGGAGTGAATGCTGAGATAGAGCCCGAGGAGCATCAGGCTGTGAGGATTCAGGTCCTTTGTTCCTCCAGTGAGGTGCCTGGGCTGGGATCAGCATTTGTACCTTTTGTGGGGCTGAGGGGAACACTCACACCACCTGCAGGCAGCATCTGACCAGTTTCCCTTGGCCCTCACTGTGCTGGTGTTGGCTGGGATAGAGTTAATTTTCTCCACAGTAGCAGGTATGGGGCTGTGGTTTAGCTTTGTGCTGTAAACACATGGATGTTTTCATTACTGCTGATCAGTGCTTGCACAGAGTCAAGGCCTTTTCTGCTCCCCACCACATCAGCCAGCAGCCTGCGGGTGCACAAGGAGTTGGGGGGCAGATACAGTGGGACCCCAGGGATACTCCATACTCCATACTCTATGCATCATGCTCAGCATATAGAGCTGGGGGAAGAAGGAGGAAGGGGTGGCTTTGGAAGACAGCAGGGCTCCCAATCCAGATACCTCAGGGCTTGAGAGGCATGGTAGAAAGCCTTGAATTTNGGGGGGGGGGGGGGGGGGGAAGGGGGGGGGGGGGAGGGGGGGGGGGGGGGGGGGGGGGGAGGAATGTTCAGAGGGATGGTGTTTGTCTTCCCAAGGAACCATTACACATGATAGAGCCCTGCTGTCCTGCCCGTGATGGGAAGTAGTGAATGAGTTCCTTGTTCTGCTTTGCCTCCATGCATAGCTTATCCTTTACCTATCGAACTGCTTTTATCTCAGCCCATGGGTTCTCTCACTTTTACTCCTCCAGTTCTCTCCCACATCCCACCAGAAAGGCAGGCAGCTGCGTGGGGCTGAGTTGCTGATGGGGTTAAGCCACGACACCTACACAGGTATATGGAGAGGAGGAGCAGCCTGCAGAGGCACTGGGAGCAGGCATCGGATTTAGACACTGACCAGCCCTGCGGAGGAGCACATACCTTTGCAGGATTAAGTATCTAAATTGGGTACCCAAGGTCAGATACTCGGAGACAGGGATGAATAACAACTTTTTCCAAGCCTGTTACAGCCTCACGTGTATTTTCACATCTTAAGAACTTCCTAATTGGAAGGCACATAACAAAAAATATCTAATGTTAAAGCCAGGGAAACACGACTCACTTTAAAACCTCTGAGGAAGTGAGGACAACGAAGGATGAAAAATGAGTGTAGGGAGGATAAGAAACAAAGAGGAACAGCGGTAGGTCTAGTAACGAAAGGGCTTTGATCGCTCACCTGGTTCTCAAGCTGCCGGGAGTTAAGCAGCACCCGTTGCATGGAGCAGTGCTGCCACACAGCGACAAAGAGCAGCTCTGAGCAGTGATTGCAAGCAACTGAAGAGGTAATGAGTGGGAGCTTTGTGTTAAGTGGCAAAGAAAGCGTTCAAACCCCGTGTAGATAAAGCCCTTAGAGATATGGCTTAGTGGTGGTCATGGACTTGATGATCTTAAAAGGCCTTTTCCAACCTGGTTGATTCTATAGGACGCTGGCTTGTGTGCCAAAGGAACACTTAAGTGCAATGACAGGAGGCAGCAGCAGTGCCAGAGAAGGACCTAACTGGGGGGTAGGTTTTGAGAGTGGCCCATAGGTTATTACAAAACATCAGCAGCACTCATGGAGTTAAAACTGGATTCAGGTCCTTTCTTTCAGCAGAAAAATCATCGATTTAAAAACCCCACCAACTTTACCTTAAACTTTTCTGATAGTCTGCTACACAGCAACCCTGGAACTGATTTTTGATGACTACTTCTATTAATGATATATTGCATCTCTTTCGGTGACTAAAGTAAAGTAGAACAATATCTTTTGAAAGACAACAGGGCTAAGAGCCAGAGAATGTTACTCAGCAGAGTGAGTCATATGAATTCCAGGTGGGAACAGAGTAAAGAGCCTATAGAAAATCCCATGCCAGGAGAGTAATGTCCTGAAGTTTCTGTGTTATTAATACCAATACAGAAAATATAAATCATCCAAGGATACAGTCATAGAACCATAGAATAGTTCGGGTTGGAAAGGACCTTAAGATCATCCAGTTCCAACCCCCC
>NDXB01010714.1:57091-97059 GCA_002631895.1 Agapornis roseicollis | reverse complement strand
TCCCGTGCCCCCTCTAAGGTTTCTCCCCCCTTCTTCTAAAAAAATTTCCCCCCCCCCCCCCCCCCCCCCCCCCAATAACAACAAAAAGGTCTCCACAGCACTGCTATCTCTTTCAGGGCAGCAAGAGGTTATGATGTAGCCATCCTAACAGTAAGCTAGACGCCATCCTAACAGTAAGCTAGACTTGTCATTGACAATTAATTGCATGTATGTCCTGGGAAGGCACCAGACAAATTCCAGTCAAAACGGGAAAGACACGCAACATTGCAAAAAGGGTTGAAATTCTATTGAATGCTTCTATTCACCATATAGAAAGTGAAAAATGCATCAGTCTTTGCAGGAAGAATAAGTAGGTAAAAGATACAATCACTTTCACCACTTGCATTTTTCTTTATATGCCTTTTAGCTGTGCTGCTCAGCGCTGTGTTTGTGGAGGTTTATACACTCCGACAAATTCTACTTGCTACCTTAAGAGCATTTATTCCTCATGGAAACTCATTTCACATCTCATCAGTTACAGCAACGAGATGGGGAAGCTGATTTCTTGTTTCTTGGAGATACGTGCATGCTAGGTTGATGGCACAGCCACAGTCTGAGCTGAACTGAGTCCTGGCTTCAGCTCCCCCACACCTCCTTTGGCCTGGGTGTTACCCAGGTTTAGAATTTGTTTCTCTTTAAAAACAGACTTCAGGCATTTCCAAAGAAAAGCACTGCAATGGAAAACACACTTTCATTTCAGCTCCCCTTTAGCAAGCTGGACAACAGTAGATGTGAGCATTTGATTAAGGTGTGCTGCAGACATTTTGATGTATTGCTTTGTTATTCCCTTTCATAAGCTTTTCTACATAGCTCAGTATCACTTATGGTAGACCGTGCTGAGATGGGTTTTGAGACACTGCCAGCACTTGGCCTGTTTGGCTTGTGGGGTTCGTGACACTATGTGGTAAGTCATGAGCATCTGTGCATGAGCTGTGATCTAAAGCAAACCCAGAAACCATGGAAAAATCACACAGCATCACAAAACTCCTGCAGTTAGTTCCCCCTCCTCCTCCCTTAAAACTATCTGTTTACTCAAGTTATGAAGCCATTTACTTCTGGAATCTGCTGAGTGTTTTGGCAAAGTTATGGCAAACTTTGAGGTCACAGAAAAGACCTGTGATCTCATTATTAGATTTCCCAGGGTAAGAAAGAAGAAGGTACCTCTTACCATAGCATTCTCATTTTTCCATTTCTCCCTTCTATCGCATTACTTCTTACAATTGGACATGATAGGAAAGAGCTGTACAGTCTGTTCAGGGAACTGGAGCTGCACTCACAGCTGAGGGAAATTAAAGGCTACACGTGATAGCTATTAGTCCTGATGTACTAGGAGGGAGTGCTTGGTGGTGAGTACAGTGTGAGGCTTTGAAGAGCAACTAGGGAGGAACTAAAAAATATTAAGAGCATAAGGAGAAGATAACCTTGAAATGTTGGGACTAGAAGCCTCTCTCTCAACAAGCACTCTAAGCATTAGTGTCCTCACAGCTGCTGACATGAAGCTACTCTAGCACTGCAAGGTACTGACCACAAAGTGGTCGAAAGGCTTCAAAAAGGAGCTTACCACCTGTGGAAAATTTGCCTGCCTGACTTTCTCATCCAGAAATATTGGGTAGCTCAGAAATGCCAGACAATCATAAAATCATAGAAAAATTAAGGTTGGAAAGGACCTTAAGATCATCCAGTTCCAACTCCCCTGCCATAAGTAGGGACACCTCACACTAAACCGTGCCAAACAAGGCCTCGTCCAACCTGGCCTTGAACACCGCCAGGAATGGAGCATTCACAACCTGTCTGGGCAACCCATTCCAGTGCCTCACCACTCTCACAGGAAGGAATTTCTTCCTTATATCCAGACTAAACTTCCCCTGTTTAAGTTTGAACCCATTACCCCTTGTCCTGTCACTACAGCCCCTAATGAAGAGTCCCTCCCCAGCATCCCTAGAGACCCCCTTCAGATACTGGAAGGCTGCTAGGAGGTCTCCACGCAGCCTTCTCTTCCCCAGGCTGAACAGCCCCAGCTCTCTCAGCCTGTCTTCATATGGGAGATGCTCCGTCCCCTGATCATCCTTGTGGCCCTCCTCTGGACTTGTTCCAACAGCTCCATGTCCTTTTTATGTTGAGGACATACCAGAAATGCACACAATGCTCCAGGTGAGGTCTCACGAGAGCAGAGGGGCAGGATCACATCCCTTGACCTGCTGGTCATGCTCCTTTTGATGCAGCCCAGGATATGGTTGGCTTTCTGGGCTGCAAGCACACACTGCAGTCGGCTCATGTTCATTTTCTCATCGACCAACACCCCCAAGTCCTTCTCGGCAGGGCTGCTCTGAATCTCCTCTTTGCCCAACCTGTAGCTGTGCCTGGGATTGCTCTGACTCAGGTGTAGGACCCTGCACTTGTCATGGTTAAACTTCATGAGGTTGGCATCAGCCCACCTCACAAGCGTGTCAAGGTCCCTCTGGATGCCATTCCTTCCCTCCAGCGTATCCACCGAACCACACAGCTTGGTGTCAGACAACTTCTAAAGTGATTCCCAGTTGCATTTTTACTGTTTAGGACAAGCATGTGAATGTGCAGGACAGACTACTCTGGTGGGTCCAGGAGCACAGTAGATAAAGCTCCAGGATAGCAGTTAGGCAAAATCAGCATGGCAAGAGAAGTGGTCTAGGGTCTACAAGATTCAGTTTCAGCTGCTAAGAACACTTTCTTTGCTCCACTACCTTACCTTTCCTTCTGGTGTCTTTTGCAAGTAAATCAATGAAATTGAGATTTGTTTTTGAATCTTTCCTACATGCTCCTGCAGTAGAAGGCAGAGATTTTTAACCAAATTAACAACAGTGGGGCCTTCATAAAGTATGAAGCTCTAACCTTCATTATGCAACTAAGGACTTTTAATTTTAATTATAAACATAGAATCATAGAATAGTTAGGGTTGGAAAGGACCTTAAGATCATCTAGTTCCAACCCCCCTGCCATAAGCAGGGACACCTCACACTAAACCATGGCACCCAAGGCTTCGTCCAGCCTGGCCTGTTAGTGTATTTCAAATTGGCTTCAAAAAGCGTAAACCAGCTCCATGGTTCTAAACACATGTTGAAATGCCCCTCCTCAGTGCCTTTACTGGAAGGCATTTAAATAAAATTAGTGTTAAGTGCCTAAGGATGAGAAAGAATAAAACTGATTAGCTGTGTGTGCCCAATAATAATAATAATAATAAAGTGGAAAATATTTTGGACTAAAATTACTGGACACATCTTTAGTATGTCATATGTGAATTTAACTGCATGACTTCCACTCATGTTAATGGGAGCCACTTGGCTAAATTTCTGCTCAGTGAGCTAATTCATCCCTAAGGGATTAAGCTTAAATTTAAACTTACAAAAGCCATTTAATGTTAAATCTGAAACACTGTCTTGAATTCATATGGTTTTCAGAGAGCAAAGGAGTAATGAAATAAATTAGCAGTGATGTACTAGTGTGAATATTGAATTTTCTGAATTTAGTGTTCAATTTGTGGTGGTCAAAAGTCATGACATCATGGATCTGACCAATACCTGGTCAGTGTGATATTCTAGTGCCCCAGAATCATTTGCTCCCAAACATCGAATAGAAAAATAATGAAGCCTTGGGTGACATGGTTTAGTGTGAGGTGTCCCTGCTTATGGCAGGGGGTTGGAACTGGATGATCTTAAGGTCCTTTCCAACCCCAACTATTCTATGATTCTATGTTTATAATTAAAATTTTTTTTCTGGCTACTGTCAATAGTTGGCTTCAGTTCTGATACAGATGTGACCAATGATTCTTTTGTTTGTATTTTACTTGCAGCTCTCTCAGAATCCTTCTGATGAAAATATAAATGGCACAAATTATGTGATTTAAGGGTTGAAATATATAAACTAGTTTCGTTTCAATCTCTCTTGCTCTGTTCTATCTTTCACTGTGTCCTAATTCCCATTTTTTCCAAATTAAATTATACAAAACTTTTGAGCCACTTTCCTTACACACTTTTTTGATGTATATCTTCTCCCATATTTTTCTTGATGTGTTTTTTCTGCTTCTATCCATATTTTCTGCTCCTGCCTGTATCCTTCTAAGCATCAGTGGTCAAAACCCAGTATAAGTACCTCATCAATTTAAGCATGCCATCATATTTGTGTTACTTCCTGTTCACCTTTATTTCTGCAGAAGATTGTCACTTCCTTTTTTCCTATCATCACTGCACTAAACAACTATTTTCCTGAAGACCTTCACAGTGATTCATTATCCAACTTTTACTTCAACTTTCACCCTTTATTTTTCCTTCCTCCCCTCACACACTCAGTGTTACATGAATAGTTTAGAATACTCATCCTAATGCCTGCTGCTTTTCTAAACTGCATTTAGAATGCAGTTTAGAAATGCCTACATAGGCCTTCTGAAGTCCCTCATAGCCTTCTCTGCTGTTACAAGTGTATTATTGCCTGTGCTAGCTGTCATTTTTGCCACCTCTCTGTTCACCTCTCTCCAGATTGATCATACATGAAATAGCGCTTAATCCGTGTTCTAGAGGCACCCACAGAGAGCCACTTACTATGTGGAAAATTGTGCATTTCTTCAACCCCTTTGCTCGTTATCTCTTAATCACCTTCTAATCCGTGTATGATCTTGCCTGGTTGCTCTCTGAATGAAATGCCAGGTCTTTCGCATTCTTGTACAATGCTGTTCTGTATAAATATTTATTTATACATAAGGCATTCTGAGTTCATTTTATCAGTTCATAGTCATCTAAGTGGTTTACACTATTAATTTTTTTTCTAATTAACTTTTCTACCACTGAGATAAGACTTTCTGCTCTGTAATTACCAGGGTCATCTGCTGCATCTTGTTTAAAATTAGATAAACTATTAACTATTCAGTAGCCCTAGCTGATGCTGCATTCTGCAGTTAATTGTGATAAAAAATCTCTTCCCTTGGAAAAGAGTAGCCACATACTCACAGCAAGGCAAAGGTTTGACCTTCAACAGCTATCTGCTATTGCAGCCCTAGTGCCTCCCAAGTTAATGCCTTTAATTTTCACTTGAGACTTAAGCCAAGTGGTAAATCAGGTTCTTGTAAGAGATATATGTTAGAAATTAAGTCAGAATGGCATGCAGCCACCTGCTTTCAGACAATTGAAAAGATAATATCAAGTAACTTTCCTGGATAGGTTCACTTTGGTAAACATTGCTCACACTGGTTCTGAAAATACTGGTTTAGAGGCAAGAAGATAAAAAACTGCTTCCTTGTTTCTTTCCTCTCTAAATGTGTTCTGAATAAATGACAGAATCATAGAATCAATAGTTTGGGTTGGAAGGGACCTTAAAGATCATCTATTTCCAACCCCCTGCCATGGACAGGGACACATTCCACTATACCAGGTTGCTCAAATACCTGTCCAACATGGCCTTGAATACTTCAGAGATGAGACATCCATAACTTCTCTGGCAATCTGCTCCAGTGTCTCACTGCCTTCACAGTAAAGGATTTCTTCCTCATATCTAATCTACACCTGCCCTCTTTCAGTTTAAAGCCATTCCCCCTTGTCCTGTCACTACATGCTGTTGTAAATATTATAATGGATTTTGTTTTTATGCAAACATGAAGTCTTTTTTAAAAAATGCTGACTAGGAAAGAATCTAAGGCTGAAAGATTCAGCTGCTTCCTACAGGTAATAAATCTAGAGGGGAAGGAATTTACAAGTGACTTAACTGTCATTTCTAAGCACGGTTTAAGATGATGTAGCACAAAACAAGAGGAAGTGCAATCAAATGTCTCAAACAACACGTCTCTATGTTACTAAAAATAGTATTTCCAGTGGTATATGTGTTCATATTGTATCAGCCCTTTTCTGGGAAAAATCAGTCCAACATAGGCCTCATTCTTGAAAGAAAGCTCAGGAGGATGCTGTAGTAGCATCCACACAGAAAGGTAACAGAAGTTATCTGAAATTTCTTCTAAACCATCTTATCCATAAATGCCTGTTAACATTTCTGTCTAACATATATATAGCCTCTTTCCACTTTGCTCATTCACCACTTCCAAATACAATTTGCTCAGTGATGTTGTGGCATCAAAGATGTTAATATTAAACTTACTTAAAATCAGGCCTTCCTGCTCTGAGAAAAGCCTTCAGAATACATGCAAGCAATAAATACCCAAAAGAAGTACCAAAGAAAATAAAAAGAGTGAAAATACCTCATGATATTTTTTCACTGTTTTCCCTGACATGCACATGCAGGATTTCCAGTTTGAAGTCCCGCAGCCACAGTTTCCTCCACAGCGCTGGACAAGGAGGCATCGGGGGAAGAAAACGACAGTTGTCAGCTTCAGTTCCTCCCTTAAATTGACAGAGTAGTTTCTCGGAGTGCAGCTGTAACGTTTTACATCATCATTCAACCTATCCAGGTCAACTGCAATGCAAAAGAAGTTTCATTAGTAAGGTTGGAGTGGGACATTCCTTGGGTTTGAACCACTCCCCAGGCAGTCAGTAAAACAAGTGGTGTGACACTAGCTGGAAAATTTGTGAAATATAGCAGTGATTTCCAAACAGACAGACATAAACCCACCAATTTTAAATCATTAAAGGTGGCCATCCAGGCTCTCATCCTGTGCCCACTAACTCCCATAGCAGAGCTCACGCTGGCTATAAAGGTGAAGGGAAGGCTTGCCTGAAATATTGGCCTGAAAGCTGAAGGCTGGTTATTTTATTTGCTCTGTCACTGATCTGTTGGATCCTTGGGTAAGACATTTTCTCTCTGCTACTCTTTTCCCTTCTCTGCTTATACCTGGCTTACTTGGATGCTGAACTTTTTTTTGTTATTATAGACATAACTCCTTTTGCCTAACTGCTGGCATTCAAAAGGGAACACTTTAAACAAGGCTATTGCTGTGCTTATTAGAGAAAGGTCTTTGGAGAGTGATTCATCCCTTCCTCACAAGGGCATTTAGGACAGGTGGCATGACTTGCTTTCTAAAGTTGCCTATCTGTATTGTTTATGGATAGAGTCTAGATAACTCTCTTTTAGATGGTCAAATCAATCTAAGCAATATTAATTTCAGCTGGTAAATGTTACTATAATAGGCATACAAATAAACACAATTAAAACTAATGAGCTTCATTGAATGCCAGTAGTTGGCTGATGTTTAAATGCCTGGTATTCTCTGTGAGATATGTCATGTAAACAAGTAGTAAAGCCAACCATAAAAATAACTTATAGACTATCAATTGTGAGTTTAAGTGCTATTTCTAGCTTTAGCTTGTAAACCTAAAACAAAATAAAACCCCCCATCCATAAATATATTTTCCATAATTGTAACACAGATAAAAGTAACAAATTTAATGGCTTTCATTTCTCTAGAACTTTTCAGAGTTCTTTTTCTCTCCTTTTCTGCTTTCTTCTTTTCCTCTTGATTCTGTCCACCAACTAAGCATTCAAATGCTCAGGAATTCAATCAGAACTGGAGGACATGTCAGCTAGTGTTGAGTTCCCACCCCAAACAGTATTTGCTTATAGAAATATCATCAGGAAAATAGGAAGTGTTTAAATAAGAAATGAGATAATGTTGTAATGTTGGTGAACATATATTTTCATGGGCATGTTCAACAGGTCAACACCATTTCTGATCCTGATAGCACATACACATTTTAGTATAAGCATTTGAAAAACTTCCACAAAAGATACCTCTGTGGCTCAGTCCTTGTCAACATCACAAAGTAAACTGCGGAAAAAGCTGTTATTTGTAAATATCATGCACCTTTACATTCTGGCCTGGAGATATTCACAAGGCAGATATGCAAGATGCAACTCATAAATGTCACAAGTGCTACTATAGAAAATCATAGCAGCTTCACTTTTCTGGCAAGGTGTTATCTCAGTCAATGGAAATTTAGCAGATAAATTGTGATTTTATAGCAATTGTTATACATCTTACCATGAAATCTCAGTGGCTCTCTCCAGAGAGGTAGCATCTCTTCAAAAGAGGTATAGATCATCCTCCTGATAGAAGCACAAAATCAATGGGGCTGCTGGTATACTCATGCATTGGGAGAAAAATACACTCCAAATGTCCACAGCCAAGACTGACAAGTCCAGAGAATATTGGTTTCTTTGTTTTAACAGATGGTGTTTTCTTGTCTACTACCATTCTCGAAAGCCACCCCTTCTCGCTCCAGAGTCTCAGGCTAATTCTTCTCACAGGGAAGTGTTTCCCTCTACTCTAAATATTCTCATTGGGACTTTTTGCCACCAGCTTTGCATGCCAGTATAGCAAAGAGATATCTGGCCACTATTCATTTTAGCGAGTTGATGTGAAGGGAAAATTAACCAATGTAAAAATAGGGCAGATAATTTTGTGTCTTCACGATTAATTAAAAATCTTGAGAGGAAAGCCTGGATCATCCACACTCATGCAGCAATCTGTAGGAATGGATACAGATATGAGCAGGCTCCTATCAGGCTGAACAAGGACTAGGATGGCGTTTGCTGATGTTGCCTCTCTATACAGTTAGAATAAAATTCTTAAAAGCTTAAATCAGCCTTAATTCAGCTGAAGTAATGTAGGAAACAAGGTTTCCAGTAACAAACTGGTCATTAAAGAGAGCCCAGACACAGGTCACATGAACTGACTGACATCTGGAGATGTCCAGGGGACTGAATAAAATTTGATTTATCACAGATGAAATTTCCCCTCTGTCTCAATAGTCTCCCTTCCTGCATTGAGCTGGTACCTATTATCACTGATGCATTATCAACACAAAAAATGAGTCTTTGTAATAAGACTGGAAGAGAGGGAAAGCACCAGCATTCAAAGAGCCAGGGTGGGGGGGCTTTCCTGCAGAGACCATGTTATATTCATCACAGTGTTA
Organism: Agapornis roseicollis; assembly: GCA_002631895.1. Classification (NCBI taxonomy): domain Eukaryota; kingdom Metazoa; phylum Chordata; class Aves; order Psittaciformes; family Psittacidae; genus Agapornis; species Agapornis roseicollis. The sequence continues at coordinate 88,135 of NDXB01010714.1, read as the reverse complement.
CAAATATTAGCTTCAGTACTTGAGCTATTTCATTTAAGTGGCAAGGGGTAAACTGGCAAAGGGCTTTCACTGAAGGGAAGGCTTTGTTCATTAGCCTTCAAAAGCCTCATTTTGTTGACTTTCAGAAGTCTTTGCAAGGTCTCTTAGGCTGTAGCTGAGTCAGTACTGTGGAGAGCTGTTGACTTGCTTGAAGCATATGAGGGAATAACCAGATAATTAGGGTAATCTTTTTTTCTATGCAGTATGAAGGAATCAGTTGTTTTCAGTGAGGGCTCAAAACTTTCTCTGGATGCATTCTTAAGGAATTCTGTAATCAACTGGTAGCAAAATATATTTCATTTAGTGTATTTTAATATTTTGAACTATATTTGAAAAATCTGTGGGAAAGTTTCTAGTGGAAAATCGCATGAATTCTCCTTGGTGTCTTCTCAAGGCATTCTGATCCTAACTTCTTAGTATTTTTTGGGACCCCAAATCTCAAAGTTATCAGTTAAGATATTAATTATCTGCACTTTGTCATATCTTAGGTATCAGAGTCTAGGCTGGAATGGACAAATACAACAGCAGAAAGGTCTTATTTTAGTGATCTTGAAATAATAAAAATAACTTCAAGCAGCAGAAGAAAGGCTAAATAAGGGGTTTAAGAGATACACAAGTCATTTTCCATAAAAACTGATATGGAGATAAATACCTACACTCTTTTTGACTCTGGTCTACAGAAGTCCACTGTTTGGTGGGACAAGGTGAGCATACAATGTCTTCTGTGAACAGGGCATACTGTACTTTGACAGCATCAAACTGATACACAAGAAGACTTCCTAGTGCCTAATTAGCTTTAGACCATGGTTTGCAGTGCCCTAACAAAAGAGCACATTTTGCTCTGAACAACTCTCTGCTGAAAGCTTCAATATGCATTTTTCCCTGTCTTGTGATTGTTTTGCTGTCTCAAGCCAGTCCATTTCCTCATATAATAATGAGATTTTACAGTACAGTCAGTTTTATGCATCACTTCATTGCTGTAACTAAAAAGTAATCGAGCCTTGGTGTGATTGGTGTGAAATCCTACTGCTTTTCTTATAAGGACTGAAACCACTGGACTTCTTAATTTAAAACTATAACTAAAAGGTTCTCTAGACTAGATGTAAATAATTTCAAAGTGTTATTATAGAATGTCTGCATCAAATTTCAATTTAAAGGCAAGGCAGACATAAAAAAATACACTGGAACAGTAAGTTGGAAAATTGGGGTGAATTGTTTGTCCCCTCCTTCCTCTTAAATCCTGTGTCTGCATCCATCCCCATTTCACATAGTACTATGGCATGTGCTTGCCTTGAAACATTAATCTTGTGTCAAGTGGGGATCCAGAGCTCATCATCCATTTTCAAGTGTAGCTTAGTTTATAACAAAGGTTGTGCTGCTGTTTTAATTTTGACTTTTGGGTTTAAAAAATTCCTCTTATAAAGCATGGCATTTCACAGAGAATTATGAATACATTGAACCCTTTCTCCCAAGCATTCACTTTCCACTTGCACAAACTTGTGTGTCAGGGCTGTGTCAGGTAGAGCAAAGACATTCATTCAGAGCAGCACTGTAGCAGACTGAAGCTACGGTGTGGTTGAACTTGAATTGGAAAATGCAATCTCATACATACAATAAGCAGTTACATCTTTCACTGGTTAAATCACCTAAATGCACTGGCACTGATGAAATTATTCTCCATAGTAAATGTTGACCAAACACTGACCTTTAGTCTTCAACACATACAGTTAAAGGTTTTCACTGTTCCACTGCATATACTTAATGATACCACAATAAGTACTTTGTTAAATCTACCTGAAAACTTTGGTAGATATCCAAGTCTTTCTTTTGGGAGCTGGAGAAAAGATACTGCAATTTGGATTTACTACAGAATCACAATGCCAAAACAAACCTCGTCAATACAGCAACTATTATTTTAGAGGATGAGAGATCAGAATTGCAGTGGGATAATTGTTCACGTAAAACATGGTTCACAATATATAGGCCTATTATAGACTGGCAAATCAATTATTAGCTGTGGTATGGGTCAAGTACCAAAAGCAGGCCAAACTATGAGTGTCACAAGTGGACATAGCTTCATTGAAATCAATGGGACTGAAGCTTATTCCAGCAATAAATAATTTGCTGCAAGTTTCACGAGCATTTTAAAAAAGGAGTCTAATAAGAAAAGCTTTCACTGCAGTGACCAACAGGAATGTCACATAAACCACGAGGGAAAATCATATTTGTTGCAGGAGGGGAAGAGTACAGGTATAGATGTGAATTAGATGATTGTAAAATGAATGGATGTGGGTAGTTTGCATGCAACAGACAAATTGGCTCCCAGCTGAAGATGAGTGGAAGAAATTTCCTGTTTTTTTAAGCATGGGAAATACTTTGCAGGTATTTGAGAAGGTACTTGTAATATTCACATTTCCTGTGAATGAGCAAGCATTCAGCATTTGTGATGCCTGCACATTCTATTCTGGTGCACTGAAACTTGCTGGCAGCCATCCCAGAACCTTTCAAGGAAGAGTACATGGATGTTTGCAGTAATTTATTGGCCACTGTTTGCAGCCCCCTGAGAAATTACATTCCTGAGTTAAACTTTTAGCTTCTTGCTAGACCCTTGTAAGTAGTGACAATTCAAAACTATTGTTAAGGACATGGCAAAACTTGCCTGATCTTGGGAACCTGTTTGGATAGCAGAAACATTCCATGCAGACTTATGGTCTCATCTTGCTACTCCCCTTCTAGAGCACAGTGTGGCTATGCCAGCAAGTGTCTATTTATTTAACCTGTAAAGCTGTCCCTGCAGACAGATGTTATTGCAAGAATGTCCCACCTGATTAATTTCCTCTGATAGCCAAAGGCTTCATGCATACTATTTCCAGAAAAGAAAATGAGCACAGAGGCATGTGTAGTCTTGTTAATTACATGAATGTATCTACCTACAGGTGCTCCTGCTCCCCAGATTTATTCAGAAAAAAAGCCCAAACAACCCCACAGCAAATACAAAATAAATAAAAAAACCCAACAAACCACCCTGAAAAAGAAAGAAGCCCCCACAAAAACCCAAACCAACCCATAAAAACCTACTCAAAATCCACAAAACAACAACAAGCAACAACAAACCCCCATTCTTTTTATAAAGATGATCCCTTTCTCTAGGTACCACCCCCTCGACATTTCTGTGATGAGAAACAGTGAACTTTCTCTTTGCTTTCTTCATTTGCAGACAAGTCATTTCACAGGCAGAGATCTTTCAAAACCTATAAAGCCTTTTTCAGTTCAAGGTAAAACTTCAGAATGAACAACAGAAGATAAATACAAGGAAGCATGTGGGAAAAGTTAGATGCTTAATTGATGATTGAAACTGTTTACAACACTATCTCTGAGGAGTTCTGATGTTGTCAAGCAGATATATTGGTGCTTTCAAAAATTTAAATTATAGGATCAAGAGTTTTCCTTTTAACACATCTGAATGCACCTTATGACTCTCTAAAAGAATATAAATCTAGAAGTTCAACAGAATTATAGACGTTGGCTATTTTCTTTTTTATATCTACCTGTGTTCTTGCTAAGAAAAGTATTAAATAACCTAATAGCCAGTGATACAGAGAAGTTTTATATTTGTAACAGCCAAATTACTATGACACAGAGATCAGCTACAACATATTACAGCAATGCAAAAGGAATTATTTTAAAGGATATACTTTATTTGGTATGACATGCTTTTTTCCTAAGAGCCTAGGATGAGCTTAAGACTGAATATTCATACTTTCAGAGTTTATAAAATGCAGCGATGGATAGCAAAACTTTTTGAGTATATTTACCACTGCTGCTAAGGGTAAAACATTTCCTTGTCATATTTTCATGAAGGAGGTGTACACTGTAGTTCATAGTTTACACAAGGCATCTCATTTGAGGATTTTGAAAATGTACATGTGTGTCTTCCCCTTCCTTTTCTGTCCTTTTCTGACAGTCTGAAGTGGTTAACAGCAAACCTCACTGAACATATGTAGAATTACATTTCAGACTTCATGTGGTCATTAGCGAGACACACCTGATACCAATATCTCACTTCAGTAGTGTAAATGGAAAGAAATGCATTTAACTCAATAGAGCTGCATCAGTGTTGTAGAGGTGTGAGATCAGATTCTGTAGATAGAATGGAGTTATCTTATATACACAGATTTAATCAACACACTTTTCATCTTTAAGGTTGTTGCAGGAGGTATTCAGGGATTGATCTATCTGTGATGGAAGGGAGTAAAGAAGATGGAGCCAGAATCTTCTTTCAAGGGACAAGAAGTGATGGCCTCAACTTGTAACATAGGAAAACCTATTCAAATGTTTAAAAGAAAATAAGAACCCCTCCTTTGTTTGGAGGCTGGTCAGACACAGGCTGTCCAGAGAGGTTGTGTATCCTCTATTCTTGGATATACGCAAAACCTGACTAGACATAGTTCAGAGCAACCTGTTATTGGTGACCCTTCCTTGAGCTGGGTGGGTGGACTATGGAAACTCCTGAGTCTGTGATTCTGAATTTCAGCTATGCTAAAGCACTGTACTTCTTATTTCTTTACCCTGATCCTTATCGTTGTAGATTATTGATTGCCAAATTAGGAAAACTTACCATTTAAATATCTTTTATCACATAGCCCTTTTAGCAGAATTGGCATTCAGCAACACTACCTCTTAAGCTCAATTTTGTGGCACAATTTGGTACATGCAGAGAGTTAGATAGGAGCAAAAGCATTAGAGATTCATTTATACTACATATATGACATGTTCTGAAAACTTTATCGGCTTCAGGGCTGTTCCAACTAAGGATAAAAATGAAACCCAAGACGGAAGCAGAAACAGATAGGTATCTGAAATAAATGATGATATAATCTTTTGCTGTCTTTGCTGCAAGGTTGTCCTATTGCCTATAAACATCCCTCAGAGATCCACAGTGTCTGTATTTAAAATCTACCAAGCACTTTCTAATTTAAGGACTTGTTAAAGCTATTCCCTACTTATGACATCATTCAAGAATAAGCCTTTAATCTTGCCAGAAGTTTATGGCTAAATAAAAATTCTTAACTGAATTCTTTTAAGTATCTGATTGTGGTGAGGTACTTTTGTCCAGAGAGCTGCTAACAGTCAGGGAATTTTGCCTGTAGTTTGAAGACAAGAGAAAAACCATTTTACAACTTTTTTTCTTATTTCTGTAATTAAAACAATAATAAAAAAAACCTATTAAAATAAATCAAGTGTTAAAATAATAACTGGAAAACTCCTGATGTTTTTTACACTGTTTTGTTATGCGAGAAGCTGAATTACATTTACACCAAATGGAGAAAACTTTATTCATCTGAATTTCTGAGCACTACTAGATCAGATTGGTAAGTCTAGCCTATACAGTCTGCATTAACAAAACAGCAAAAGCTACTTCATATATATTTTGTCATTTAAATATATGGGGTACTAGGCCAAACATGATCTGAGATTCAAATAAAATCTGAAGAGTACAACCAATACAGTATTATTTCTAATCAGCTTCTATTAACATCAAAACAGACCCTTTATTTCGTTTGTATACATGTCTGTCGATGTCAAATCCAGCCTGGGAATAAGGGACACACAGATCATGTTTCACAGATCCCTAAATGAGGTCAAATTGATGTCAGAAGTGATGCAGTAGCAGTTACGTGACATTTTTCACAAAATGTGCTGTTGTCATGGATGTGCCACAAAGGTACAGAGCAAAAAGGTTCAGTTTTCACTGGAGAGGTACTCAGGGCTTTATTGCAGATTCTTGTGAAGTGCTGAGCCTAAAAACAAAGATGGCCAAAGTGCCTTGGAAACTGTACACCAAGTTGGCTGCACATCTACCAATATATTGTATGTGCCTGAGATCCTTCTACTGCACAAAGATCAACATCCATAGGACAGCCCACATCCCACCATTTATCTCTTACTCTCCAATACAAGGTGGCCAATGCAAACTACCACCAGGAATGGCAGCTGGACTCTGCCAGCTCCTGTTTCATGTCCAGCAATGACCTGAGGTAATGACATTTGGCCTAGAACTAAGCAGAGACCAGGCCAGACAATTTAGCAATATGGTGATTGGATTTCAGGGCCTGAGAACACTCCTCAGCACTGTTGCCCCTCATACAGATGTAATTTACATATCTCTTAAGATCAAAACTTTATCATTTAATAGCAAGCAAATTTCATAGAATTAAAATTCTTTTTCCCTGCCCAGGACATGCTTAACATAGGGAGGATGGGAATTAAGGTGCAAATAAATGTTAAATTTCACAGAATCAGAACTGTGATTTGGGCATCATAATTTTAAAGTTGTAAAGAAGAATGCATATGAATATATAACTTGGAAATGGAAGACAATATTAACAGGAGAACTCGTTCATATAAAATATTTCACTTCAGAGCTCCTGTGAAAACTACAGTAATTGTCATCTTGGAGAACCCTAACAGACCTCTTAGATCTGTTCTTGCACTTAAAGGGCAATTTCATCAGACCTTCAGCCCACGGTTACTCCAGCGCATGACATATTTCTAAATAGTGTTTCTTTATCATTATGGGTTTGTAGTTATATCTTAATGTCCCTTAGCTTTACCATTTGGTGGATAATTTGAATTAGCAGAAGGAAACAAGAAACATAACCCAGAATGTGTGCTTTGCTCAATTACAAAGATGTTAAACCATAATAATGTTCCCTGGCAACATAATGAAAACCAGTGAGATGCTCACATCCTGAAAAACCAGCTGCACATACAGGTGTCTGCACCAGATGCTTCCCTAAGCACAATGTGATAAAAATTATTATTCCTCACTCAACAGAGAACGATCCCTAAGCAGGGTATTTAAAGAAGGATGATAGTGCAGGTAATTAGGAGCCCCATGTCTTACACACAAAGCAATGTTTAAGAGGGTGAAGCTGAGAACCATCTGTCCTTTACACATGGGCTTATGTTTTTATTTGTGAATTCATCATAACGATGGGCAGTTTTCAGCCTGAATTCTCAGGCGAGATCTTAGTCAGAAAATGATTAAGGATTAAATAGCTTATCCCTGATTTTTTATTGTCACACTTGCCCTGTTACTCCAACAGGAACATGGACACTAGAATCTAATACCTGACCAAGGGACATTTCTATGCAGAGTGAAGGAATATCCTGGTCTTGTCCCAGATCATGTACATAGTGTCTTTTCTTACCTTTTGACTTCCTGTCGTGGTAGCTCCTGCCTCGATAATGGTGGCCACTCTCCGTGTACAAATTCTCAAGATCTTCTTGCCAGGAGTCCGGGTTAAAGTGTTTGAGCAGATCCTCCACTGTGTCAAATGCAGCAATGGTCTGATCCAGTGCTTCTGCCGTGAGGGTAGGATCAGTCACTGATGGAGAGGGATAGGATACCCCCTAAGAGTGACATACATCTCAGTGCACTTGGAACAAATTATAGCACCACTTAAAACAATTCAAAGCAGTTACTGAGAAACTCATTATGGACTGAAACAGCTACTTTGGGCCATCTTTTGAAGTCCTTAGGTGGGCCAGGCTGTGTTATATCTGTGTTTTCTTTTTGTAAGGAGAAAAGACACCAAGGAACTTCCAAAAAATCCTAGAGGAGACGCAGGGAGTGGAAGCACTGTCACTGCTGGTCTGTCAACATGCACACCCACTTCTCAAAGGAGATGATGGTTTGCACTTACACAAAGATGTAATGAAAATGTCTTTTGAAACCACTGTGATAACCATGACCAAAGACCAGAAGTGCCTTGTAGTGCTGAGGTGATGCCTTCACAGCTCTGCCAGCTCTGATAGCAAATCCATAACAGGCAGAGGAGAAACCACAGCAGAGAAAGACAAAGGCAACAAGTCCACTAGATCTCCCTCCTTTCCTTGGTCAGTTTGGATGACAAATTTGGCTTGATTAATGACTTGAAAAGATGGCCTTTTATTCCCAAGAATTAAATGTATTATGGAACACCGATGAATGTCAATTCTCTCATACTAAGCAAATGAGAAAAACTGTGATCTTTGGCTCTCAGTGGTGTAACAATGAATGCTGTAATTGCCACCACAGTGGTATCCTTCAATTATGTAATACCAAATGAAATATTATTTTCCACCAAGAAGTGCCACGTACCATTTTCTGAGTATATTTGGCTCACACTGAACTAGTGGCACAACTTGAATTTGTCAGAAAGATTGCAGTACTTTCATTTTACTGGAGAGGACTTCAAACATTTTTAATAATCATTAGTTAGAATCACAATATTCGCTACCCTGATATCACTTTTTCCCTTGTCCAAGCACATAGCCTAATAGTATGTGTAAAATACATGCAAGAAGACTATTAATGCAGATCTGTTACTCTCTGAAGGACCACAGTCAAAATACCTGATTTTGTCCAAGCAGAAGCATAAAAAAGAGCATGACTTGTTTGAATTTTGGTCTTGTGAGTAAAAGCAGTTGGGGAAAAAAACCCTAGAAATGCTCTTCTCTTATTAAAACCCATCTTTGAAGTAAAGTGGCAGAAACATGCCATTTAAAATTAATTTTTTTTTTCCCAAATAAATGCATATGTTGAACTATTGATCTTTGTGATCAACTTTACTCAGCTGGGTAGTAATGGAAATGTCAACTTATCCGAGTAAAGTTACTTACTTTTTTGCACGATCATGTTCTTCAAAGCTTACTAGAATAGTTTTAAACTATATATGTCTTTTAATACAAACCAGTTGCCTGTAATGGTAAGTTATATCACAGAAGTAACAACCTATGATATTTTACTGCATATGCTTGCTGAAAGTATGGACAGTTCAAATTATGAGAAAAAAAAGAGAGAAGAAATAGAAAATAATACAATAGAGTGGTCAACAAAGCATAGCTGTGTTTCACTGCTTCTCACCAACAGCACAAGAAGTTTTAGAGGGCCCACTTGTGACTGCAATGCCTCTACAATACAGAGCTAAATAAGATACAGAGCAGATAGCTGTAAAAATTCATGACCCACTAAAAGGGAAAGCATACCTCAAAGCACCTCTCCAGACTTCTAAGTGGGTTGGAGTAGGGACTGTCAGAGAAACGGGAGGGAACTCAAAAGAGTTGAAAAGCTCACATCAGCCAAGAGAACAGAGTGTTGATACCTAAAAAAATGCTGCAGGAGAGGCTGTGCTGTGCTAATGCACTCTTTGAGGTTACAAAAGAAAAATGAACCCAAATGTTATTGCTTACTGAGGAGAGCTCTGTGGAGCTCATGGCTCATCTGTGACTGCAGCCCAACAGGGAAATGTCAGGCCCTGACTGCTTTTCAAAATTAAGTAAGGTGGAGCAAGTTTGCTCAAGAGACAGCAGCATAAAATTCAGGCCATAGGTGTGTAGCTGAGATGATCCAAGAGGGTTTTTTTCACATGTTCAACTATGCATTTAATTAAAGAACTGCAGGTCAGGCTGTGAATTTGCAGGGCATTTCAAACTAAAACAGGCAGCAGGGATTCCCCATTTTCTTTTCCTATAAAAACTTCTCCTCGAGAGATTTGTGCTACCTCTTCACACACAGAAGAAAGCTTAACTTTTTCTCAGTGACAGTCTAGTCAAGAGGAATTATTTCAACAGCTCACATAACCTACTGGCAGTGACACCATGTGACAGGCCCAAAAGCAACTTCAAAGCTGCCAACCCAACTGGCTGTCTTCTGTCCTGCTAAGAACGAGGCACTAGCTTTAGATGAGCTTGTGCTCATCGTAATCTGGCTTCCAAGACTGAATCCAGAAAAAGGGCAAGAGGGGGAGTGAAATGCAAGAAGCACTGAAGAGCAAACGTTTTCCACATTATGTACCTCATAGCAGCCTTCCAGTATCTGAAGGGGGTCTCTAGGGATGCTGGGCAAGGACTCTTCATTAGGGACTGCAGTGACAGGACAAGGGGTAACGGGTTCAAACTTAAACAGGAGAGGTTTAGATTGGATATAAGGAAGAAATTCTTTCCTGTGAGGGTGGTGAGGCACTGGAATGGGTTGCCCAGGGAGGCTGTGAATGCTCCATCCCTGGCAGTGTTCAAGGGCAGGTTGGACGAGGCCTTGTGTGGCATGGTTTAGTGTGAGGTGTCCCTGCTTATGGCAGGGGGGTTGGAACTAGATGATCTTAAGGTCCTTTCCAACCCTAACTATTCTATGGTTCTATGATTATGCACCTGTTCTACGTTTTTCAAAAGCACTGAAAGTATTTTCAATTTCATGGGAAACAAAGGGGTTATTTTTGTGGTTTTGTTTGTTTGTTTGCTTGTTTGTTTGTTTTTTTTCCCCAGTGCTCTTACCCTTGATTTCTCTTTCCCCATTCTTTTCCATTTCCTATCTGTACTGTGAGGTTGACAGACAGTTCAATGTACATCACAGCTGCTGCTTGGTCATAACGTTACTTCACAGGTAATGGAAATTAACCTAACAAGGAGTAAATTTTATTTCCCTTTTTTTTTTTTTTCTTGCTGGGTTTGCCAAGCTGGGTTATGGGCAAAAGTATAAGTTTTAGCTTTATGAGGGGAAAAAAACAACAAAAAACCCCTACAAAATATGACACTGTGATATGACTGCAGACAAGAAATAATTTGTTCCCTCTAAAGTTTTCATTCTGAGAGTTGTAATGTACTCAGATACTAAAATGAGTCTTTGGGTTCCCTGTAGGTTTGAGCAGCAAAACTGCCACGCAAACTGAATTATCAGCAGGATAGTATGTCAATGTGTTGGCAGGTCTGAGTTTGTCCTTCTGCTCCTGAGGACCACAGCAGAATTCCTGAACCTTTCTGTCCTGAAGAATTTGGATGTTCTCATACTTTTTTCATTGCGTCTTTGGGAAAAATCACTCAACTTCTCTACCTTATTGTACCTGAGGCTAAGAAAAGGCTCATGGGTGCAATGGATGTGCAGTGGAAGAAAGTATGTTTTTAGATAGGGGACAGCATGTCAAAACCAAGCAAATTGGGGTTTTGCTTCTGGTTTAGCTTTAGGTTTCCAAGTGACCTTGGGCATTGGCTTGTTACCTGTAATATTTGTGCTGAACTACCCTACCTGTAACACATTAACAATTTTTCAGTAACTAATAGATGTGAAAGATAAATGAGATTTTATATATATGTGTGTGTATATATATATATGAAAATAATACTGGATTATTGCTTGGTGTATTGTGCATCTTATGGTGTAAAGGATGATAACTAACATGGTGTTTACCATATACTTGATCTCATTTTCATAGTTACCTGATGAGGGAGCCCTAGGCTTGCATTTTCAAATATCAGCCTACCATATTTTTAAACAAAATATTCTAGATTTTCTTTTCCAGCCCAATATTAGAATGAAAATTGAGTTGATGTCTCAGTAACACAGTGTTTTACCACCTCCTACTTGGCACATCCAGTAGATCTCAGCCCTGCTAACATTACTACTCAGGACTTTCAACACAATTAGTTTAAGGCTATAAATTAATTGTATCATGAAGTGCAAGTGCTATTTGCAAGCTCAAGGGTAAACACAAGTGAGATTGGACTAACCTCTTCTAATTTTGGCAATACAGAATCTTCTCTCTACTTGCTGCCTGGCTTGCACACTAATCAATAGAATTTGCCAGTATTTTATTTACTGCTCCTCCACTGGCAAGTCCTGGTAGCTACTGTAACAAAGGTGCTACCACTAAATCCTCTTCTATGAATGCTCAAAACATTGGTTTCAAGTCTGCTTTGAGCACTTACCCTAGTCTCATGTGTTTTAAGAGGCACTTACAAGAGCTGTAACATGGTTCTGGCCAGCCAGTAGAGCACACAGAAGAGAACTGGCCACAATATGAATTCTGATGCTACACTGACATTCCCCAGCATTTATTTTTACTTTGGAAATGAAAGAGGGGAAAATTTCTGCTCAATGACACAAATCAAATGTAATAAAGAGTAAAATAAAATTGTATACCAGATTACTTGTTTTCCTGATTTCTTTCCATTTTTTTTCCTAAGTTTCATTTCACTGATGAATAAGATGCTTCAGATATAATACTTCATTATGAACACTTAAAAACCCCCATAGAATCATAGAATAGTTTGGGTTGAAAGGGACTTTCAAAGGTCATCTAGTCAAACCCACTTGAAATGAGCAGGAGCATCTTCAACTATATCAGGTTGCTCATTATTGACAATGAAAAGCTAGAATCATTTTCCTGCCAGTCTGTTTTAGTACAGTCTTCTATTTAGGTTAAGACATTTTACAGTTGAAAATTGTAAGTTTATATCTTGTATTTTCATCTTGGCAGCATGAGTTTGAAAGCAAGAAATGTTTCCCACTAGCTATCTCATGTGGTTACAACAGCTGAAGCAATATCCTCAGCCTTTTCTCCTTAAAAACATACTGGTTGAGTTGGATAAATACTTATTTCATCCGTCCTCTGCCAAAGGCAAATACATGGTTCCTCTGTACAGGTGCCATTTAGTGAGTGGGATTCCTACCACCCCATCCATGGGCAAAATAGTAACAAATTACTTACTGAGACTGAGCTTGTGACTGACTCCCAGTTGGTTTCTGAGGCTGCATGCTGGAAATCATCCTAAGGGGAAAAACCCACAGGAAAAATCACCATTAAGATAAAGTCCTAAATTAACAACAGAACCCAAAAAGTCTTACAGCATTCATTATGTGACACCTTTTCCAACCTTCTTTAATGCAAGAGGTCCTTGCTATGTGCCATTTCTAAATAATACTGCTTCCATTCAGGCTCCTCTCTTTTCATGGTTTGTAAACTAGCTTGCTGAGGCAAAAATAGTTATTATTTATAACATATGTTCCTTTGCATAGCAAGACCTTATTTGGTCAAGACCATTACATGTAACTTCCATCAGAAATATTAAACACCACCTGTGTATGTCTACATACAGGTATTAATGCTGTTCCTCAAACTGATCCATTCTGGAAAGAATGTGGATGTGATAATACTCTGGTACTACTTAGACAATGCAAACAGCAGGACAATCTAAGCCATTTGAAACATAGTCCTAACATCAGCTTACTGCCTTTGGTGGCCTTACTGAACAGAACTTGCTTATCTGTGCAGAATACTGAACAGCATTGTGTCCTTTACATAAAAAAACACAGACACAGTATGTTTACATTGGAAGTGCCATAACATAAAACCTGTGGGCATTCATGATTAATTGGAGCACAGGGATGGGATTCATCTCACCTGCCTTTGGAAACCTACACAGCAAACATCTAAGCTAGTCACCCTTGCTCCCATTTACAGTCAGCTGAAACTATCATTTCCAGGGAGCAAATCGTCTATTTTAGAAGCTTAATTTGGGATGGCATTCCATTGTCTATAGAGGGAGCCTGGGAGGACTACCTTAGATACAGATGTTAAAATTGTAGATATTTACATGTGGTCATCTGAATCTGAATCCACTTATCTGACCAGTGATGAGCAATCATTGCTTAAATAATGAAGTAGCCATTTCTTTAATCTTTTGGTACTTCTACTCATTTCCAACTGGAATAATTAAACAACTAAAAATGGAAAAAAAGGCAATATTACAGAATGGTTATTAAACACACACATGCAGTGAATAGCTAATGATTGGCATGCAGGTAATGAACATGGACTGAAATGATGGCATACCAAAATTTTTGGTTTTAATAACAGAATTTATAATGAAAGCACTTAAAAGAAAATGGATCAGTGCCTGGGCTTACCATTTTACACTGACTATGCATTTTTTAAGATGGCAACTGAAGGGGAAAATGGAAAGGCAGATGCTCTGCTCATGTTCTCAAGACTCAGTGCTGCATTACACCATAAATATATGTATATATTTCGATTATTTCTTAGGAGCGGAAATGAGAAAATTGATCACATAATCTGTTATTTCATCAGTAAAATTCTCTTCTAGTCAAGAAGAATCACTTTCAGATCCAGACTCAATATACATGGTATTTTGGTTTTTTTTAATTTTCTACAGAAAAATATTCAAATATCTTAAAAGTCACAAGATTGTTTATTCAGTATTGCTAATGCTTCTTCTTCTAAAAATGCTCCTTTTTCTCAAATTTGAGGTGTTGGAAGTAGTAGAAATAGAAGCCCTGCAGAACAGGGCTAAGGGAGTTACTGAGGCTCAAAAGAAAATCAGTAGAAGTTAAGAAATGCCATCACATTACAAGTCATTAAGTGACCACTGAAAATGCAGAGCTATTTAAGCAATAATAATTAAAGTGATACTTTTATTCTAAGAATACAAAACTGAAATATTATTGGTGAAATTTTAAATGCAGATTTAAAAAATTAAAAAACAAACAGCAAAGAGATCTGCAAATGCTATGACCGGGTTATAAATAATTCAGGAACTGTGGCCACATACTTTACACATTTTGATGCCTGGTTTTTGACAAGCCATGACTTAGAGTAAATAAAAATGGATTTGAAAAGCTCATGCAGCCTTTGGTAATGGTTGCCACTTGCAAAGCTTGGAAATCATTTCCTTTCTGTCATTAGTGTCCATTTAGCACTTCCAGAAAAAAAAGTAGCATTTTGTTCTGAGGCATTATTTTAAAACAGGCACAATCTGCCTCACTGAATGTCTGGAGAAGACCACAGACAAGGAATAATTTTGTGTTTGAAGTGATGGTGCCCTTGTGTTATCTAATTGTAGATGTCAAAACTGTTGCTTTAGTCTATGATTCTTTGAGATGGTTGATGCCAGGGAACCCCTCCAAAACCCTGAGATAGACATGTACCACCTGCTTCTTGGATCTAAAACCTGATGACTGCACATTTTGACTATGATTTTATTTCATCTGCATAAACTATTCACAACTATATGGCTTTGTTCCACCATCACTCAAGGCAGCTGTAGTCATTCTTGGCTTCTCGAAGCTTTCAACCTCTCCAGTTGGAAGATTATTATTATCTATGGCTTCTGCTTGTAGCTATTTCAAGTAATAATACCAAAGTGGTTCTCATCATTACAAAACCTTCTCCTCCTTTCTCAGCATTGTCCCTAGCAGAACCTGAAGGACAAATCTATTTTCAGTGCTATGTATTCAATTCATACTACCCTGTTTACGCAAATTTGCATATGATCACTTGACTATTTCATTATGATAACTTACAGATCACTTGACTATTCTTCATTATTTGAAATGGCATATTATAATAGTTATTATAATATCTAATTAACAAAAATCTTTTTAAACGAATACTGGAAAAACAGCGTATTAATAATTTGGCTACATCGGCCTGACAATAGTGCTTCTATATTCGCATATGTGACATGGTAACATAACAACATTAATGAGACTTCAGCAACACATTGCATTAACTGGCCTACAAGTAGCAAAAATACAAGCAAAACGACAGGGCTACCAATTACTTTCTGAGAGCAGCTACTTTTATTGTAGAAAAATGACTTCAATACCTCAATTTCCAAAATTACACCTCAGAAAGACAAATCCTGAGTCAGTCCTTAAATATGTATAAATGCATAAATATGTATGGACACTGATGTATTGTTCTTGGCTCTGAGACAAAGGTAAGCTACTCTTTCCTTTGCAGACTCTATCTATAGCCTGTCTCCCACCACTGATCTCTAATAAGTCACAAGGAGTCAAGGGGAATACTCTTTGCTTCACCTGGGGCTTTTACAAGTGGAGATCATGAGGCAAAATCACTGCTATGAAGTATATATGAGACTGTAAAGACAGATAGCACTAGTTGCTGCAAAAAAGGGATTGCAGCCTGGGAGTCCATGACTTGTATCAGCACAGGCTTTGCTAGGGCCAAGCCATTTGGTTTGGCAGGGGTATGAACAGGGAGGTATCAGGGAGACCCCAGGGATGAGATTGGAAAGCTCATCAGTTTGAGAAGCATGTTGTCCATGACTCATTTTTCTCCATCACAAGTATGGCAAAACATGTGAGTCCTCCAAACTATGCTGAATTACTGCCTGGTCCTCAAATTGAAAGCAAGAAGCACTTTCTAACATTCCTTTTTACATACTTTATCACTGTAGGCCAGCCTTTAGTCATCTTGGTACATGACATCTATGAGGCATGATGCCTGGGAAATGCAATGGTCACAGCATGGGCACAACACACGAGCAGTTCTCTCCAGTGAAAAGCAGCAGACCTATATCTCTATAAGATCCTCTATAAATTCTTTCCCTTAATCTGCAAGTCTCTGGGTGATTAGATTAGGTTTGGTAAAAGATTGCTTATCTGCCAAAACAACCATAAACTATGGATAATAAAAGCTGAGGTGATGCTCTCTGCTTCAGGGAGTAGGAAAGGTTCACAAAAGCATTGTGGAAAGAAGAGTGCAGACAGCATCCTAGACTGATGTTTAAGGCCTACTGGTTTAATAAGGTCCTCTCCTGAAGCAATAACCTTCCCTAGTGTGACCTGGCCACGGAAGCGGAAAAGAAGTAAGGGTGGAATGGTCAAAATGCAGGCATGTTCTTGGGGAAAGTAAAGATGAGAAAGAGGAGAACAGAAACAAACTAAGGAAAAATTACCAATATTTTCTCTGATCCCTGAATTTATAGGGATTACATTTTATATATAAAGCAACAGGCATTTCAAGCAAATAAACCCCAAACTCAGGAAACAGCAAAAGCAACAGCATTAGGTATGTAACAGACAAAAGAAAAGTCATAGTTCCATTTAAAAAATTGTTATGATAAAGACTCAAGTTTGTGCACTTCCACTGTCCATTTTAATTTCCTATATAGCATTTTAGTACACTCCAATTTCTGTTCTTAAAGATAACTGAAAGCACAGAGATGTACAACTTAAAATGACTTTTCCTTTGATGGTATTTTCAATTCATCACATTTCTAGTTTTCATATTCACATCAGAATGATATTTATCACCACTTCCCCTAATGATGCTGAAAGATACCTATTTTCATACAGCTGGCTACTGACTAGGAAGTTAGAGGCTGCATTTTTCTCACCTACTTTAATGGGTAAGTAACTGCTCTGTTCAGTTCTAGTGACCAGGCTTTAAAATATATGATACTGAATTTGGAAAGCATGCAACAATGATTGCTCATTATCTGGAAATCATGCCTTGTAATGATCGCAACACTAAATGGAGGCCAGGGTCTTTCAGGAAGGTTAGAAGAAACTTAACCTTATTTCTCCTGATAATAATCTTTAGTTAGCTACAAGAGGCCATTACCAGTGTCAACAAGCTCTTTTATCTGGCAGTGCAAAGTATTTAACAAAATCAGGTGGTTGCATTCTGAAGGCAGTTAATTTTCAAACTGGAAGTACAAGTGCAGTTTAGTACTGATGGCAGCTGGTACTGGAACAGATAAGAAATTAAGAAATAACTTTACCCATATTGATTTTTCTTTTCTATTTTTTGGTGTAGTCCCATAAAGGCAGGCCGTCCATGACATCACTGTTTTAAAGCCCGTAACAAGAGGTCAGACAGCCACCAAAGTGTCTGATCCCTAATGTAATAGTATGATTCTTGCCCTTTAAAAAAAGACATAAATTGAGTGTCTGAAGCCCAGTTGCTATAACATGTCAACAGCTACAACCTTATCGGTTATGACTAAGTTAATGCTAGTGCAAAATGACATATAAAATAACTCTTTGATTTGTTCTGACACGTTTACTAGCTATAACTTAGTGGGAAGAACAAGATACTTAAAATTTCAAAAGTTTAAGGCTGTAATCATGATTTAGGTTAACTGCAGTTTGATGCATTTATTTATGAAAATTTGAAGCAAAACTGAAGCAGAAAAATATATTTAATAACAGTTACGTTTGGCCAATATTTCTCTTCATCCTTCACCTAGTTTTAGGATTAGGCAATACTGGGTGCATGATAAGAGTCCCCAATATACTGACATTTAAATGATCTCTCTAAAAGGTCAGATATTACTTGCTCAAAAGAGATGATAGCTATGCCTTTGAAAACTCAGATGTCATCTAACACTACAGTGACAATGAACACCCTGTTGATGCACATACTCACAGGAGGGTGCACAGGACTTCACTGCCATGCAGTGCAAATTGTGCATTACCTTTAATTTTTCTGTTCATCACAGAAACCTTTCCTTATATCTACAAGGGATTTTCTTTGCTAACAGCTACTTTGGGTCATACTAAATTTAAGCAATTGTAAGCAAATTATAAATCAACTAATCTTCATTGTAAATACTCTGTAATCCTCCTTTGCCATTTTTACATGATTGGCAAATTTTCTTCTGCAGTTAAACACTGGGACACAAAACTTGAAAGGCTCTTCCAGATTGTCATTTCCAAACCCCTCACACTGGTTGGCTGTTTCCAAGCTAAATTTATCTTTATTGCACTTATGTAAGCACCAGCTTTGCCCTTTTCTTCCTCTCCCAAGTTTGCTTCCTGCAGTACTTCTGAAGAGATGTTACATCTCCTCACAGCATCCGCTGTATTTCGCTAAGAAGCCAAGTTGTCTTGGCCCTCAGTAAGAAATGTCCTCTTTTCCCCTCTCTGTCCTCTAGCTGTTCCCTGAACACAGTCCAAGAAAGATGTGGTTGTTCCATGCTGCAGGAACTGAAACTGTACAAATTCTTCAAGAAAAGATGCAAATACTTCCTCATTGGTCCTATGCCTAGTACATATAGAAATTTTCTTCTCCCCTTTTTGTGAACCAATGAGATACCATTTAACAGAAAATGTTTTTGTTGTTAATCCCTACATGAGTGACCTCTTTGATCTTTCTGGGCTGTTGCATTTCACTGCAAATCAGTTCTTCAGTGCTCAAGGTTATTCAGTCCTTCTATCGGACACTCATGAATTCCCATTCATGAGTAATGCTATTCAGCTCTATGTGTGATGTAAAAGCCACTAAAATGCTACTATGAAAGGTTGTGCTCTGGTCCCTAAGCTCCCTTGAAAATAAAACCAATCATAAGACCAACCATTTAGAAACTCCCATTAGTGAGCTCTCCCTGGCTGGATACTCCCTTTTGTATTAGAGCATATTATCTCCCCTTTGACTGCCTCATGGCTTTTTTATTAATTGCTATCTCCTTCAGCGTGATTGTTTCCTGTGTGGCACTGGGTGAGATGCTCCCCTGAAGTCCAGTTAGATTTGCTATACAGCATTTCCTTCCTCTCTAGACTATCCTCCAGTTTGGCATGAGCTCCTCTGATAAAGAGACCTGGAGTTTTTTCTAGTTGACAAATGCCCTATAAGCTTTCTAGGCCAGACTAATGATGGTACTGTTGCCCTGGCCATTCTTCTGCCATTGATGCTACAGAATGCCAAAGTATTCATAGTTTCTACATGAGCTATAACTCACCCTATCACTATCCAGAGATGCAAGCCAGGCGTGTTAAGATAAGAATCTGGCTTCTCCATGCTTGCTCCCTTTATATTACTATTGTATAGTAATATAAAGAGATTGGCTTTCAGCAGTGACTCTCTGCCTTACGGTCTGTGGTGCCCATTTCTTGGCAGTGACAGAGGAAGATGCTGAAGGCAACTGGGTTACTTTCTCACCTTGTGTCTAAGCATACTTGGGCCACAGTTCTGGTCCATTTCACAGGGCTTGCTGTTCTCCCTGTGATGCCCCAGCTCTGCTAGGGCAGTGGAAAGTGGACGTCAAGAGGGGTCTTGGGCAGCGTGATGCTGCACATCAAGATGCTGTTGGACTGCTGTCAGGTGGGAAAAAGCTTGGGAGGAGTGACCCCATGAGCCAAAAACTCTCTCCCATGTTGGAGTCCAGTGCTCTTAGAAGAGCTTTGGTGGTCTTATGCCATGCTGACTGACAGAAGCAGCCTCTCTAGTAAAAGGTAAATCTGCACTGAGCAAAGCTGAAAAAGCTGACACTTCACTTGCCTGGTAGCATCCAGGTGGACAAAAACATCTTTCAGAGCTAACAGAAGGCAGTAACAGCTGGTTATTTCAGGTCCTCCTTCTTGGTGTGACTTATACCAAATGGGAATGCACTGAGAGGCCCCAGTACTATGGGTATAAGGAAAAATATTAATGAAAGAAAACCTCCTAGGAGCTACCTATTAATTTTCAGTCTTCTTTCCACTTGGGTTTCTATTTTTTATAGATTTAAGCATGCTCTATAATCAGTGGAAATAATAATTTGCAAATAGAGCCTAATTTCATTTAATATTCCAACTTTTCCATGGTTCTACTAGGAGGATCTGCTAAGTGCTCTGACATGCACACTCACATTTTCAGATGTGATTTGAGAGAAACATGGGAGGAATAATAATAATAATGAAAAACTCTAATGGAGCTAAGCAAATTTAATTGCAAAGCTGAGGACACAATGTAAAAAGGTACTGGTAAGGGACATTAGCTGTCCTAGCAGCAATCCCAGCCTATTGATTTTTTTGTGAAAGATCCATTTGTTTTTGAGCTCTCTCCCAAAGGATGCTGTTTCATTCTGCACTAAGCATGCAGCAGGAGCATGTGTTATGTTCCACAGATAATGCAAAGCAAAACAATTTGTTCACCCTCGTGCTTTGACTGGAAGGCATTGGTTTTTCTAGGACAACAAGAAAGGACTGATATACAAACTTTCTAAGATAATAGCAATAATCACAAAAATAGCAAGAATACATAATCTCTGAAGAGTACAAGAATCATTTTCTCTTAGCTTTTTCAGGTTTTTGATAAATCAAAACCAGTTGATTTAGAAGTACAGAATCAGAATAATAGAATCAGCTAGGTTGGAAAAGACCTTTAAGATCACCATCTCCAACCATTACCCCAGGACTGCCAAGCCCACCACTAAACCATACCACTGAGGGCCTACCTGACTCCCCTCCCTGTAAAGAAATTTTTCCTCATATCCAGTCTAAACCTCCCCTGGAGCAGCTTGAGGCTGTTCACTCTTGTCCTATCACTTGTTACTTGGTAGAAGAGACCAACCCCCATCTCACTACAACCTCCTAGAGAGCTAGAAAGTCCCCCCTTAATTTCTATTCTCCAGAATAAACAACCCCAGTTCTTACAAATATCAGTTATAAGCAACACAGTGAATTAACACTACGTAAAAAGAAAACACCTTACATTTGTCATATTTTTTTAAAACAATCTGACTAAACCATGTTATCAGGTTTGGGATCAGCTTACTAAAAGCCAGCCTGGGAAATCCTTCTAAACATTAAACTGAGGCCATGATCTCAGAATCAGGAAAGTATGCACTGGGTCAGAATTAGTGTGTAACACATTTTATTTAAATTCTAACTAAATATAAGCATAACCAAATAGACTAAGGATTGCTGTAGAATTCTAATAGGCCAAATATTTTCCAAACAATGAAAATCAAGAGGAATAGGTTATTTCAGTTTTATACTAATGACCTGTAAAATTTCACACAGTTGAAGCTGAAAAAATAGTGAATTAATTTTTTTTTACAAAAAAGAAGTTGTAAACACATTTAATACAAATAAATGTATTGGGACTACTGCAGGGCAAAAGCAGAGGCAGGAAATAAGAACAAGCTCTTATTTAGAAGAATGAAAATGGAGAAAAAGATACAAAAACTATATTTGATGGCACACATGGACTCAGAAAGGAACTAATGCCAAGAGCCTGGGCTGAGCAAAGAAGGAAAAACAAGAAAATGACCTGTAATGTGACATGGTGACATGGGATACATGATGACATATGCTTGCACACAGTAAATCTCCCCCAGGATGCAGACGATCTCTATACCAAGGCAGTATCACACCATCAGAAATCACTGCCTCCCAGGGGACCACAGGCAGAGGTGGGGGTGTGAACATCTGTATGTCTTCACCACCTTCCCATGGGTGCAGGACTGGGTCATGCTCAGAAAAGAGTGATATCTGTGAGTGTAAGCAGCCTCTCCAGAAACCAGTAATATGTATTCTCCAGACAACAGGCACAGTTTTAACCTACTTGGGTGTGGTAACAGATCTATAAAAATTGCAGGAGGTAGTTTCATTCCCCACCTACAAAGATGCCAAGGTAGCACCAAACACATGACACCTTGGCCTTGCAGTGCTGGCTTGAGAAAGCCAGGTTTTTAGGTTGCTCACCTCCATCAGCAACACAGGTCTATTGGAAGAAAACAGGGGGAGAGTACTCCTGTACCCTCTGGCAGAAAGACTTTGTGATTCAAAACTCTGAGTCTTTCTTGAACACCAGACAGCATTTTTAATGTATCAAAAATACAGTCTGTTTTTACTGCTGGTTCTAATAGAGCCCTCCTGGCCACCCTGATCATCTTTGCTCAGGATGGCAAACCCTCCTGGATAGCCACTAAACCAGAGGAAGACCATCAAGCCATGCAATTCTCCAGATTTCAGCTGCTGGCACTACAAGTGCTTTCTCTGTTTTTAATCTACTTCTTAATGCACCTGGAAAAGTACTGAAGTAGCAATACCAGCACACAAAGTTGCTGCTAAGGCAGAGTGTTTTCTTTCACATATTTGTGATGGAGATAAATTACATATATAGAGAACAGTGTACTATATTTTTGCTGCTTTGTATTATTTGCCCTGTCTGCTCTTTTTATTTTTTTTTCCCTTCAAAGCTCAGTAGTACCATTTTTTTTCTGTATAAACTCATTCATATGCAGAAAAGGGGTGGAGGGCCTGAATATGAATGTGACTGGTATATCCAGGCTCTTTGCTAACCATGAGCATAAGATAAACACATTAGACCTTGTGTTCATCATGTCTGCCTAGAGGATAGGCAGCTCAGAGGTAATATGGACATGCAGTACACTGTTCATCTTGAAATAAGGATGTCATTTCCAGTCACGTGCAAAAGTTTCACCTCCTCTGTAAAAACAGCAATTGTTTTCTGTTTGGTTTAGGTATTCATACCTACACAGGATTTCCAATTTCTGTTCACTTCTAGAGAAAACAAAATTTTCAGCAGCCTATTTCCATCACAAGCACCTTCTTCAGCATGCAACCAAACCCATATGGAGCACTCAGACTATCTGTCCCCTTCCAAGGACTTTTTTTTTGTTCCAAGCCTACTGCATGGATCTTGGTGTGAGATAAATTTTCATGGCTCAAAGGTGACTGTCCTTTTTTTTCTTTTTTCCCCCAGGATAATATTATCTTTTCAAATTGCCTGTAAGCCTGCAAATGTTGAGAGCCAGAGCCAGGGCTAACAGATGCCATTAATTCTGTCACTCACTGTGATGTCAAGCACTGATGAGAAAATGGAAGACCGACCTCAGTGTGTAAGAACTTTTGGGCTACATGTATATTAGTAAGTAAAATGAGGTAGAGATTGATCAGATATAGTATGACTGTATGACTGTCCTAGGACAAAACTATTACCCTGCAAAACAGAGTGGCCACAATAAACTACATATTGAAAACAGCCTGAGGCTTGTGTTGGCCTCAAACCAGACATGCCAAAAATGTGGCAGTGCAAACAACCTTGTGCCTGTGCTTTGGCTCACATCCAGTGTGTTTAACAGTCTTTGTTAACAATTTGGGATACACAGACTTCTTTATTAGAGGGTCCTGCAAGAGCTTCTATTTATGCTTTTTTACATGACTGATGGTTGGACAGCAACAATACTAGAATCAAGAACACACAATGAGACAGTGCCTGATTCCTACAGTCCAAGGAAAACTTTCATTGCAGAATACTTTTTTTCACATCACCTAAGAAGTACATCAGGACCTAAATGCTGATTTAAAGGAAGCATGTTTATAGCTGCCACCATCAGAATTATTATTAACACACACTAAAAAAGGCTTCTGCAGCTTATGAAAAGAAGGGAACCTACAAAATGAGCTTTGTCTGCCATAAAACATCAGTTTGTACCTTTAAAACATTTTCCCAAATAAAAAGGATCAGAATGAAAAAAAAAAACAAAACAACCCACAAAACCAAAACAAACAAACAAAAAACCAACCCTGTTGTCAAGGGCCACAGAAAAATTGGATGTTATTTGATTCTGCTTAAAATGGTCTGACAAGAAGATACACAAATTCCCCAGATCTAACCATTATATTTAGCTCCCAGTGCTGCAGATGAGTTGCAAAATCTGAGCTTGTGTAGTTACAGGCTCAGACATTTTCTAGTTAAGCATGGACTGGTCATCAAACTGACAACCCAGGAAAACAGGACTACATTCTTCTTGGTATCTGTAGAGATAGAAAATGTGGTGGTTTTTGGGTTTTGGGTTGTTTTGTTTTTTTTGGTTTTTTTTGTTTTTTTTTTTTTTGCATGGCATGTATATTCAAAATCAGCTCAGCATGGAGAGAAATCTGTGGTATGAAAAACAGAGAGGGGGTTGTAGGCAAAGGATTATGCTAAGAACCCAGGCACTGGATCTGAGGAGGTGTTCAGTTCAGTAGCACAAAGCTCAGCACCAGGCTGGGGCTTATTTTATGTAACAGTGTTGATTAGCAAAGAATTTTCTAGTAAGATTTATCCTATCAAGTCTAAAGCGACAGGAACCCTGCAACTAGTAACATGATGTGTGTGTGAATATGCATGTGTAACGGAAAACCAGAAATACCCTGTGACATATCTGTCATCTGTGTTGTAATGAATACATGCATGGACTTTATCGAGTGCTCAGAGCAAACTAGAAGGTTGTAAAATCAATAAAGATGTATGCATAGAAAACAGAAACTGGACTTATACAGCGTTATGACTGCCTTTGGACAGGTAATATATAGCACAAAGGTTATTTAAGCTAGACATGATGTGCTGAGCAAAGAATAGTGCCAGCCTGCAAGCACACCAGCTTCTCCAGCATGGAGGAAAGACCTTCTGTGACGATCTGCGCCTGGAACCGCAGAGTCAAAACAAGATTAAGAACTGTTAAAAGGAAGTGTAGACATCCCAAGAGCTCTAGTTATTATGTAACCTATGAAGATGGGGAGGGATGAGAGTAGCTGCAAGTCTTCTCCCACCCACGAAAACAGTTGTAAGTGGCTTGGTACAGTCTGAAGCCAATTTTTGCTGGTTAATCTTCCTGCTTTGGAATCTGGGATTCCTGTTCTCCATTTTTTAACCATACAATTTCTCAAACTAGAGAGAACCTCAGGTAATTCAGGCAGGCACAAAAAAAACCAAGCATGCAAATAAAAGAGCAAAGCAGACAAACAGCTTTGTTCATCAGCCTCAGTTTGGCAATGAAGCCCACCCTGCGGGCACAGTGTCCCGGACTACAAGCAGGAGCAACACAGTGTGCCTCTGTAGTGTCTTTTAGAGGTTAATCTTGTGGCATATTACAAAGGCTCGTTGTGCTTGTCTTTGAGGTGGGAAGACCGGAGGCTGTGAGAAGGCATCAGGGCAAGCAGTTGTGGAGCCTGGCCTGGAGCTGCAGCTGTGAGGCCAGCACCCTCAGGACATGATGCTGTATCCAGACCTGCAGGCAATGCAACAGGAGGCACAGCTATCCATCGCCACTGAGGACATGGAAAAATCACAAACACTATCACAACCCAAGAAGGGGAAAGTTGATCCTGGAAAAGTGCAACCTAATGTGTTCCTAAATTACAAGCTGAGCACAAGGAGGAGCCTAAGAAACTTAGGAACTCAAAGATGGACTTAGCTGACAGCAGAAAACACATTACAAGATACATTCTCAGCACCAGGGAATTCAAGCTGGCTAATGTTGTATACACAAGCTTAAGCAGGGTGCTGTGGAAGGTGACGCTCCACCCATAATACAGCCCTGGTGATGTTCGAACCACCAGATTCAGCTCTCTTCACTACCACAATGACATTGCAAAATGCTGGGGAAATCTGTGGGAGTTTTCAAAAGAACATCAAAAAAATAATAATAAAAAAAAAGCTCTGAGAGGATTGGATAGCCTGAATTTTTAAGAAAGATTAAAAGCTAAAAACTGACATAATTTCTTGACAAAGCAATATGCAAAGAAGTGAGAGAGCACTCTGAAAATATATGAAGGAGATGGACACCCACAACAAAGAAAACAGGGTTCTTTTATCAAAAATTAGGAAGGAATATAAGAGCAGGCAATGGTATGGCACTAAAAAAAAAGGCAAAACTAAAACTGATTAACAAACAAAAAATGTCTTTCCAACAGTGATTTGTCTATGGTTTAATCTCCCGAGAAGCACACTCCTATGCTTGTTATATTTAAAAATCATACAAGATGAACGACCAATGAATGTAAATACAGAAAATTCTTGTCCTTAATGAAAAATGGGCTGAATGACCTAACATCTTTAAATCATCAGATTCGAGTTTTCGCTGTATTATACATTACTAAATAAACAAACAAACAAAAAAAACCTGCAATCCTCCTAAATTTAGACTCAGAAACCATAAACCAAGCACTATAATTTGATCCAGGACTGTATTTTCCAGCAGTTACAGCTGTTGCAACAAACAAGGCAAAGATTTTTGTCTGTAAACAATTAAACACACATTATACACAATGCATTGTTTTCCCTGGCTTGCCAAGAATGACAAAAGCACATTTAACAGTGCTAAGGTTGAAAAAGACCCTGCAACCCAAACTTGGACTAGAACAGTACAAGAGCGGGATTTAGCTGTCAGGCTTTCTAAGATAACACTGACACGTGGTCAAAGACATAGTTTGGTGGAATACAAAACATGAATTTGAGCCTAGAAGCCCACTTCTTCACCAAACTGTGAAGACATGAAGTTCTGGCTTTGATTTAAAAAACAACTTGCAACCAAAACCTGCAATGATGGGTTTTCACAAGCTCTTCAGTGCAGGTTGGGTATCTAGCATGTTTCAATTCACCAGTCGCTTCCTCTGGGAGTCTGTCAGAAGAAAATCCTGGATCAGACCAACTTTCTGCTCTTCTCCAGCGCAGTTGGCACACATTAAAGTTAAGCTGCACCTTCAGCTTTTGTGTAAAATCTAGAGCAGAGACAGGAAAAGGCACTGGGAGGAACAGGCTATCTCCTCTTCCTTTGTGGCTATAGTGGTAGGAGGGATAAGCCTTGCTACAATAAAGCACTAGGAGTTAATTAATACCTCTTTGCAGCTCTGCAATACAACCTTGTAGTGTACTCTGTATTTTTATTTAACAGACTGCTTGACCCTAACTAACTGATATGTGAAGAACAGGGAGAAAATTAGCTTTCATATGGATTTTTTAATGTATCCAGCTATGTTAGTTCTAGAAACTAATTCAGTTTATGGACTGGGAAGCAGCGTGGGAAGCAAGCAGACTGGAAAGCAAGCTGAAGGGACAGACAGCTCACCAAGAGTCTTCACACATCCCCTCAGCCAAAAACATGGCCAGTTGCTATGAGACTGGTGTTCCCTTCATTCATTCAATTAAAAACCCCAAAGTCACTATTTTGCCAGTATTACACACTTCCCCGCAACTGCAACATTCCTGTGGCCTTTATCTGCTGCTCTTACACTGTGTAGCTGTCTGATCTCATTACTAAAATGGTTGCATGCTTATTGGAATTTTCATTTTCCAATCTGATTCTGCTGTATTTTGCAAGAAAACATGTTGTTGTTGAATAATGCTTTTGAGCTTCAATAAAGAAACTATGATTTCTTTTGGGCTAACATGGGTACTGTGCATGATGTCTTTTTTCTGGTTTTGTCATTGCATCTTTAACTTACCTTGGAAAAGCATGAACTTCCTCTGGGTCACTGAGTTTCCCGGGAATTTTTAAGACAGGTAAGTACTGCCAGCAGGAGCTGCAGTCCTTCAAAATTTAAAGCTGTCCTAAATGAACAATGCCTCTAAGTCTTGTTACATTCAAGGATTTCCAACAGGATGCTGGATTTGAAAACAACACTTGGGTTCATATAATCCTTTGAAGATGTGATGTGCTACATTTTCTTGTCTTTGACACTACCACAAGTTAGGTGAATTTTGAAACAGTGCATAACACACCACTGGATTAAAGATGCAGCATTTTCAACAGGAATTGGACATCAGCAGGATTGCTGTTATGTTAAGACAGATTGACGAGTGTCCTGCGAAGGAGCCACACTTCAACTGAGCTGTCAACAAATCAGAAATGGAGGAGAGCAAATGTCCGCTTCTCCACCACGCTGTTGAAATAACAAAATTGCCAGGCACACATGTTTGCACCTGGGAAAACACAAACACTAAGGTCTATTTTCCTTTCTGATTAAAACAACTGTTTTATCCCTTGAAGTCTGGCAGCTTCCAGGAGCTTCTGTGTGCTTAGTGGGTCCTGCTGTTCTGGTATCTTCCTTTCCAGAAGGTATGTATTTCCCTTCCATAACTCAATTCTTCACCATGTTCCCAGCAGGCCTTTTTCTACCTTTGACATATCCCAAATCCAGCCCTACTGCTCCTCAAGTTCAGTCAGAGGTTTTGCCCAAAGAGGCTGATGTAGTAAAATGGTCCTACTTTTGTCCTGCTTTTTATGCCTACCCAGTGCATACCTGCCCTCTTCCTCTCCTAAACCCAGGCTTTCCTATTTCATGTCCACTGCCTGTTTAAAATCTTCAATTCATTTACCTCATTTCCTTCACTGGACAGAGAAGAGATTCAGAGCAGCCCTGAATTTTGCACATGGGGTGGCTCTTATAAAAAATCTTTTCTGTCTATCATAGGCAGGACATCAAAACCGAAATCAGAGAAAGAACAGCAGACAAACAACTGATAAAACATCCATGTGTAAGTTCTTGCTTCTTCATAGTGAGCTCTATTTCATGTTCAACCCTTTATTAACCAAGACTGCCTGTCTCATCCTCCCTTCCCCCGCGCCATTCCTCTCCTTTTGTACACCCAGCAATTTACTGGGATTCCTTGTGTGGATTATTTAAAAGCAGGAAAGGTATTCATGCATCATTATCATGACTGTTGTCACATGAGATGTATTAAATGGGTTTTCAGGCAGAATATTTTGTCTTGGAGACAGAAATGAAATGTCTATTTTGTGAAAGAAATGACAAGCTACAACAGAAGCACAGCAGCAACGACTCATGCAGCTTTCAGACTGGATTCAGTTTTGTAGCTGGTGATAAAGAATTAATCATTCTTTATGGTCTTTATGAATCTGTATTCACGCTGGTGGCTGAATCTTTTTGTGATCACATTAACTCTTACAAGGGAGTTTATTGATTTATTCAAAATCCTTGCAGCCTAGTTCTGCACTACTTGTACAAACAAATCTGGTAAAATACAGGGAGCCAGTTTAATTCAGTGGCTGAATGGGAGTACAAGTATCAGGATGAGGTTCTTATTTTGCCCATTTTTATTTTCTGATTATGCTTTGAATTTTTGGTATTTTCTTGTGAGCTTAGCAGGAAAGCATCAAAGAGCTTAAGTTTGGTATTTGAGCTAACTTTGATTAGTCAATATTTTTTGCATGGGAAAGTAATAAAATTTTATTAGACTGACTGTCTTACCCCATTTTTTGACCAATGCTCTTTTTTTTTTTAATCATATAACTGATGACCTATAGCCTGGGAAAGTAGCAGAACACTACTTTTCTGTAAAATTCCACATGATGGATCAAAACCCAAAGTTTCCCCCTTCTCCATTCCAACAATTTTTTTATAGGTCCTTCATTCAAAAAATGTCATTTCAAATGAGCAAAAATTACTCATTTTGACATATAAGTTTATCCTGGAACAAATGTACTTATGTTCTCCTGTTTAGCACAAGATGTCCACAACTGTTGGTTTGCAATTCCAAGTAAGTAAAGATTGCTCTTAATACCACGTGATGTTTCCTAGTTATGAATTATAAAGAAAGTTAAAAAAACACAGATACATGTGTATATACTTAAAAAGATGTAAATATATTTAAACCTTACATCTTTGTATATATTCATGTTTGTACATATACATATGTTCCTAGCGTTTTTGTAGCCCTTGTTTCCGATAATGATTTTAGTCGAAGTTCCAAAGTATGGGTTCCATTTAGGATTAATGAAACAATTAGTAAGGCATTAGCAATTTACTGTTATAAATGTATAACACATATGAGCATTTTACAATAAACAATGTTTTAAATTAGCAAATGGAATCCAAAATTTTCTAGTCTCATTAAAATCAAATCAGATGCAGGGTTGGGAATTTTAATTTAAAACATTCACCTTTATTGTTGGAACATATTCCTGGGTGAGTTCTTAGGTTATTTTAGTAAATATCCATACTAACGTACTTCTTGTTAACATTCCCTTCCAGAATTAGGACATAAGAAGAATTTCATTTCAGAAGGAAAGAGGGGATTGTATAAAATGCCTTCAGTCAATCAAAGATCTTTTCCATGTGCAACAGTGTAACTTAATTTACATTCCTACATCTCAAAATAATTGATGCAGTATTTTTAGTAATTACTGAATACTTACTTGTGACATGCAAGATACCCTCATTGAGGTAATTGTTCTGCAACAGCAGTGGAATGAAATTTTACGTTTGTGGTAATGTGAAGTTTTCACATCACCTACTTCTAGGTGTGTAAGCCAGGGGTCTTTCTCATGAGAGTGTTGCCTCTCATGTAGCAACTGTGTAAATAACTTAAGATTACTTACCTTCTTCTGAATCACATTCTATAGTGTTTAATATGACACAGTAGGTCCTTAGAATCACAGAATCATAGAATAGTTAAGGTTGGAAAGGATCTTAAGATCATCTAGTTCCAAACCCCCTGCCATGAGCAGGGACACCTCACACTAAACCATGTCACCCAAGGCTCTGTCCAACCTGGCCTTGAACACTGCCAGGGATGGAGCATTCACAACCTCCCTGGGCAACCCATTGCAATGCCTCACCACTGTTACTTGCAGTAAAGAATTCCTTTCTTACATCCAATCTAAACTTCCCCTGTTTAAGTTTTAACTCATTGCCTCTTATCCTGTAACTACAGTCTCTAATGAAGAGTCCATCCCCAGCATCCCTGTAGCCCCTATTCAGATACTGGAAGGCTGTTATAATTTCTTAGAGCAAGAAATTATACAATGTGTGAGAAAAAAATGTCTGGAATACCTCAGTGCTTTCTATACTGAAAAATAATGTTTCCAAGCAAACTAAAAAAAAACCCAAAAAAAAAAAAAAAA
>NDXB01010714.1:0-54514 GCA_002631895.1 Agapornis roseicollis | reverse complement strand
TTTTTTAGAGGAATTAAAAAAGGGAAAAAAAAAAAAAAAAAGGCAATGTAAAGGTCCTTCATTTCATCTTATATGAAACACCTTATGTTTGTCCCTGCTTCATTAATGCTACCTGGTTTGCTGCTTAGAAAATGCACATTGATTTCAACCTTCAGGGGTCAGCAGTGCTCAGCATATCTATGAACTGAACTCTAAGTGGCTATGGGGACTATCAAATAAGGGCTGACTCTGATGAATATTAATTCTGTAGTTTTAGATAGAACTGTTTGGAATCTTAAGACTAGCTAAGCACATATCATCTCCCATCTTGCAAATGAGGCTACAGTTCTTTTCTCAGAGATATAACAGTATTTCATTCAAACAGTGCACTTGGAGATTATTCTTCTGAATAGATTTGCTAGACTGTAAAATTCTCTGTTTACTCATAGTTTTGAAATTACATAAATATAGTAGCCTTTTCTGAGCTTTCCAGTGAAGAAAGCACTGTGTGTTATGAGTGACAACATTCATTTCTGGAAAGCCTAATACTATCAGACTAGCTGTACATGGTTTGGAATAAAGCTTTCTAAATTCAGCTGAGTTTTTGTGGCTGCACTGAAATATGAGCAGTGTGAAAAGAGGCTGCTTTACTGTCTCATTTTTCTGCCCAGTGATCTTTTGTAGACTGTTCAACCTAAATTTTAGTTTTAGTAGATTACCTTCAAATCACAGTAAATTAGAGCTCAGGATTTACTTGCAGTGCAATGCCTTACTCTGCTAGAAGCCTAACAATTTAAATGCAAGGGAGCACAACCTTTATAGCTTTAGAGCTGTCTTGACAATGTGCTGTTTATGCACTCTTTTTAGCATACATAGCCACACATGCATTCAAAGCTGAGAGCCTGACATGAAATGACTCAAACAATGAATCTCTACTGTTACAGCACTAACATTATTGCTATTCCAGACTTTCTTAGTCTTGTTAAATAACAGTGGATTGAATAAAAAGGGAATATGAAGTGTGATGGATATGAAAATATAATGATGACAGTACAATAAATTAATGCTTACCATTTCCTGTGTGTTTGCAAAATCTGCCTGTTTCGAGCTACACTGCACCAGAAGCATTATAATATCAATCAGGAGAATACAAAGGAATATGTATTTCTATCAAAACCTACTTAAAGCAATAAGCATTCCTGCTTCCTGAAGACAAAACCAAAATAAAAACAGAGGAGGTTTTAATCTCATTGAAACAGTACATGATAACACTGCTAATGCCACTGCATATAAAAAGAGGAGTGTTTATATGTGGTTAAAAATACAGCCTGAGCCTTAGCACAGTGTTTTGCATGTAGAATTTCATTGCATGTAGAATAAACTACTCTGCATCTAACTCAGAATCACAGCCATAACCCCTCAAGGTATTTTTATTTGCCCTTAAATGAACACAAAAAAGGAGTTCACAGAGCAGCCATTTCTTTGCTATTTCTGCTGTACCTCTTAAAGAACTGGCAGTGCAACCTCAGTGTATAGAGTGTTGGTGCTTCTGAAACATGTTATTAGTGTACATCTTGGCCTGGACTTGACTTCATTTTATATTTAATGACAGGATATAAAAAAAAAACTTTGATCTGTATTTGTACCTGAACTACATTGCTGCTGGATTGAAAATACTTTCAGTCAATGAGTGTTTTCATCCAATACAGTTAGCAACACCATCCAGTCTCCAAGTACTGATGCTCTTTTACACTACTATTTCTCTGACCCATGACACAGCTAAGTGACTTACCACAAGGGAGTAACAAATCTTGAATCCAGGTTTAGCCACAAAGTAGTCATCAGATTTGAAGGTTATCTTTATCTGATTTGTTCTTGATGTTATTCTTGGAGGTACTTCCTTGTGCCCACACCACCGTCCTCGTATAACTGTGCTGGTCTCCGATACATCTTCCACTTCCACAAAGTCATACCTGGAAACCAGTTTAAAGAATTAGTTTTTGCCAACTCTGGTTACAGAAGATGATTGCAATTAGACAGTAGCACAGCTAGAGACACAAAGACAACTATCCCCCATTCTCCACTGCAAAACATCAAAACAAATACTACAAATGGTAGATGTGATCAAATGGACGATCTTTGGGCTCTGGAAACATGACACTATTTTCTACCACTTTAAAGTAGCAACGAGAAGCACTTGCATGTGCTTAGTGCACTGTAAGCTTATACATTGCATTTCATGTGGTAGAAGAGTAATACAGAGACCTGATAATATTATTTAAGGCAGGCTGCCCAAGCTGAGCAGCTGCAAGCACTTGTGCAGTTTCTGATATCGTCTCAGAGGGCTGGAGACTTTTGCCACTGTGCCCAGGAGCAAAGGTAGATGCTGGAAGGACACAGGGCAGTTCATGCCACTGAAAGGTGCTTTTTAGGGGTTTCTTTGTAGGTGGCATGGTGCTCCTGCTAGATGGTTTGGAAAGGCAGTGGAAAAGGGCAGGCTGGCACATTGTGTGCCATGGTGGGGACTCCTGCTGTTTGCATGGGTACTGCCTTGCCCTGTGAAAGGTCACACCTTGGCCAGGCATCCCATGCCACCGTTTTTGTGTCCTGAGCCCAAAGAGGACTCTGCTAAGAACAGCAAACACTAAACCCCAGGGATGACGGGACGCATAGACCACACTCACTGCCATAGTGTGCGCATTTGCTTGCCTGGGTCATTTACTGAGTTCATTTATGGAGCTGGAGAATAAGGAAGGCAGAGAATAAAGTCTTGATTTCACTCAACCTATGAGAAAATCAGTCCCTCAATATCTGTGGAGGTAGAATTAGGCCACACACACTGCAGCTGGCGAAGGAGAGGTGATGACAAGAGCGGACGGTTGATGGGGGCAATGAGAGATGAGGAGACATGCCATCCTCACAGTACAATTAAGATCTTTACCAGGAAAGGATTTTACTACAAAAACATGTGCTCCCTCCAAAGAGAGCATTTAAGACTGTTAACCAGTTCTTGCTAGCAATATTCTGCTCCCCACCCCTGGGTCTGGGGGCCAGGAGCCTGCCTCTCAGCCCAGTTGTGGGAGCTGAAGAGCTCTGTAAATAACAGACCTGCTTTTCTTTTCCTTCTGAGAGCCCATGTGAAAAACACAAAAGCACTATGTGGCTTGAGAGTACCAGTACTGCTGCTCTTACATTCACTGACCCCAAATTGCATAGAACAGAAAATAACAGATTTGGCTTAACCAAATCATTTAAATATGCCCGAACTTTGCTGAAGCATACATTTTTTTTGTAACACAACAAAGTTTAGCTTCAGACAGAGCTAAACTCATCTCAAGCTCTCTCTAGAGTCTTCTACTCCCAGTCCCTCGTGGTATGGATATGGTATCAGAGCAGAGCTCTGCACTGCCTGACCAGGGACATCTACCGTTGCCCCCAGGCAGCACAGCAGCCAGTGAATGCTGACTTTAGCACAAGGGGTTGCAGAGGCTTCAGAATAAGATAACCTTGTAGGCTTTGGGGAAAATTGTACTCCCCACTCTTTGAGGCCATAAGGCAGACTAACTGCTACGAAAAATGGGGCTTCCAGGGATTATTTCTGCTTTCAACAGCAGCGACTTTGCTGCAATGATGGTGGAAGTAGGTGCAATCTTGGTTTTTTCTGTGCATCCAAGGAGCCTCAGAGGCTGGGTGATTTAATTGCTTTTCAGAATCATCTCTTATCAAGTGCCTGTGGAAATGCTAGCAACACTACCAGAAAAATCTGTAAAACTTTGAATATTTCTTCTCCTTCTGAAGCAGTTCTGCTAATGTATACCTTTTTATTCCTCAGTCTGAATGAATTTCAATCAGTTCAGTCTTAATAGTATGCAAATTAAAATAATTAGCATTAAAGAAAAAAATGAAAGAAAACACTAAGAAGTTTCTGGAAGGAAAAAGCATAAGGTCAAACGCAAGTACAAAAGGAAGGTAAGGTGCAGAGATCCTGAGTTACTCGTCCACTGTGCACAGTATTCATGTGCACATGCTCAGCTCTCAGCATTCATTTCAATTAAACATGCCTGGCTGTCTCTCTAAAGCAGCACTGCAGGGATTGTCAGGGTTTGAAGCAGCAGAAAGGACCTAGTTTTGAGAAGCATACTGAGCATTAGTGAAAAATCTTACTATGCACAGAGTACTTAACAGGCTTAAAGCCATCATGAGCTGTCTGCCCAAGAAATTCCTCACTCTGGAAATAATACTATGCAAATAAAGGTCTTCCAGGAATGCCTGGGAAAGCTTTATTGGAGAAAAGAATGTGATATTTCTCCAGCTTCTACAGACACTATGGAAGGTCTTTGCTTCTCTCTGCATCCTAAATTTGCTGTTCTGGAAAAAGACAGTCCCAAACCCATAATGCCAATAACAGCTTGACTTCCCCTCACCATGCCACCACCTTCAATGGCTCTTGACAGAGAAGACTTAATCTTTTTTTTCCACAGTAAATTAGTCCTCTATTTCAAAGTTGCAATGCTTTAAGGTCAGCCACAGTTTAGCTGCTATGTAAATATTAACAAGCTGCTTCTGTATGCATTAGGCTCCCAATCTGGGAGAGCGTTCGCAGTGCTAGGAGAGAACTGTCATTACTGATTCTACTGCTGATCTTGGACCAACAGTACCACAGCAGAGCAGCTGCTGCCAAGACCATCTAGGCAGAGGGAAGGACAGCCAGTTTCAGGCTGCATCCTTTTATTACTAAATGGAAAGCAAACCTTCAGAAATGGTTCTCTACTGGTAACACAGAAAATTAACAAAGTAAAACAAGGAAAAAAAAAATCCACCCTGTAAAACCTGCAGAGATGCCAAATCTTATACACGCAAACTAATTGACAAAGAAGATAAGCTAAGCAGAGGCTCGGTGTGCAGAAACCCTAACAGCCCAGTTCTCTGCACAGATAAGGTGTAAATAACAACATGATCAGGCAGGGAGCTGGAAGCTGAGACTTGAGCCTTTTACATAAGTAGCATCACAGCAATCTGCCTTTCAGAGCACATGGGAAGCCTGAGCCTGCTCTCTCCTGCCTAACAGATAGATGAATAAAAGAAATGAAACATAAACAGAAAACTCCATGGTTTTATACTGTTTCAGTGAGTGTTGGCAAGGTTCAGATCTATGCTCTGCTAATGTGAAAGAATTTATCCACCTGGGTTAATAAGCCAGATCAACTGAGCTTACAGTCACTTCTGCTTAAAAGCATAAAACAAACCAACTGGGATATAGTAGAATATACTTAGATATATCAGTGTGCAGAGTACACTGATGTTTGTGGACTTATATTTAATGGTTTTAAAAGAAACTATGCCAGTGAAGCTTAACAATAAAGACAGGTAATTTGAAGAACATAGTTATGCTTTTCAGTGTATTTTTATCTGTCCCTCACACCCCAATATAAACACATACCTACTTGCTCACACCTCCCAGAACCTTCCACCTACTGAAAAAGATGGTTTTTGCCTGGCTAAAACATAACAGAGGTGATAGAGGACAAAATCCTGTTGAAGTAGTACCTGAGTTGGTAAGTAGCTGGATTTAAGTGCACAAGTGTCTTGTGCTTAAAACATTATGGAAGGACCAAAACCTACCAAAATGGCTTCAAGTTCAGGAAAACTCGGTTTATTTATAAACTCAAAGACTGGTTTGGGTTGGAAGTGGCCCTTGGAGGTCTGTCCTCCAAGCAGGGCCATCCTAGACCTAGGCAGAAATATCCATGTTTTGTTTTGCAGTCTCATGCCAGTGACCACATCCTTAAGCTTGAATGCGGTGTTAAGGAGCCCTTTGCAAACTTCCACCACTCACCTGCAGATATCGTTTTCAGGCTCCTCCAGTCCAAACTGATTATCAAAAGCCAGCTGGATCCTGGTGCTCTCAGGTGAGTGGAGCCGCCATGTCAGCAGGAGATTCCTGGGGTAACTGCTGGGGAAGCGAGGACTTTGGATGCAGCCGTTCCCTGCCACGCTGATGGTCTCTTCTTTTCGGTACAAGTCTGTGAGGTGATTGCTCTCTGTTAGTAGTCACAACTTGTAGAAATTAGTATGTTGTTCCAGTTACAGGAAGGCAAAAAACACAACAGTTTATAACACAGAACAAATTACTTGCATTTAAAGTCTATAAAAAGTTGGGTCTAGGAGCGGTTATTAAACAGGAAATAAAGTATTTTCTATTAATTCACCCCCCTAAAAACAACAAGAAAACCAGTACTCAACTATATATATTTTTTTATTTCATGATAAATATACCATTACTTTTCTGTTGATATTGATTATATAATTTTGTTCTCACGATTTTGGTTTTAAAGCATAATTTTAACTTCAGTAGAAACTGCAAATTTGAGAACAATGCGAGACAGAGTGAAGTGACAAGATAAAGGGCTCTTCTTCCCAGATTTGGTGCTCTGGGAAGAGATGCCCTCTCATCAAAAGCAGCAATAAAAGGCTACAGGAAAGTGAATGTGAGTGAACCTAAGTTTGTTTGTTGTGCTTCAGTATTTCTTCACAGGTAACATTTTTATTTTATTTATATGGTGTGAATAATTTGTTGTCAATGGGGCATGTAATCTATTCCATGCTTACAAACAATGTAACCAGTGATGTCAGGAACTGCCCCGCCATCTTCCTAGCTTCAAGACAAATAGTCAAGCCTTTAATTAAAATTCCACTTCTACCTAAGCAAATACTCAATTGTTCTTGAATTTTATTTATACTGAGGTAAAGTAAATCTCTGGCTCCAAAGATTACAGGAACTGTGGCAAGACCCAGCTCTCTGAAAGTCAAAATGTCTTCTCAGTTCCAACTATGGACTGTTACTGATACTGGAATTCGGCTCTCAGCATCAAAGAACTACAAAGAACTATTTTTTTTGTACATTGACAACTTTCGTGTGGTAAAATATTGAGATCCAGAAGGCTCCAAGGCAACACACAGATCATGGCCAGGTCCAATTCCTAGTTAAGAAGCTCAGATATGAGCCTCTAACTGTGAGACATCTATCAGTGTTCCCCATGCGGTGTGCAGGGATCTAGGGCTCAGCTTGGTTATCAAGAGAAAGATTTCTCACACCTACTTCATGTAAACACCTGAACTCCTAATCTTAAACTGAGAATCGCCCCCAGTACTCCGCTGAATGTCAGGTCATCCTTCAGTTCCACTATGTGCAACAGATATATAAAACTGATGCTTTCTGCTGGATTTGGCTACTGAGGAAGAGCAAATGGGAAGAAATGTTCTCCCACTAAGCCACTCTATGAAGATTGGAAATAGAAACCCAAAGTAAGCAAACAGCCACAGCCATCTGTCTTGTAATCAAAGCTTGCTTTCTTAAAATAAAATCTTATGTTTGACTGAAGGTTTCTAAGCTCTTTATCCAAAAGAAATAGATTTGTTTCATAACACTTATGGTAAACAGGAACCTGGAGAAATAGGACAAACTTCATGCTAAGTACATCTAGTTTTTAGCTTGCGGTTCACTGTTTCCAGGCTGTAAATACCTCCCTGCATGTAGTTGTAAGCAAAGTGTGGCTGTGTGTCAACAGCTCATTGTTACTCTTCTGACAGGGTAATAATTCTAGCTCACAAGCAACCTGAAACTTAGAAAATAAAAGTCTGGGCTTCCTGTAAAAACTATCACCAAATATCTAATTGTGACATCTTTCTAAGATGTTTCCATTCAAGATTAAATGTTCTTATACCCTGAGACACCCTTTCTAAGTAAATACAGCCCTAACTTTATATCTCACAAAAGTGCAAAACTACCTGGTTTTGGTTTGCTCTGTTTTGACCAAACAACTGGAAATTCCAAGCATTGGAAATGTGACAATTCAATGAAAACAGAGACCACCCACCTATCAGTTTTATTTCAATTTTCATCAGGAACATCCACACTCAAGTCTGGTTTCTATTTTCTTTTGTTCCTTTTTTCCCACAAATTAGAAAAACCACTAAAAAAAACACCAAAAATCCCCTCCACCTCTATTTCCACCCCCCTAGACACTGCCCCCCAGTAATCTGGAATGAAACAAAATGTACAGCCAGCACTAATGAGTTCCTACTGAAATGCCGGGGACCTTTGGACTCTGAAAACACCCAATGAGCCCAAGACGACAGGGTATTCACCAGACTATGTCCAAAATATCCAAGGGATAAAAATAACCCCATTCAATGATAGCAGATTTTGCACTTTTAAATGAAACAGCCATTCCCCAAGTCTGAAAAAAAGTTACTGCAGTAAACCATGGCAGAATTTGGCCTATATTTGAGAGTACTTTGGTTTTCTTTCTTGGACTCCAAACTCTTGCCATTTTCCCACTATCAGCATGCATTTGACTGTGTGGTTCAATGCGCTTCATGCCTCTGAGGGAAAGGCTCTCTTCCCCCAGACAGTCGTAGTACAGGCTTTACTGTGCAGTTGTTAGCTGCTGAGATTAGACTGCTAGGGACAGTATCTTTTAAATGTGCTCATATATATACCCCCAAACAAAATAAAATTGTGCACTTTACACAAGCTGAGAAAATATGTTAGAAGTGTTCTTATATCCCAAGAAGATGGGCTCTGTCATGGCATTTCTTTTAAGTCAGACTCTGAATTCCACAGACTGGGGTGCTCTATCAGCAGGTCAATCACAGCTAACCAAGCTCAGTGCTGAAATGTAATGGCTGGTGCAGCTCTGCAGTATCCAAGCTGAACAGGTAAATGGAGAAACAAAGCTGCACATGTTAAAAAGCTTAAAAATCAAAGCACAGCAACTTGCTATTTCTAGTATAGTAAATGCAGTAAAAAGTCATTATAGAGGAAAGGCTGAAGGGAAGCATGGGGAGACAATGCTTAGTATAGTAAAGCAGGAGATATAAAAATATTACAATATGAAGATGTGCCTTCTCCACAAAAGAAGAAATACATTTGTCAAGAATGCACATAAATACTGTTTCTATAACTCACATAGGATGAAATGGAAAGCGACTCAGAGCCTTCACCTGACAGTGGAGTAGACTCTTCAGGAGCTCTGGTACAGTTTGATTCCTTCTTAGCCTTTCCCCATGCACTAAATTACAACCTAGAGCCAGGTAGCCAGGACAGGAACCAAAAGCACTAGTTTTCTATGGAGATTTTCAGTGGGATTTTGCAGAGTTAACTGGTTTGGATAAATGTGGAAACACAGTCAACCTCAGCTTGCTCTCTAGAGGTTGGCCCCTCATGAATCATCAAGCATCTGGGAAACAGTTTGAGGGGATGTGAGCAGCTCCTGTACTTCTCATAGCAGCTAAGATGTAAGACCAAAATTACAAGACCTTTCCAAGCAGAGAAGCACTATTCTCATCAGATACACTTGGGGAACTTGTGGAAACCAGATACTGGCCATGGGGAAAGTCAGGAAAAAAAACCCAACACTTGGGAAAAGATGTAGGCAAAGGAAAAAGCAGTGCCCCTTTCAAGGCAATGTTGCAAAGCAGTACAATGCAGCATTACAGTATCCTGAATGTCACATGTTAACTGTTTTCCATACTGCTTTATGGGAGTAAATAAAAGATGACAGTGGGTAATACACTGCCTGTCACATTTACTAAAAAGCATATAATATCATTTCACAAGGAATAAAAGTAGATGTTAAGTCATAAGGCAAAAAGGCCATTTAAGCAATACACAGAAGGAGAATATTCTACATGGCAGGTGTTACAAAGACATCCCTGCACTGGGGGAGGGAAACTATCTCATAAGGAAGATGAGTGGAATGAAGCTGGGAGACATCCTTCACAGTGAGGCAATTCCCTGCAGAGAGTCTGAACTGCCTGGGAAGCAGCTTGCTCTATATTTTATTTATCTGAACTAATCTCTCTTTTCCTCTTAATTCTTTCCTAACCACTAATTTTAAACATAGTGGTATACATGATAGTCCAGCTGTCCATGTTAGAGGAGCTTCCATTTAAGCGTTCAAAGCAGCTGCATTTTCAGAAGTGTCTGCCTTCTTCCCCCCTTCACAGAGGGCAGCTGGGTGTCAGGCCTGGAGCTGGGAAGTCCAGCTCAATATTCAGCAAATACTGATTGTCTCATGTCTCCCCAATGTGAGTGCCCAGCAGATCCATTATTTCTCCTTCCCAGCTAGAGCATGTTCTCTTAATGCCATGTTGCACGAACAGCTAGATTCAGAAACACAAATTTCATCCTGTTTGCTCTGAATGCCTGTATTTCCTCGCAAGCTTCAGCAACCTATTGACACATTCTTGTTAAAGATACTCCCAGTCATGACATGCTTACTACAGAAAGAAGTTCACTTTTGCTGTCATCATCCAGTAGACAATGAATTCCTTCACTAAAATTAAAAAAAAAAAAAAGAAAAAAGGCAATTACTGCTTGCTAATAGCTAATCTGACATCTGTTCTTGGACATCAATTGAGGAAGAAGAGTTCATAAGCATCAATTCCTTCAGAAAGAAGAAGAATTCAGAGAATGACCTTGTCTAAGGACCTTGTCTAAGGCACATTTAGTTCCACTTTTCTATGGTTTCTGTAATTTTGGGGACATTTCCTAGAGGTGTCCTGTGTATAAGTTTGCTTCTGTCTTTATTCCCCTTATAGAAGTGGTTTGGCCAACATAAACAACTTTGATACAGTAGTAGAGGCTGAAAAGATACCATATTCTGACATATTTTATGACAAGAAATATGCCCTCTTAAACCCCATGGAATGTAACCTGATGAGGTCATCTTCTGTTACAGCTGAGGAGAGAGTTGCTAGAAACCATGTGAAGTTCATTTTACAACTTGTAAAACTATTTGTTCTTTCAGGGAAGGACCTTGGGAGTTTGCATATGGGAGTTTTCTAGATACAACCTTCCATCCTGAAGGCTGCTCTCTTTGAAACAAGTACAGTAGTTAATGGTTTGCCACCAGTTTTTAAATAAATAAGACAACCTTCAGGGCGAATAATAGGTCTTCAGTGCCTTCAGTTGAAAATTAGCCTCATCTAAATAGCTGAATCCACAGAGTGAGACACAAAGAACAGTAAAACATTTCTGAATCAAAGCCACAAATCAGTTAATCTCAGGGACAGACATGCCAAGCAAGCTGTATTTATGGCAGCATGTTTAGATATTCATTGGCTTTTTCTTCTTTTTTTNTGTTGTTGAAGTGCTTTGTATGAAGATCAAAAAAGGGAGCTTTTCTTCGGTGTACAGACGTAATGTTTCTGTGAATGTTTCTGGCTTTTTTTCTCATGTAAAATATTTTTCTTTAAATAGAGTTTCTAGAACTCTCTTCAGAATGAACCAGAAACAATTGTATTTTTTTTTTTTTTTTTTTTTTTTTAATTCCCCCACCCTTCTGCAATAAGGAGAAACTTTATTTGTTATCCATAATGTTCCATATAAATCAGAGGAAAAGATGACAGAGTTCATGGTCAAAATAGTGCATTCCATAGCTAGTCACAGCTTGTTGGGAAGATATAAAACTGTAAGGTTGTTTACCTTGTTTTGTTGGGTTTTTTTTAAGTGAATATAAACAATCAAGTGAATCCTTGTCAGTGAACACAACATCACAATTCTGCCCTCTAATTAAGAAAATAATACTATGTGATAGTACCAGTCTTAGACATCTCTTCCCTTTTAAGGATAGAAGCCTAACACACCTAAGTCAGCCCTGCTCCCACCATGATTCACCAGGTCTCCAAGAAGGCAGACCAAGGGAGGCAAAGAGTTGGGATTGCCAGCAATGAGATGGGAATGGAACAACCCTGGCCAGACTAAAAACTGTAAACTGTCTGTTACAGGGGCAATAAGCTGAGAAAACAGTCATCCTGGTATAAGAATGCATATGTAAGAGTATACTGGGCCAGTGGATCCAGTCCAAGGCATTATTTCAGGTTTATTTCAGCTTTATACAACTTGAATAGCCCTGTTTATTTCAAGGGCAAATGAACTTATAGTTAAGCTCATACTTAAGGAGTTTGCTGGATCAAGACCCAAATAAGAACAGCATTTTAACATCACCCTGTGTGTCACCTATCACTCAGCAACCGAGCATTTCTGAAGTGACCCAAACCCCACTGGCGTTCATGAAAGACTCAGTTTGGTTGGCTTGCCACTGAATTTAAAAGAAGCAGTTCCAGGTACAAGCTTCTTCTCTTTTCAACAGGCCCTTTCTTTTTATCAGAAGCATGAAACATACTACAGGTATTATCAGAGTTCAAATCCAAAACATGACTTGTCACTGAGGCAATATCAAATGATGCTGTGTGCTGTGTGCATGTTCAGCCAAATTCAGACCTTGCAAGCACACACTCGTCCCCGAGCCCCTGAGGTGTGTGGAGATTTCTGCTAGAAGAAAATTTTTCAAATCATATAGGATGTATCAAAGCAATGAAAAATTGAGTTGTAGTTGAAAGAAGCAGAATACCAGTACAGAAGGTATCAAAGAATGAAAAAAACCCCAGCCATCTAAAATTCTATTCAGAGTCATCATCCATTTTATACCAGAATGGTTAATAGTCTGCCTGTGCTTCTGTGCAGAGCAATCCCATGAGTCTTGGCTTTACACAGTCAATCTGCAGTTGCACAGGACATCATCAAAGACCACTCATGAGAACATCAAGTGGGTAATTGATAAGGAAGTCCAGGAATATAATTCATAGAGCCTGCTACAGTGCTTCTTGCTATAATAAGAATTACTTTATTTGCATTTAATAATATTATTTGTACTATGGAATGGTCACTTTTATCTTCATTTGAAATGCAGTATTATAGAAACAGTCTTGAAATGAACAAGATGGATTGCATATTGGTGGGATGAAGGCTGTGACTCTCCTTTGTCCCTATGGAGGGTGCCCTGCTCCGACTACCATAGGTGAATATTGAGAAAACAATTTCTTACATATTTTTAAGGGGATATTAAACTCTGTGATGTTTACTTTTTGCAGTGACTTTTATTATTTGCTTTTATTTGACTTTTCTTCCTACATGAAAGAATATGCTGAATGTCTTACTTTAAAGCAAAAGTGTCTAAAGAAAAGTAACATATATTAGCCCAACATGTAAAAACTCTGTTAATTGACAGTTCTTTCATGGATGGTAGTGTTGCAATGTATCTCTCTTGACTCTTAAACCAACAACAAAATGAATGTATTTTTCTCTTGGGATTCCATAATTAAATATGAAAAAGGAAAATGTGTATACCAAGAATGTGCAGCTCTAATGATGTAGAGTAAGACTAATGCAAAGAACTCCATAATCATGAGAATAAAAATACATAAAACCTTGAGAAAACATGTGAAAAAGCAAAGAGAGAAATTACTGTGAAGAGCTTAAGGGAAACCTTTTAACTGCAGCAAAAGTTTGCAGTGAGTGTTGATTTGGAGAAGGCTGGTCCATAATGAACTTGTGTAGCAAGATGATGCAAACTACAGACACAACTGCTATTAAGCATTAATATCAACACTGGACTTGGGTTCACATTGTTTTGCAGATAACTAGTGCATTGTGGACTTAGGCACTCCAAATTTTCCTGTTCAAGGCAGTGGCTT
This sequence comes from Agapornis roseicollis, assembly GCA_002631895.1. NCBI lineage: Eukaryota > Metazoa > Chordata > Aves > Psittaciformes > Psittacidae > Agapornis > Agapornis roseicollis. The sequence goes on along the minus strand of NDXB01010714.1, from coordinate 40,993 downwards.
CAGGTAAGCAAACTTCTGTGGAAGACTCCTTCAAATCCTCAGGGTGTAATGAAAATATACTCTGTTCTCATTTTCCCTTCATTTTTTTTTTTTTCCAAAGGAAGGACTTTTTGCTTCAGAAACATGGCTCGAAAGAAAATTCAGTTTAAGATATTGTTTTAGAAACTGTTTCAGTCAAGCAGTCCTAAGACTCAGTAAGATGTGAAATTTCCTTAAAGAGAGGAAAATGTCAATAGAGGGAAAAAGAAAATCTAGTCAAAGGGGGAAAGGTTTCTCATACTGTAGAAGGCAGACATATGGTAACATATTGTAGCAGGCAGACAAGCAACTACTGAGTGGAAGGTCATACATTAGAACACTAGGCAGTAAAAGGAGAAGCTGTTTCAAAAGACAAATCAAGGCAATTTTCTCTTGTAAAGTGAGTTTCCTTACCCTCTATGAGAATATTGAAGATGCAGAATCTCTGGAAGGGAGTGAAAGGTCTCTTCTTATAATGGAAATTCTGGTAATAGTATTTGTTTCCTTGGACTAAGTTTGCCATGGGCATGCTTTTAGTCTCTTAAGGTCCATATATCAACTGACAGTACAAAGATAAAAGCTTGTGGGTCTACTTCAGTCCCTTTAAACTAGGTATGTTAGAGACCTAAGTACCTAAAAGTTACCCAGATCTTTACGAAAGAAAAAAGGCAGACCTCACTGTATGAAAATATGATTGTCTGTACTCCTTTCCTTTATTTGTAGTAGCCTAACATGCTAAATCTCTTCCAGGGAAATGAGAGCCTGTGCTGTGATTCTTCTATTTGCCTGAGACAATTCAGACCAGTTCTGCCCCCTCTCAAGGATGAGTTTTGGATGCTGTTTCAAAGATGGGTTGTCCATTTTCCAATAAAAGGTTAGAGGTAAAACGCAGAAACAGTTCTTGGAACAGGGACCAGAACCCATGACTTTCACAAAGTAAATATCCAGCAGTATTTCTCTTTTCTATTCCAAGGCACACTGTCCTGGGGCTCTGACAGTTTAGACCAGAGAACACCTTGGCTCCCTTTTTGCCCCTATGCCTCAGGGATTTTTTTCTGCTGGAAACTACAGCACTGGGGCCAAGAGGGCAGCACACACTGAGGTCTTTTCCCAGAATGGAGGTAGAAGACAAGCAGGCCAAAGGGACAGCTTTCTGTCATTCAGATAAAACCCCTGTGTTGATAAACATTTTCCAGTCTGGAAAGCAATTTAACTTGTACATACTGAAAGTACTTAGTACTTTAAGTGCAGAGGGTCCTTCCTGTAAGTGCTTAGGATTTTCTCTGGAGGTTTGGCATCAGAACACTGCAGAGCTATCATGTGGACATACTGCAATTTAACAAAGCTTCCAAGCACATTCATAAAATTCTTGGCTGTGGCCTTCTTTTATTGTTATGATCTTGCACCAAAGAATCATCTAGAGATTTCCTTAGTCCTGTAGAAAAGAACAAAACTACATGGGGTGAAAGAGTGGGAGCGCTCATTCACTGTCAGCATATAAAGACTGGTGGCTGGGATGATATTGATATACATTAGCACAGCCCACAAGCTCAGATGCTGCTGTGCCACATGCAGCAACAACCTCTCACACCAGAACAGCCACATCCTGATCACTGTAAGCTGAAACCAAAATTGGAAATGGTGTTGGCTCCAAAGGCTCAATTTACACATCCCAGCTTCCTAAGTCATTTCTGGAAAAACAGCTGTTTGGCTGTTTACCAAGAGGAAGTGATTGGAAACATTCTTTCTAGGCTGTGTGGGGGTGTTTGACAAAAAAATAAAGGAGATCCTAAGATGTAGTGGAGCTAAGTCACAACTCAAGCTCACCTCATACTGCTGCCCCATGCAGTCCCTGCAGCAGCCATCCCACCTGGGTGTCTTACTGTTTTTACTCCCTGCCTATGTGAACCTAACATATTCATCATCAATTTTGTGGTGGGTGGAGATTCTGATCAACATTGCGTTGTGCACTATGGAATACAAGAGAGATAACCTCTCCACTGAGAAGTTTACACTTTACAAGATAAAGAATGGAAGAACAGAGAAACGCTATTTATATCGTTCAGCAAACCAGTGGCAGAACAAAGAATTAAATATATCTTTCTAGATTTCCATGCCAAAGCCCTTACTGGGCAATGAACTTAGAAAACAAGAGGTTTTCATCTTTACCCAGAAGCCCCCTAAATGGAATGGGGAAACTGCAAATGCTACTACTATTACTACTAATAATAATATGCAAGGAGTAGGTTGCTTTCTCCTTTTCTAGCAAATTGGGTGCCAATAAAATGAAGATGTGCATGGAGGTCTTCTTCTCGACAGAAAGCTTTTATATCCATTTTACCTATTAAATAAATTCCACCTCACACACTTGTAGCTACAAAACATGTGATCAAAGAAGGACTGGGACTCATCTGCACACGTTCCCAAATCTTTTGTAATACGTTTCACTACTCTTAGGCTTGTAAGTTAGAGCCACAACAAATACTGCATGAGCAGATGAAAACACACCGAAACCTGTGTAAAGGAAATGATATTCAAAACTCTGCAAAGACTCCATGGGGAGCAGACATTATGTATCTTTATGTTCTGAACAGAGCTGAGTACACTGTTGGCAAATCAAGAAGTAATTAAATAATCCTTCACTTTCATGGGCCTTCGATGAACTCTCACTTTTAAATGGAAAACTGGAGTCCCCCATGTAATCACACTGGAGGCAAAACCAGACTTCAGAGCTGTCTTCTGACTGTGGGTTCACTGAAATGTCTGACAGAAGAAGAATTGAGCAGTTACAATGATAAATTCAGCCAGCTTCAGCTCCCGATCTTGCCAGCAGCATATTTCACTCCTCTAGCTTTCAGAAGACACAGGAAACGACATAACATTAACCAACAGACACCTTCAGCACCCTCTCACCTTAAAGCTTCCAGAGCAAAGGTGGTGAACCAGCCAAACTCAGTTTGCTCCTCCTTACTAAAAGCCTAGTGCTGTGGAGAAATACCTGTAGATGTCAGGGCAGAGGATTTAAGGGAGAAATTATAGGCTGTGTCTTACTGCTCCTGAAGCAAACAACAGTGGCATGCATGTGGCTGGACACCAGATGTGACTTTGATGCCTGGCTCAGGTATAACCAGAGTAGGTCCGTGGGAACATGTGAAGACAAATCCCAAGCGTCCAATGCTTGTAGCCCACGAGTAGGCCTGTGGTGAGAAGGTCTATTCTCCATCTGTGTTGCCTGGGGAAGTCAAAGGGGACTATTTCACTGCTGTCACCCCAGCTCTGTGCTGGTATGGATGTTGCACATCTAGATGAACAGCACATGCTGAAGTCCTGTCTGCTAGAAAGGCACAGCTGCATGTTGACTATTTAACAAAGCTCTGACCAGCTGTTTGGTGGTAGAGGAGCCTGATAAGAAGTTTATGTGACTGAGATAAAAAGGGTGAGAAAGTCCAATAAACGCAGTGCTCTCACATAATTTCGTAAACACTCTGTACAAGAGCTATTGAATGGAGATGGGCACCCACTGCACCATTTCCTAGGAAAACTCTTTTTGACACTAATGCTTGAAATGAAGAAGGCTACCTTGGCACTGTTTGGACTACCCAAACAAATTACTTATTCAGTCAGCTTTTTTGTTTTAATTTCATGGCATCTAAGATTAAAGTCCAGTAAGAAAAAAGAAATAAGCATCAGTCCATTTCTACTCATAACAGGAACAGAATATATGATGTCAGTGTGGGTTTTTTTCTTAGCTTCAGCAACCCTGAGCCAGATATTACCAAATACGGCACCCAGAAAAGAAAAATAAATTCACCATAGTACTGCCTAAAAATCTGCTTTGATCAGTTCCCATTAAAAAAAAAGAAGGAAGAGAAATAATAGATGTTCCCTTATTGCACTTAAAGCTCAGAAAATCAGTTGCACGCCACTTCACTCTTGCCAGGTTGAAATCTTGCCCAAAAGAGGAAAAATGTTAAAGTTCATGTGTTTGACATGAGAAAGAGAAGCAAAAAATTCAGCTTGGCAGAACAATTATGAAAATAGGATTAATGACAAATTTGGTGTCAAAATTGTATTTTCCTGGTTTCTATTTATTGGAAAGAATGCCAGAGACTTTTTTTCATTGTTGTTTGTTTGCACCTCCAACCTGCTTCAGTCATTCCTACTGAGTTTCTCTCAGTCTTTTCCATGGAAACCATGGAATAATAGTCCATTACAGGATAAAATTTTAAACCTTTCTTGATTTAGAGACTTCAGAATTCCTACTTTACAGCAAACACCCAAGAGTACTCAGTAAGATGGAATGGCAATGACCGCTTTTGGATTCCCTAAGGTGAAATGTTCTGGTTTTCTCTATAGCTTAGACTGTAACTAAGAAAATATCACAGTTATGACCTTGAATATCTTCTAGTATAAAATATAATTAAATAATTGACATCTTTGGTAAATAACAGCTGCACTGTGTGTTACTAAAATCAGTCGTGAGCAGTGTTAAGAAACAGCACTGTCCTATCAGTTGCTTGTCTCTGTATTGAATTACCTGATTTAAAGTAGTTACTCTTTTTGCATTCTAAGAGTGCTCTTCATCTCAGCATCTCATCTTTCTCAGACATTCATTTTTAATTTGTTACTAGAACAAACTTCCTACATTGCAAGCCTCATGAGCTTTCAGAGCCATCATTCTTGCTGCTCTCCCCAAGAGCATCAGAGGCTACGGATAGAATGGAGCGTACTATGACATGGTGTCTTGGGTTCAGCAGTTGCAGTCAGTTTTTCTTCTCTTTAGTAGCTGGTGTTTTGACTTAACCCGGGAACAAGGCTGATAAGGCCGATGTTTTTGGTTGTTGCTGAGCGATGTTTGCCCTGACCAAGGACTTTGTGAGCCTCATGCTCTGCCGGGGAGGAGGGGAAGCCGGGAGGAAGGAGGGACAGGACTGTACTGACAGGACCAAACTGACCAAAGAGGTATTCCATACCATAGCACGTCATGCCCAGGAGGTAACTGGGGTGATCCGGAAGGCCTAGTTCTCTCGGGGTGGTTGAAAGAGGTGGTTGGTAAGCACTCGGTTGGTGGGGTGTCGTGAGTTATCTGTCAGTGGTTGGTGGGATGCTGTATTCTTTTCCTTTATCATTATTATTATTGGTGGTAGCANGTGAGTTATCTGTCAGTGGTTGGTGGGATGCTGTATTCTTTTCCTTTATCATTATTATTATTGGTGGTAGCAGCAGTGATTTGTGTTATACCTTAGTTACTAAACTGTTCTTATCTCAACCTGTGGAAGTTGCATTCTTTTGATTCTCCCCCCATCTGTCTGGAAGCAGGGGAGGGCAAGAAGGGGGGTTGAGTGAGTGAACGAGATGTGTGGTTGGTTGGGTTTAAACCACGACACATGGGCTGCCTGCATCCACTCTCTGAATTACAGATCCCTACATACTTTTTAAATCCACACTGACATGAGCAAACACTACCAAGATTTGTACAGCAAATATTTGGCAAGGAGAAGGTGGTCCTCCCTTCCTCCCTCCATCCCTGCCTGGGTGCAGCAGGGTTAGTGCTGGCACGCACTGGCAGAAGGCACATTCCCCAAAAGCAACAGGGAAACCTAAGTGCCAGGAGACCCACGGGTTGCAGCCTGCTGAGGTTTGTCTGATACACAGCTGCAAGGTAAAGAACTTGAGTCCTCCTGATTCATTCACTTTAATTAAGGGACTGCTAATCCCTCACCTGCCAATTCAAGTCTACCCACATACACGTTTACCTTGTTATTTCATACATAAAGCTTTAGATAAAATGCCTTTCTTTTTCTTTTCTCCTACTTTTTAATGGATGCAGAGAACCATTCTGTCAAGAAAGAAACAAACACTCCACTAAACCCATCTCAATGGACAATTTGTTTTTTCAATGCAGCATTTAAGTAATAAAGAAAGAATAAACATAAAATTCTCCTAAGAAATAAAATGAAAACACCTTTAAAAACGACTTGTCTCAGGCATATTAGGATGCTAATAAACTCTGATGAGACATTTACAGACAAAGCTTGTTCACCAAATCCATTTTCATAAAGGAATAAGACAACCTGGAACCAGATCACTTGCTTGTGTAAATCAACAACATCCTTAGAGTGTTCACAGCTGAGGATCTGACCAGAGCTGCAAATGAAAAGGAGAAGAGAAAACTCTGAAGCAAGTTGCAAAATCTGATAAGGAGCTGAAGCAGTAGATACCCAGTGCAGTGAAACACTGAACTCCTGAGAAATTGAATTAAATCAGCTTATAATGATATGAGGACGTGGCTGGTCTCTTCTCCCAAGTAACAAGTGACAGGACAAGAGGAAACATCCTCAAGCTGCATCAGAGGAGGTTTAGACTGGATATCAGGAAAAAATTTTACACCAAAAGGGTTGTCAAAAATTGGAGCAGGCTACCCAGGGAAGGGGTGAAATCACCATCCCTGGAAGAGTTCAAAAAATGTGCAGATAAGGCCCTTAGTGACATGGTTTAGTTGTGGACTTGGCAGTTCTGGGACTGGACTTGATGATCTTAAAGGTCTTTTCCAACCTAGTTGATCCTATGATTCTGTGTCAGAAGAAATTCATGGTGTGTTTATCTGACCTATTATTTACAGTTGAAGAAATAATAGATGTTTTTCATTCACAGATTGAATTGGTGAGGGGAAGATTCCTATTTATATCAACATGGGATGAGATGTTTGATCCAAAGCAAAACATTTTATTTCCATGCATTACTAAACAAATATTAAAAGATAATATATCAATAATTTTTATAATTTCTGAATTATCTTCTGGACATAAAAGCAATAGTTGAATTCAGCCAAAATTGTGAATTTCATACACCTACTTTTATCAATTTCAGTGTGGTTATGATTTGCTGGGGTCAGTAAGGTACCCTTGAAGGTCTCACCCACCTGTAGTGGGGACTCTAGTATGACTCAGGAAAGCATATGCTCATCAACCAGTGCTAATCAGCATTGTTCAGATGACTAAAACTGAGCTGATCTGATTTATGGTCCTGGAGCTGGGGCTGAGCAGCAAGCACACAGCGAAGGCAGCTGCCCTTCAGGCAGCAGGAGCAAGACCCCTGAGCTCCTTGCCACTGCCAGGGAAAAAAGGAGAACATTCAGCCCTTAACCACAACACAGTCATCAGTGTTTTCACCAGGCAACATAATTTCTGTCATGTTTTCTCCTTTCCTAGTCACACCTTTTGAATAAAATTGCTGCTACTGCACACAGATGAATGCAGATGTTGAAGTAAGAGTATGACATTAAAATGCATAGTTTACCATTAATAAAATTACTCAGATGCTATCCCATTTGTGATTTTTAATTAATATAATATTAGCATTGTCATTGTGTTCCTGACTCAAACACATAAGTTTCAGGTTCTTAATTTAAAATTCACCTAAAATCTTGTCGGTAGCAGATTCCTGGGCATGGTGTTTGGTTTTGTGTTGTTTTGATTTTGTTTTGTTTTTTTTTTTTTTTTTTTATTTTTTCTCTCCTCCTTGAATCCTTCAGTCTCCTGAAATATTTCCATGTGGCCATAAAAAGACTGCATTTAAGAAGCAAGTCCTGAAAGAAATGCCAAGTGGTCATTAAAAACCTATGAATCAATTAGATATGTGCTGAGTTCTTCACATTATCCAAATACAGGCTGCTGTTTATGTCAAGATGCAAAATTATCAATCTTTGTGTACTATAAAAATTAGTCAGGAAATCCAAGGGCAGGAGAAGTCAGCATAAACAAAAAGAGTCTGGATGAGCTGGTTCCACAAAAGCCCATTGGCAAGAGCACTTTTTTAAAAAGAATACTGCAGGAGAAAAAGTCAAGCCAATTGCAGGCTTAAAACAAGATAAAGAATGAAAAGAGGAATTACAATAAATGGGTATTTATTTTCTTAGTGGAGAATGTACAGCATGGATCTAGGGATTCATGTTTTTGTCCCCCAGAAAGACAAGTATTCACAAGCCGGGCTAACTGTTAGAGAAGAAAACTGTTTGCAGAGAATGACTTTCTACCAGAACATAATGCATGGCTGATTATGAGGAAGTCTGCAGTCTGTATTTTCTCTCAGAAACTAAAGGAGTAAGAGGCAAAGACTGTCAAACCATCTGACGTTACCATAAATATCTAAGGTTAGTGGAAGGACATTAAATGTAGTAGTCTCTCAGCTTCAGCAGTGGCAAATAAGAAAAGGGAGCTTGCTTGGCTGCTGTGAAAGACAAGAGACATTGTTAGAGCTATAAATTATCAGCATTATCATAGTAGCAGCAATATTGTTAATATACAATAACTTCTTGCAGACAAAGATCAAAGCTCTGTTATGGCAGGTGTTGACATATATGATGGGATACGAACTGTGGTCATGGGAGGTTATGTATTGAAAAGGTATTACCAAGGGAATCTAAATTATCTTGGGATTCAGATAAAGTTCTTATTTCAGAGGGCATGGACACTGGATTGCTTTATCAGGAGAACCAATACATTTTTTATTACTCATATCTGTTGTACCCCTAATTGTGCCTACATCCAAAAATACCACTTGGACATTGTATCTGTACTACAGTTCTGGCAGAATAGCAGTTCTGAACTTCACCAGCACACTCCTTAAAACTTCCACCTCTCTTCTCATATGCCCAGGATTCTGGAAGGACCGTACCTTCTGCAGGGCCATATCCTTCATGTTCTGCCACAGCCCACATCCAGGAGGTCCCACACACAGACTGACTAGGAGAAAATTACTCCTGATCCCACATTTGTAAGAGTTAGTAGGTATTTTCTAGCAGATTACAACAGCTTTTCATCAGGCATGCCACAGAGCACCGTGTACTGTGACAGAAGTCAAAATATTGACAGTTTGAATTTCTGTGCATGCAGAATTATATATTCACAGACATTTTGAGTATCTGCATACACAGCTAAGACATTTCTGCATGAATGCCTCTGGTGATTTTTTTCTCCCTAAATGAGTACATCTATGATTAAATTATAAAAGTTTTCTACATAGCTTTCTTAATGGTGAGACTGATTAGTAGGAGAATACGGTTTACTCCCATTACTTGAAAAATTTCTCTTACTGAAAGTAAATACTTATTAAAGAAACCATAAACATTGCATCATTCATAATTAAAGCTACTTCAGCAAATTCTTTTGTAGAAACTATAGAAAGAAGCAAGGCAGAAAGGGCACTATTACGCCATAGAACCTGCTCACTGCACAAGTAGTTTTCTTTTTCTCAAGAAGTAATACAATTATCAGAATAGGCTTGGATCTCAATATGTTTTATTATCTTCCTCACTGGCATTGCCAGCATGAATAAAAGTAACCAAGCAGACAGACACTGAAAAAAATATTAAACCATAATCAAGTTGCAATTAGTTATTATGAAAGGCTCCCTTGTTATAATGTCTTCTATTCTAGATCCTGCTTGTCATTAAAAGGGGAATTGATTATTACAGAAGACACCCAGGGGCTAAGCTCATTCCAAATGATAAATAGAAATCTGGAGAGAAAAGCCCCCACTGTTCTTGCCATGCAGAATTAGGGAAGGATGGCATCTGTGGATATTCATGTAGCCTGTCTTTTAGGACGTGATCTTATTCTCCTTGAAGCTGTATTAGTTTCATCTTTAATAGGATTGGGCTCAAGTTTTTCATTCATGCTGGATTTTGCTTCTGTGCTTCTTTTCTGCCCATCCTTTTTCATGGTTGGGAAAGATTTAAACCATATAAACAGATGGGATTTTGCTACACTAGTTAACACATTGATCAATCACATCATCTGCTGTGTGAGCCATCCTTCCCTCCCTTCCTTCCACAAATCCACAAAGAAAACCACCAGACTGTTTGTGTATCATTGGTCATGATGATAGGCAACACATTTCTCAGTTTGTTCCCCCCTTCAAAGATATAAAGGTCTATGCAGGGTTTTTGCACCTAACTTAATCATACATAAAATTCTTAGGAAAAAACCTAAACCTGTCTCTGGTTTCTGCTGTGCAATGTTTAAGATCTAGGACATATGTGCCCACAGCTTCTTGGAAGTCTTCCCCTGGGGTTGGCAAAGGATCATGTCACAACTGCCTGGGGACACCTTCAGTGAAGAGATGTCTCTTTGTAACATGGCTGCTGCTCCTAAAATCTGCTATGGCAGTGAGTTGCAGTCCTCAGGCTTCAAGGCGTTTCCTGAGCTAGGCACCATATGGTTATGCAAAAGCCTTCTGCAAAAGCTGCGGTGATGACAACAGGCAGGACAGGAAAAGAAGTGGAGAAGAAGCACAAAAACGAGATCACTGCAGCAATGGTAAGTGATAAGAGAATATATGAAAAGCAATAGTCACTGCACATTCACATTCATTACAAACTATATTTCTAACGTTTGCCAGTAGAAAAACACTATGTGGTGTAAGGATAGAAAATTTTGCAAGAAAAGGTTTGCTGGTTTTTTTTTTTTAATTAAGACTAGCTGAATTGGCTTTAAAAAACAAAATACCTTTGGGCACAAAGTACTTTCATCAGTTCTTTTTTCTTTGTGGCTGAGACCCACTGGTGAAGTTCAGATGCTGATTTTTTGAGGCCTCACTTCTTATGCAGGAGTGCAGGAAGGACAGGTTAAATACATTCTCCAGACTACTGGGACCAGAGCTGGCCTCCTGGAAGTGAACACCTTGAAGAAAATGGAGAAAGGCCAAAGCATTTCTGATTTAAACAGTGGGCTTCCTTCTTGCTTGCAAATTAAATGTTAGGGCTGGAAACTCATAAATTGAATCATACCTTATTTATTCCGAGCACTTTCTAGGAGCAACTAACACATAGACTGTGAAGCTCTTCTAGCATCTGTGATACCACTATCCTGTAAAGATGCTTAGGAAGACATGACACTCTTCTCTGCCTTAAAAGATGTTGTCTAGGAAAAGCAGACTTTAATTCCAAATCACATTCAGAGCACATATGGAAGTAAAATCAATGTTTTGCCAAACAGACCAAGGAAAACAGCTCCTTGTCAAAGTAACTGTATTTTTCAAACTCCCATGTGCCCCGTTCAAATGCTACAGAAGTCAAAGGCCCCTTCAGCTGGTGTACCCATTAGTAAGATAATTTTGCCAACCATCAGGACCTGAACTAAAACATCATTGTTTACTGTTGTCTGAAAGAGCTGTAGCATCTAATATTTAAATATCAAAGGAGTTAAACACACCCTAACAAAACTATTAATCTTTAAAGGCAGAAGAAAGCTAGTATTTTTGACATACTGAGAGACTGAGGATTTCTTTGCATTATCTTACTATTGTTCAATAATCTGTGTCCATTCAGAGGTAGCAGCACATGCTTAAAATGTTGGGAAAAAAACCCTCCAAACATTATATTCCAGCAATGGCAGAAGTATGGATGCAAATGACTTTTTACTGTGATTCCTTTGGAGAAAAAAGGCTGAACAATGGGGAGGTATTTATGACAAAATCAGTGCAAAAGTAGTTGAGGAAAGTGAGAGAGAAAAAAATGCTAAAGCTTTTCTTATGAAATTACATTTGAACTTGAACATAAAGATTAAATTATTAAAGTTCTGTTTTTAATAGACCTTTTTATCAAACACACAGAGGAACAAATGACAGCAACATAAATCACCAATCATTTGTATTTCACCACTTTTTCCATTTTTGTGAGGATTTATTTACTAGAAAGTGGTTGCTAAAACTCCATATTAATCTCTGAAATGGCATTTCTTTAAAAATGTTCCAAACTTTTCTTAAAAAATAAAAAAGAAACCAACAAAAACCATAAAATACAACCAAAGTAATGAAAGAAAAGGGAAGCAGTGGACAGAACTAATATCAAAAAGTACACATGTTATGTAAACATTATGCACAATCTAAGAGCAAGGACTCACTACACTTCAGGATGGAATGTTTTATGCAGTTATCCAGGTTTCAGCTGTAACAATTACTTTCCTTCCTAGTAGCTGATGCAGTGCTGTATTTTGGCTTTAGCTTGAGAACAATGCTAGTAGCACACCAACTTTTAATTGTTGCTAAGTAGTGTTTACCCTGATCAAGGACTTCTCACTCTCATGCTCTGCCAGTGAAGTGGGGTACAAGGAGCCAGAAGGTATCAGGGACAGGACACCTGACCCAAACTAGCCAAAGGGCTATTCCATACCACATCATGCCCAGTGTATAAACTGGGGGAATTACCCAGTAGGGACCCATCACTACTCAGGATGGATATCAGTCAGCAGGTGGTGAGCAATTGCATTGTGATTCACTTGTGTTTTCTTTCCGTTCTTCTCTTTATTATTATTGCTGTTATTGCTGGTACTCTTTATATTATCACTATATTTTATATTGTTTATTAAACTAAAAAAGCCAAACTGGTCTTATCTCAACCCATGCAGTATACATTCTTTCGATCCTCCTCCCCATCCCACCCTGGAGAGGAGGGAAATGGAAGGGGGGGAAGAGCAAACAGATGCATAGTGTTGAGTTACTGGCTGGGTCAAAATCACACAACAGCAACACTCACTCAGTCCTGCCAGGGAGAATCCATGGGCAATACTACTTTGGTTTTAATTAACTCTATGACCAAATGTCAAAATCATATACAGAGCACTGCCTTATGTTTACTTGCATTCTGCAACTGGATTCAAATGATTCACAGCATTTTTTCTGATTACAATCATGCTCTTTTTTGATGATCTTTTCCATGTCGGGATAATGAAATTATAACAGCGAAAGAAACTCAGAACTGAGTAGGGACCTAAGATCCAAACTTGAATGCACTCTCTCCCATATGGTTTGCTTCAGCAAAGCCTTTGCGCAATACTGAATTTCCAGAAAGAAAGTTTAACAATTGTGATTAAAAATTATTTTTGTGATAATCAACTAGCTTGATGGAGTACTGAGATAAATGATTTCCCAATGAGTCAGGATTTCTGCAGAGAACAATCTAGTAGCAAACATACCAGTATTGTTTATCTCATGGATGCTAAAGCTGGTGAAACCTACTGTGCAAAGGAAATTGGATAAGCGATGGACAGCAAATTAGACTTACTGTTCATGTCACTTAGTTGTTCTTAAAGGTGCTAATGCACCTACAGTAATACCTAGACAGGTCTTGGGGGTAAAACAGAGAAATGCAGGGCTATCCTCATTAAACATCCATGGCTGAAGGTGGAATAAAATAGCTTGAATAAAACACTTGAAGTTTAGGATCCTGTATTCTCAAACCTCAGTCAAGAGGTATTTTCAGAGCAGTTTTGAGACAACAAGGAGCAGTTAACAAGCTAATAAATAAATTAATAACTTAATCACAACAAACCCAAATCATTGTCTAAATCTGTGATCAACAGGTCATAAAATGTTTCTCTTTTAAAAAAAAGATAAAGGCAAATAAAGAGAAAAATTGGGACAAGGGATAGATCTTGATATGTATCCAAGAATCAACAAATACATTATTGTCAGACAAACAGTTCACAGATGATAAAACCAGAAGGGAGCATTGTGAACATCCGTTGCAACTTGCGGCATGATACAGGCTATAGCCCAAAGCCAAAATATATTAGGTTTGAAACAACAGTTCTGTGAACAGCAGAACGAATGAAGATTAGCTTCCTACTGTCTCTCTCTTGCTTGCTCAACTTCTGAGCTGAATTATTTTGAGATTTTCTGTTATTTCTGCCTTTCTTCTTACAAACCTTACCCCACAGTATTTAGCAATATTCACAGACCACTCCAGCAAACAGCTCCCAAAGTTATTGTGGCTGCAGCATTTAAATGACCTTTCAAGACCATGCAGTAAGATTGTGGCAGGATTGGTAGAATAACCTAACATGAACAGCAAGCACCTGACCTCAGCCGGGGCAAGAGCTCATGGTGAGCATTTTCTGAGGCCAGCCCCATTCTTCGTTTCAGACTCAGTGTCTTAATAGGATAGATCAGGCAGATCTGTTGGGACTAGATGATACCAAAATTACCTTTTCTGAACCTTAATTGTGAATTTTGGAGATCAGGAGACAACTGATAAAATTATTAGACATATATATATATTTAGGTAGTAACCAATGCCTATGCATGGAAAAGAGATATAGCACTTTGGCTACTTATAGGGAAATATTAGTAACAAAACACAGAGGTGCCTCCCAGCTTGACTCCAGCAGCAATATGGAGTATGTATTCATGACTCAGATTTCTTCTAGCTGCCTTAAGGGTAATGAGCAAAACTAATTAAAATGCCATCAGAAAAGTAATAGCAGCTTTTCTTCACTAAATTCAGGCACGAATTAAATTCTCCAAATGCCATGTCAAAGCTGCACTCTGACAAGGACTAGTAGCACATGTTGGCTGAATAGGATGTAACCAGATCTCAGGGACTGCATATTGTATTTAAGCTAGCAATCTTTCAAATAAGCAAAATACTGAATAGAAAAGGAATGTAGAGAAAGAAGTTCCCGGCTGCAGTAATTTCTAACCCTGTCTTTTCCCAGAAATTATTATATAGCAAGTGGTCAACATCATTCCTTCAGCTTTATCCAGGGTGACAGCATATTTATGTGTTTGACAGACACAATGATCGTTACTTGTTACAATTCATTATGGATCCCAACCACACTTCCCACACCCTGTTTTGAAAGCACACACATATTGAAAGAGTAGAAAAATACATGAGCAATTATATCAATTTATTTCACTTTGAATCCTAAGCATTGGAAGGAGCATGTTTGCCAGTGCTCATTCAGTTGATGGAAAATGTCAACGTGTATAAAAGAAAGAGTTACTAACAAAATATTACCTAATCTTTCCGTCATACGCAGTTTTAACATACCCTTTACGTAGGTACATTCAAGAAAAATGGAAGGGTCAACCTAATGTAACAAGGAAATTGCAGAATTTGGTAAAGAATGGAGGGTTAGAACCAACAATCTAACTAATCATTTTGGCAGCAACATCGTAAGAGTTTGTGCAATCTAGAAAATGTCTTAAAACATCAACAGTAGCAGCAGACATGTAATAAAGATGTCCATTATAAAGGGAGGAAGGTTTTGTTTGGGTAAATAAAGTAAGAATTGTCAATTTAGAAGACAAATATGTACAGTTCAATTCTAGGGAGACTGTTTTCTATTACACTACAAAAGAAGAATTCCAGGGACCTTCCTAGATTTTTCATTCACAGTAGCATCTTGTCTTTACAAAGTAAGACAGAGAAAACTGCTATGGCGCCCAGCAGCTACTCCTTGAGATTCTGAAGATATTCAGATCATGCTTAGTCAGGAATACAACATGGAAAATATTTTTATTTTAAATAGATATTTTCCTAAGTTCATATTCAATAGGTAGCATTTTTCATTTTGAAAGACAGTCATTCATTGGACTTCATCTATCCTCAGGCTGGATGGACTGAGGCTATTTGTAAAACGGATTTCAGTCCCTCAACAGCACTTTGTACAATTGCTCACATCTCTGAAGTTACATATGGTCCTAAATGCCCTTAAGATGAGGGTCACTATATTCTCTTTGTTTTCTAACAAGCATGAACTATATGTGCAAAATTCACTCCTTTCCCTCTCAGAAATATTTGTTCCAAAGGTAGAACTCTAATAAAACTGACTTCAAGTTTTATTATTGGACTAAGTACTTTAGAGATGCCTTAAAACTAAACATATGACAACCATTTATTTTAAAAAGCCATTCTTATGGTTTTCAGGGAGAAGAGTCTGAAATGCCTTGTTTGCTTGCTTTCCCTTGTTCAAGAGTAAGTTCTGTGGTTCAACCCTGTGCTGAGCTAACTATGCCAAGCTCCTTACTGATGCAACATTCACAAACCTTGTACAAGTGTCAAATTTCTGAGGACTGAAAGAACTGATATTCTGCAATTCTAAACAGGAAGAAAAAAAAGTAAATTGCCAAACCTGACCTTATCCCAATGCCCACGTTTCTCTGCTTATTTTTTCATATAACCCAACAGCAGCCGTTAAAAATCTGTCACTGCCAGGCAGTGAGACATCAAAGCTTTGCCAAATACTCCAACCCTGGGATAATGTATTTCAATTAATAGCTGACAGATGCTGAGCTTTGCTGTATCCAGTCAGATATCTGTGACAAAAGTTGTACTGATATGGGGATAAAGAAATGGGTAGTGCCTTCTATCTCAATTATTGGGGCACTGGTACTATATTTTTGGCCCTTAGCATTGGCAGCATATTCTCACTCCAGATCCTGTATTTGTTATGCCACGCATAATTGTATCAATTCTCTCTGGATAACAGGATACAGACTTTCACAGGTATCTGTACAGCTGAAATGCCGCCTAAGCTGTCATTGCTTCCTACATTGCACGACCACATCCAAACTGAGACCTCCTATAGACGTCATTTTCCAGGCCTTTCACTCTATCATCTCATCTATGTCACTCAGTGATCCACTCTGATATGTCATATTAAATGAAAGGTGTTTGTCCTGACTTCCAAAGCCTGTATAATTTATTATGGCTCACCCGTAACTTCTTATGTGCTATCTAACTGTTGACGACATAGTGTTAAACTATGGCCTGTGATCTGCAGTCTAAGCAGATCTAGTCTGCTATCTAACTTTATAACATGCGTCTTTCCATCAGCCCCTGTGGAACTTATTTATACTTTCTCACACTCTCCTGCATAAAAAAACCCTTATGCATATGAAAACTTTACAATGCTGGTCATTATGCTAACTTGTTTTAGAATCACAGAATGGTTTGGGTTGGAAGGGACCTTTATTTAGCTCACCTCCCTGTAATGGTCAGGGACAGCTCTCATTACATCAGGTTGCTCAAAGCTCCATCCAAAATGACTTGCACAATTCCAATGATGGGACATCTGCAACTTTTCTGAGCAACCTGTTCCATCACTTCACCACTATTACCATAGGAAATTTCTCCCTCACATGCAATCTGAACCTCCTCTCTTTCTTCTGAACTGAAGCTCAGCTTAAACCCATTACCTCTTGATCTGTCACTACAAGCCCTCATAAAAAAGTCTCTCTCCACCTTTCTTACAACCACCTTTATATATTGAAAGGCTACAATATGGTCTCCCTGGAACTTTCTCTTCTCCTCTCAGCCTGTCTTCGTAAGAGAGGTGTTCAAGCCCTCTGATCATTTTCTGGGCCATCTTATGGATCTGCTCTAACAAGTCCACATCCATTTTGTGTTGTTGCCCCCAGAGCTGGACACAGTACTGCAGGTGTGGATTCGTGAGAGCAGAATAGAGGGGAGAAATCATCTCCTTCGATCTGCTGGTCACACTCCTTTTGATGCAGCCCAGCATAATGATTGGCTTTCTGGGCTGCAAGCACACATTGCCAGGTGTCCAATTTTTCATCTACCAGTACCCTGAAGTGTTCTCTGCAGGGCTGTGCTCAATAGTCTGTAAATTTACCCTGCCATTGCTTCTATTGGTCTTGATCTGGTCAGAGTAACCTCCTCTTCTTTTTCATTCATGCAGTACTCAGAACAAAGATGTCCAACTGTATTGATGGCAGAGGGTGAAACTGATTTTAATTTGTAACCTAAAAATATTCAGTAATGGGATGCAAATAAGCTGAAAAGGGTCATGTCTTTGATATTTAACTGACCTAAAGGAAGGCATCTTACTGAACCTGTCACATAGTTCCACTCGCATTCAGTGGATTCAAACTAAGATGTTTACTGCTGGCAGAAACAGCTGCATTTTTTGACTTTAGGATGCCCATCATTTGGTACAATAATGCCTACCTTGGAGTAAGAGGCAGCAGGCAAGGGCATGGGGCTGCTGGTTTCTCCACTTCCTCCCTGGGGACCCTGGAAACCACCCACATTGGTCCACTGAGGACCTGCTCACACCTGGACAAGGTCCTGTGACCTGCAGTAACTGTCTAACTTCAGCCCCTCTTGACGCAACCAGGTACCAGGTACAACTGAGATCATGACAGTATCTGGTCTCACTTAGAGGGCTAAGCATCTCGGGGACCACTGCCATGTGTTTTAATCAGTTACTGGACTTTAAGATTACCTCTATAATAACAGTAAATCAGATTTAAGGAAAAATGGATCAGCCTCCTTGTCTGCCTTCCCTGCTATCAATACGCTGCCTGCACTGGAGTAACTGGGGCTTCACATACATGACTTGAAACAAATGGTTTGTATTAAGTTTTAGTGAGAGGCAGAGAGCTAAATTGGATCAGGAGGGCTTTGGCCCCTCCCACCTTGGTTGTGTGTGTTAAAAACAAGGTTCACTATTCTTGGACAAGACCACATTTCACCTTTTATATCTTCCCTTCTGCTGACTTAAAATCAGAGACACAGCACTTGTGCCTCCAACAGACCTGACATCAGCTGTTTAAGGCTGTAAGGCTTGACAACACTAACAACTTTACCCAATTTTGTAGGAATTATTTATTTCTGCCTCCTTTTTGGAAACCAGAAGACTTGACTGCTTGTTCTCACCTATTAGAACAAGCTTGGGTTTTGCAGTTATTTCTTTCTCCTTATCCCTTACCCAAACCCTCCCCAAACTAGCACAGCTTAGAAGGAACAAAGAGGTTAAAAAGAGTAGGCTTGATTATTTTTTTTCTTTCTCTTCCACCATTTGGTGCTGCTGTGGGAACACAACAAATTTTGGCTTTTTGTCCTTTTTTTAATAAAGATAAATGCAACTGCCAGCCCCCAAGTCACAAGATCACCCTTTATGTAAGAAAAAAGCCATCTGCATACATTTCAATTTCATGAGACAAAGTGCCTCATTCATCTAAAATCTCTCCAGGGGTGTGTATCGGAGTTACCTCAGCCTCAGAAGTCCAGCTTTAGATAAAGTCACTAAGCACTTTTACACAGGTCAAAACCAGACCTACATGGGGCACACATTGAAGGAGAACCATTAGTGATCACTGCTGGCTGGGTTTAATGGCAGGAGAGTGATTTCCAACTTCATGCTGCTGGTTTGGGTATTTGGAGAACTATGAGTTACAAGTTAGGAAGCTTTGAGGAGTGAACCAGACCTCAAATGCTGCAGCAGCTAATGATGCATGGGACCATGCTCCAGTTCACATGCTGGAGACAACATACCTGATGTGAGGCTGTGTATCATCCACTGCTTTCATATGGAGAAGCAGAGTGTAAGGGTCTCTCCTGAGTAATCCCTTCCTACTGGTGCATACTGGTAAACATGGTGCCTCCCTCACACAAATCAGCAATCTTCTATAGCACTCAGTCAGCAAGGATGTAATGGAAAGCACAAGCAGCCCTATATTTCCCATGAAACCCCTGCAGCCACCACAGGGAAAGTCTTCTTCAGCTTTGATGGGGAGATGCTTCACATGGCTGCACCCACAGGTGCTCCAGGGAGTATCCACAGAGCATGGACAAAACCACACAGGTTTTCCCTCAGATAAACATAGGAGGAGCACATCAAAAAGCCATTTCTTATCAGACATTCACCCCACCATCCCCACCACCAACCATCCCCTGACAAATTTCAGGTCTCTATCAACATACAGAAGAGTTACAGCTACTCAAAGAAAGTCACCACATTTATCAAGATCAGAAAACAAACATTTTCTTCCCCTGTTTTATTCCCAGAAATGCCTGAAATTTTCTGGTCACCATTTTCCCAAAGAAAGTAATTAAAATAATATGGCTCAGGGCAGATATCCATCTTGGAAAAACTCATCCCAAGCTGTCGAAGTGTAGCACAGTCATTAATCTCAAAAAAGAAAAAGAAAGGAAATGAATGAAGGCTTCATAAGTGATGTTATTGCTAAGGGGGCTCAATGGGACTGCAAGCAGAGCTGAGCTGAGACAATCCTTGCTCCAAAAACACATCCCACCACAGGGTCACTGGTGTGCCAGGCCAGCCCCTGAGTGTGCTGAGTAGCGGCTGCCAGCTCTCCTCCCTGGGACCATGGTGGTCAGCATGTGAGCCCTCATTCCGCACACAGAACTAAAAGGATAAACTCCATGCCATGGTAGTGAACCAAGTCTAGCTTTAAAGGCAGATGGATATCATTAATAATCCTACAGATATTTTTTTTTTTTTAAGAGCACTATAAGTGTTTGTCAAGGCGCTTCCCTGATCCATCTCCACCACAGACCTCCTCTGCTTTGGTGTGACACAAGGGTTTATCAACACTCCTCTGGGAAAAGTATATGAATCTGTCATGCCTCAGCCAGACCCTGGAAGACTCACAATAAAATTCTTATCTCATATCTCACAGAACACTATTTTTTCACCTCAATCTTCCTTGCTCCCTCTCATAAGACTTTGAGAGCATTTCCACATACTCAAGTATAATCTTGTATAAAATATACAAATTATATTAATTCCACCTGAAAAAATAATCTCACATTACCCCAGTTTTGTTTTTAAAAAATTAGCATGAAGTGCTCGTCACATTATGACATTTAGATTTCTCTGATTAAAATTGATTAAAATGTGCACACATAGAAACGCGCACAGAAAAGAGAAGGTGAACACAGATACTCTCAGAGAAGATGTCTTTAGCTGAAAACTGCTTTCACATTTCACTTCCTTCAAGGTTCTTCTAAATGCACTTCTGAATGCTACTAACAGAGAAATTTTCATTACTAACTACTTAATCTCAACTTATTCTGTGCTTTTGAAACTCTTCAGTCACTGATGCCTTTGCCCTTGAAGGTCAGCCATTTAAGATGACAACATTTTGTCTTTTCAGAGCACCATATATTACAAGAAGTGTTGAAGAAAGAACTTCACTGAAAGCCCTTGATGAAACATTCCTCTGAAAACCCCAAAATCAATAATATCTTTGAAGTGTTGCTCTGAAGTACAACTGGTCTCATTTTCTGATGTGCCAGCATAAAACTGAATTCTGAGCAATTTTTACAGAAACAAGTAGGAATTGTCTTATTTGAAATGAAAGCCACAATAAAATCAATAGAAAACTTACACCATCTTTTATAGAAATGCTTTGAAAAGCTAAAAAAGAATAAATTTAGTAAGCATTTTAAAAAATTAATGACAGAGTCATATACTTGATTTCAGTGAGGTATGTGTTCAACATCTGCCTGGAATTCTGGATGGGGCACAGAGAGATTTGAGCTCCCAGTTCCCAAAACCCTGCCAATTTTCTTGGAAATAGAGCTGAAGAGGTCTCTGGCAGTGCTTGCAGCCTCCCGCACAGTCCCACCAATGCTGGTGTGGCTCAGGAAGATCGCCCGCATCCCACAGGAGAGGGCACACCCAAGCCCACAGCAGTCTGCTGCAGCAGACATAGAAGTCTGTCTGTGCTTAACTAATTCCAGTTCTTAATAGCATGCATCAGTATTGTTTATTGTACTCAAAACCAGCAGGGCCCATACCCGCACCACATTCACTAGTTTTTACAGAAGGCTACAAGCTTTAGCTTCAAACCTTCCAAATACACACCATGTACCTGCCACAGACCCACTTTGCACCACCAACTTTCTAATGTATTTATTCTACCCTTCACTAGAGTGCTACAATATCTATATAATTGTATAGTTCAAATTAATCTTAATCAGTGTTTAATAATCACAAAGCCCATGCAGACTATCAGAGTAATTTGCAGCCACTAAAAATACTACTTCATAGGATTGCAAGACTTTGTCATCCTTTCTTAAATAAAACTTGGTAAGTTATGATGTGCAATGAAAGGTATACAGCTCAACATTTATCTTCAGATGTATCTTCCCCTGCTGCCAGAGCTATCATAGCACTTCTGGTATACTCATAAGCACCAAAGTAAAGTTTTAGCTGCTTCAAATATCACCACATTTTCATGTTGCATTGGTAAGAGACGTTTTGACTTAACATGGTATTTTTATGTATGTCAGTGCCTTAATATGTTCTCATAGTGTTGTATTTTTCTTTTTTTTTTTCAATACCATAATTTTTTATGTGCAAAAGGACCTTTGTGAGATAGCTATTCAAAAGGCATCCTTGGAAGGAAGGTTAGAAGCAGTTGTAAGAAGAGACCGTTGTGCTATTTTTTCCAGACATCCATCAAGAGAACAAACCAAACACTCAGACCACTTCCAAGGGACCATGGCCAATACTCACCATTCTCCTGAAAAGTACAGATAACTGCCTGGTCCTTGCCTTGTGGCTCCCACCTCTGAAGAGTTCTTTCGACTCCCCCTTTTATGTTCCACATCTTGTTTCATTTTGAAACATACTTCAGCATCACTCCCACACTGCAATGCTCTGAACAACCCCAGAACTAAATTATTTGCAGTGCACACACTGGCAGCACTGTCTTGTGCCATACCAGGTGTCTGGGGAAACACAAAACGCCCCTCACTCAAACCAGGTTCATATCACTCTGACCTTCAGGCAAACATGAATGTCAGGAACTATTAATTTTCCTAAGCTCATCATGTAGTGAATGTTTTTATTGGAAATATTCTTATTTGTAGTCAGTGCTGTATAATGTTACCCTCAGGATTGTATGACTGTGTGGAATAAGACTCTGAACAACAATATTACAAAACCAGAACAGCTGTCTTTATGTTTCCTTAATTTTGAGACAAATAATTGAAAATAAGAGAAGCAGCAAATGGGCAATGACAGCAAACCAAAGCAGATATGGTCTTTCTTTATAGTGTTGCTGACTTGTGTCAGCAGATCTCTGCTTGAGTGAGAAATGAGACAACATTCCACTCTTCCATGAGCTACAGGATTTCATGTAACTACATAAAATGATAGGAATCATGCCAACATTATCATGAACTCTCAATGTTTTAAAATGTTTTTACTGAAATAGTACAGAGCTAATTTGTAAAACAGAAGTGTCCACAGTGATATGCATGGACCTAGTAAGATCTTCAGGGTCATGCAGGTGGCTTTCACCACCTTCTAAATGATCTTCAAAATCCTAATCTTTTAATGATCTTTAAATGCCTTTTAGAATCTTCTGCAATATTAGAGGGTCCTGGCTTAGTTAATGGGCAACAGCTATTCTGAAGTAAAGCGAATAACCTCTCAACATCTCTGCAACAGCTTGTTCATAATAATGGGCTCCAGACTACACTAACATTTATTTTTTTTTGCCTTAGAGCAGTTCCTCAAATATTCAAAGTAAGCAGTGTGATTACTCTCCAGCTACATATATGCGTGGGTGATATATGGCATCGCTGTGTCTTTCACCCTTTTTCATACCACTGCAAGGAAAAAAAGGCTTGATGTCTTCATTAATATTTTGCAGGTCACTAATACTCAGTATGAAATGCAGCCTCAAGCAGGAGGGGAATAAATTAACTTTCTGAGCCATGGGCAATTAGTTTTGACAGACTGTGTAGATCTAATGAGTGCCCTTTCCCCCCCAAAGCAAACAAACAAACAACACCAACCAAAAAACCCCAGAAAACTGAAAATGTGACCTCTGTCTTTCAAAAAATAGAGGTAACAACAACCCCAAGAGCAAAGCAACAAGCCTCTGTCTCTTCCAAAGTCCCTAGTCCTCTACTTTACCAACAGAGTAAACATACCACCTGGGTCTTGCATTGAAGTAGTATCAAAAGAGAAACAAATTGCTAAGCTACCTATGGGACAATGACCACACTGTGACATGGAAGAACAGCTGCTTTCTGCATCACAACTTCTTTCAGGAAAAACAATGAAGAACCTGAAAGTTTGTTTGCAATGTAGAAAACCCATCCAAGGGGACAATACTATTTCTCAAACAAAGTGCTCCATATGAGCACTTTGGTTTTAACCCATTTTATCATTTACAAAGAAAGACTATCTACAAACTACATAACAAGAATTTTACATTCTTGGGTGACAGAAACTGCAAGTCTGTCACCGTGAACCATATGTTAGACATAGCTGGCAATTCCTTTGCTTATAAATCTGACACTGGCTTTTATGAGCCCTTGCTGAAGTCATGGTGATGAGGCTATTACTTCATAACTCAATAATGCAGTTTTATGGCTTGTAAATACTCCGCTGAATGGTGAACTTGTGGAAAACAGAGGGAGGCAGAATGGCTGTAGAGTAAGATTGCTGCAGAAATCTGCCTTTCCCACTGCCCAGAGGCAACCCCACACTCTCTCTTACCAAAGGCTGAGTCTGCAGATTCAGAAGGCGCACAGAGATTTGAGAAATATTTTATGATGCATGATAAAAATGGTGAAATGTGTTCCGCCTTTGTTTTCTATGTTGGTTTGTGAGTAGGGGGAGAGCATTCAGAGGCCATGCTGAGTATGTTTAGTTAATCAAATAACATTTTGTTCTCTAAAGTTATTTCAGGAGACCTAAAGTTGCTACAAGTCAGATCTGAGCCTCTTGAATTTCTTGGATTGTAAAAGCACCCTATTCCACAGAGTTTATGTTTATAATAGAAGACAAGGATCCTGCAAAAGACACTAGCAGAGAAACTCAAACGGTTTATGAAAAAAAAAAAAATCACTGCTTTATTGCAAAAGATAAAGGAGAGATACTGCAGTACAGCATTGCCGCATAGCAATGCATGAACTTGAACGAAGTGTGACAGCAGAAGAGGGAGGAGAATTCACAGAGACACACAGCAATGAAAACTACAAAATACAAAAGATTAAACTGTATTTTCATGCTACATGCTAACCCCCAGGCTATTTCAGGGCATACATATTCTCCTAAACAAGAGTCTGGAGAAAGCTGTTTCTGTCAATTAAAGGCAGATTTTTCTGTCACCAGTGCTGAAGTGGTCATTTTATTCCCTGCCAAACTATAGATCACTTTGAAAGACAAAAGGTTTCTTTTTTATTATGATGATTCTAAACCAGTTACAGCTGTCTAACAAAACAGATGTGGAGCAAAGGTTATTGGATTGACTCTAAAGGAAATAATTGTGAGACAATACACTATTCTGGAACCCTAAGTCAGTGCAGAAATGCTAACAGCTTGCATGTGGACTCCCCCTTCCCTTCCAACAGCACAATCTGCTGACAAATGTAGGCACTGTTGAACTGTATTTGCTTGCTCCTGGAAGGCACTGATGCTGCACGTGCTGCTGTGATGCTCAGAATTTTAATGCTGCCCTATCACATGTAGAAACAAACACAGTGATCCTTATCATGATGGTGTCCTGCTCCTCCTTCCCATAATTTCCCTCACCTTTTTCATTTCCTGCAGGCAACCTGAATACCTGCAAATGAAGAAAAGCAGTCTTCCTTTTCCGTTTTCCATTATCTTGTTGGGTATACCACATATATTATATAGAATACTTATTTACCATGTAATCAGAGCAGTTATTCACAGTCAACACTCCAGTCACTCGAGCTCAGGGGAATGTATTTAAGCTATCTTTAAATTAGATATCTTAGTATTCATATCAGGGTAGCTATCATAACACAGAGCACAGTACAGCATGCTGAATATTGCTACTCTTCTGAAGTTACCACAGGTATTTCTAAGACAGCTGAAATCTTAGCAGCATTTGCAGTGAGTGGCTCTTTTTCTACATGTTTATTGTAACTATCACAAGTTCAGAAATGAAGGAGTGAGGATAATGAAATTGAGAAAAAGAAGGAGGGATGAAAAATTACATGAATCAGCTAGAGGACGAAAACAAAACCAGGATCACTTCCTTCAACCCTTAAGTCATTCAGGTTATTAAGTTGCATTTTTTACCATATTACAGTGTAAAGCAGTATTTTTGGCCCAGATCTGTTCAAAACCCAAGGGCTAAAAAATAAAATTAAATTAATGGGAGGAGGCTATCAGCTAGAGAGACTTCCCAGGGCTTAAAAATACGTGGAAATTTGATGACAAACAACAGGAATTTTGGAAAGTCATTACATTGACTAAAACCTAGGACTCTGAAAGAAGCTAAGTTTGCAGTCGTGTAATGGACTCTTACACATTTGCTTAAATTTTCTCATAGAAAAGCAAGAAAGCATATACCCACTTTTGAGTGAGAGGGGATATAGTGCTGGTCGGTAGTATAGATGGACAGTGGGAAGTTCTCAGGTATAACATGCCAGCAATATCTGATGTTCCTCTTTATTTCGTCAAGCTAAGGACATTTCCAAGTAGTTAGTGCTGGGAAATCACCCACATGTGTTAAGTCACATCAGACATCATGTACACAACAGAAAGACAATCAGCAAAAGGACGCAACTTCCAACAAAAAACTGGAGCTCTCTTATTGGTTAGCCTTGGTTGACTTAAAACATTATTTGAGCAACCCAGTGTTCTTGACTAGAGATCTTCATGCAAGGAAGAATACATAGATAGATGAGTCATCAGTCAGATCTTTTGGCTCCTGTTTTGAGACTTATAATCTATCTGCACAGCTTAAAGAAACATTCCTACTGATGCATTTTCAATATGTTACATGCTTCATTTTCACCTAGATGGTTTGCTTAGTCAGATAGTTTATATCATCGATATATTATGAAGCAAAAAATTACCAGAATATATTGCAAAAGATCTGGAAGACTTGAACTGATACTGAAAAAAATTATTTGAATATTTCCCAAAACTTGCATAAAGCCCCCAAACTTGGGCAAACCTTCAGTAAACCAAACCCTCTTCTCTCATTCCAGTGGATTACTGCATGTCAGAGGTCTTGTACAACCCAAGTAGAGATATGGAATAAAAATGAGCCCAAAAGCCAAAGTCTATCAGAAAAGATTCAGTTTACAAAAGAAATACTGCTATAAATACCCACAAAAAGCATTCCTGGCAAGTACTCACCAGAGGGAGTGCCACAGATCTATAAAGAGATACTAAAGATGAATGCTGAAGCTTAATTTTCTAAAAGATATCAGATTTTTGGTCTCTGTAGCCTCTAGAGAGAGAAAGTGAATTTGATCATGCAAAGAGACTGTGATCAAAAGGTTGGATAGTCATAAAAGTGCTCTGGGGGAAGGGATGATATTGAATAAAACAAATATTTAGTGTTGTACGATGGTCTGCACAGCTTCTTATCAATAAAAAAATTACTTATCTGAACACATCCTGAGGCAAATATTGTCCTCAACTGAGGTTCATGAGTTTGGACAGATGCAGAAACAGGCAGTTTTATGCTGTTTAGTGAAACCCATCATTTTTGAGGCACGTTAACACCTTCCACTTGCAATACAGGAAATATACAAAAATATCGAAATAGGTTGTTACTGGTTAACTTTGAAAATAAAATTATCTTTCCCTTTGGAGAAATTAGTCTTTTTCAAACTAATGCAGCATATTCATTGGTGACTATCTATGTCCTCAGAGAACAATAACATTAGAAATAATTATGAGCCATGTTAATTAATTAAAGCTGTTTTTCCACCCACTTAAGTATTTAATCTATTGCTGCACTAGCCAACTGAGAATTGACACACTGACAGTATGGAGCTGATTATATCACCACCAGCATTTTCTGAAAAAGCCAAGAGCCAAACACAGGCTTGTCCTTGAGAAAGAAAGCAGCTCTAGGAAACAAAGTGGAACTAAACCTGTGAAAAGCAGTATCAGATGCAAGACTTGAGGCATTTCTGTACTTGTGCCTCTTCCCAAAGCCAATTTCAGAAGACATAAGAGGCCAAAATGAGATCAAAGTGACAAGAACACAAACAAGTCAACAGAGGACCAAAGAAACCTCCCTGCAATGTGAGAGAACAAAAGTATTATTTTCATTATGCCCTTATTTTTGGCGTGTATTTCAAAAGTCTCTTCAGAAAGAATGGTTTTTGCATACTCCACATTGAAACCCACATTTTCATCAAATGACGTTAACATTTTGGCCAGAGTAACCATAGAGTGACTTCGCTACTGTAGGTGACTGTACATAGACTTGTAAGATTATACTCTGTGGATCAGAGAAGGACTGTTCATGCAACAGCACTTACAAAGCAGAGTGGTCATAGTACCTAGACCGAGACTTGTAGGGAACGGTGATGTGAACCTTCATTCATTCAAGAAAAAAATAAAAGTAATAAATAAAAGCTACCAGTGGCTCAATAAAAAATTAACTCATTTCACAGGTAAGCTTTAAGATTCCTGTGTTTGAGAGTTTTTTAGTTACGCTCAGCTCTTCTGGACCTGATATTCAGCAACAAGAAAGGACTGATCAGGGATGTGAAAGCTGGGGGCAGCCCTGGGTGCAAGGCCATGAAATGGTGGAAATCAGGTTCTTTTGAGGATGGAACAAGGCAAACAGTAGGATCTCAGCCCTGGACTTCAGCAGAACAAACTTTGGCCTGTTGGGATCTGCTTGGAAGAGCCCCATGGGATACCATTCTGGAACAAAGAGGGCTCCAAGAGCTGGTTGGTTTTAAACTCCTCCAAGCTCAAAATCAGTCCAGCTCTAAGAGCAAGAAGTCAAGCACAGGAGACAGGCAGCCTCTGTGGATGCGTAAGAACCCGCTTATGGAACTCAAATATAAAGAAGAAAGCATGCAAGAGGTGGAAGCAGGGACAGGAGAACTTCAGAAACAGTCTGAGCATGCAGGGATTGGGTTGGGAAAGCCAAAGCCCATCTGGAGCTTAATCTGGTAAGAGAAGTGATAGGAAACAACAAGAACTTCCACAGGTATATCTGAAGCAAAAGTAAGACTAGGGAAATGCAGGCATTTCAGATGAAATATAGACTAGCTAAAAAGTGAGTCAGACAGAAAGGCACAGGGCTGTAGTAAGTGATATGAAATCCAGTTGAAAGGACAGTCACTAGTGGTGCATCCCATAGGTTGATACTGGGACCTACTAAATACTGTTTAGCATCCTCATTAATTATCTGAACAATGGGACAGAATAAACCCTCAGTAAGTGTGCACATGGTACAAAACTGGGAGGAGTGGTTGATACACCAGATGCATGAGATGCCATTCAGAGGGACCTCAAGAGGATGAAGAAACAGGATGACAAGGACCTCATGAAGTTCAACAAATGGAAATGATAAGTCCTGCACCTGGTAAGGAATAACCCCAACAACCAGGACAGGCTGGGATCAAAGAGCTGGGAAGCAGATTTGCAGAGAAGGACCTGGAGGTCCTGGTGAACACCAAGTTGAACATTAGCCAGAAATACGTCCCTGTGGCAAAGGCAGCCACAGAAACAACCTCCCAGGCTGCATCAGGGAGAACATTGCCAGCAGGTCGAGGGAGATGATCCTTACCCTCTGCTCAACACTAGTGAGGCCACACCTGGAGCGCTGGGTCGAGTGCTGGGCTCCCCAGTGCAAAGGAGACATGACATACTGTTGAGGACAGCCTAGCAAAAGGCTACAGAAGTGATTAAGATCTTGAAGTGTCTGTTGTATAAGGAGAGGCTAAGAGAACTGGTACTGTTCAGCTAGAGAAGGGAAGGCTCAGGGGATCTTATCAATGTACATAATCACCTGATGAGGGTGTAAACGAGATAGAGCCAGAGCCTTCTCAGTGGTGCACAAAGAAAAAGAGGAAATGGGCATGAACTGAAATGCGCAGAATTTCATCTAAATACCATAAAAAAGCATTTCTTTACTCTTAAGGACAGTCAAATGCTGGAAAGGATTACCCACAAGGATTGTGGAGTTTTATCCTTAGAGATACTCAAAATGCAGCTGAACACAGCCCTGGCTAATTGATCCTGGTCTGAGCAGGAGGTTTGTACTAAATGAACTCCAAAGGTGCCTTCTGACCTCAACTATTCTCTGATTCTGTAACTCTGTGATTCTGTTTTTCCTAGAATCCTGATACTTGGCTTCCTCCAGTGTGGGAGTACATGGCATTTTAGGAGCATAACAGCAAAAAATGCATACATGCTGGCATATATACACAAGCAGTCCACACAAGTGTAGTAGCAGATGCCTTTACAGACAATACAGTGCATTTCTGACTGCCTGGAAGTTACACCACAATCTCTGTTCCACAGTCAAGAGAGAGAAAATTGATCCAAGTCCCTGTATAGCAGAAAAGCAGTTATTCCTTACTCATCATTTTTCAATCGATGTAAAAGAATATAATTGATGTGCATGCTGCAAGGATCAGGAATGTTGGGAAGCAAAGTGCCAGCAAGTAAACCACATCTGTACCTCTGGTGTATCATTTTACACTGTTCATGGCTGGAATGTGCTAAAGCAGCATGGCCCACTTGGCAGCCAGCGAGTCAAACCCAGTGCCTCCACTCAGCCTGCTGCCTTTTCCCTGGGCAGCATAAGGAATGGCTGGCTGAGCAGCCAAATGCCTTCTTCCATGAAAGCTCACAGGCCTCTGGGCTCTGCTGGCTGGATCTGAGGCAGTAGCTGGGAGAAGGTTGCTATTTCTGAAGAAGAGAGGGAAGGAATAATCATTGATTGCCAATGGGGTGAGAAGCCTACTTAAGGAGGGGAAAAGGTGGAAGTGGGTTGCTGCTGCCCTGGGGTGGTGGGGAAGGCAGGTGCTTGAGTAAGGAGGTGAAGGAAAGCAGATGCTTTTAGAAGAGGAGGCAGTGTTTAGGGTGGAGGGATGGGGGGTATTGGGGGAGGGGGGTAGCTCTCTCTGGGATAACACTGAATGGATCCAGC
This sequence comes from Agapornis roseicollis, assembly GCA_002631895.1. NCBI lineage: Eukaryota > Metazoa > Chordata > Aves > Psittaciformes > Psittacidae > Agapornis > Agapornis roseicollis. The sequence goes on along the minus strand of NDXB01010714.1, from coordinate 10,507 downwards.
TGCCAAGATCACTCTGCACAAGTGCATATCCACAAATCCTTCCCAACAGTATTAGTGCTGAAATGCCTTGTTTCTAATACTGCAGTCCCATGCTATTTAATTCTCACCTTCCCCCTTCTCCATGCCTGGGTGCGATGCCAGGCTTCAGGAAGTGTGCATGGCTGCAGCTACTCCCACACTGCAGAGACTGTGCAGATGGAACTACCTGTCTTCCAAACTTGCATGTTCCTTCCTTATGTGCTAACTTCTTCTACACACAATACTAAGCACCACCATGCTCTCTCTTGATCCTGTAAATAGAAAGAATCCTATAAAGAGAAAGAAGAGGCATTAACTTTTTGTCTACCAGTAGACTTTTAATAACTTACTGGCAGCTTCCTGTCCTCTCAAGTCATTTTTTTTCAGATTAACTTTAGTTTACTGTGTTCTGTATCTGTGCTAAATTATGATGTCATTTTTCACAGATACATACAAAATATACCTATATGCACAGATATATGAAATAGTAGACAAGACACATGGCATCAGGATTTATATTAAAATGCAGTTAGTAACTTGACTGACCCAAAAGAGAGCATGTTGGACACTGACAATCAGAGGAAAATGTATTTGGTGCATTCACTCTACCCTAACTGCACACATGTATAGAAACTGCTGTGCTAGCCTTACCACTCCTAGACAGGCTAATACTCTAGCTGAATGCATAATATTGTTTCCAAAATGAAGGCAAACTGTAGGTCCTAAATCCAGTTTGCTTATAAGACAGACTCACAAAGCTAATTCCCCACTGAGTCTGAAGAGAGGTGTCCATCTGTTCTTCTCAACTGGAGATGTATTTCCACAATGATAAACAGCTGTTTGAAAAACTTTGAGAGACAATAACTTAGAACAATATAAATGAAGAAAAGCTGTATAAGAAAAGTCCCTTCAAAACCAAGCATGTCTGATAACAAACCAAAAGGCCTGCCTGAGTTGTAAATACCCTCTTAAACTGATGGCCCCACATTAGCTCCCATAATCCCACAGCTTCAGGGAATATCTTCTACCCCGCAGAAAAATGATCTATCTCTAAAAGCTGCAAGATGCTAGACAAATGGGGAATTAAGGCCACATGCTGAAGACATTGAGCTTTTTGTGGCTATCGGTCTCATTTGGCGGAACAATCAGTATGGCAGACAGGGTAATGTGGCCTCAGCTGTCAGAAAGGGAAGACTCCATGCAGGAGGTGTCTGGAAACAGCTGTGAAACCTCCCCACACTTTCTACCCCATGATAAACCAGCAATGAAACAGTAATTTGTAAACCAAGTAAATACCAGGATTCAGTGTGGACTTTCCTTACAGTGACCCCTGCAACACTGCAATGCTGGGAAAGTGTCACGGTGTTCATGTTACATGGGGGAACTGGCAGCACATTTAATGGTAGCGATAGAAATGAAATCCAAAGCTGCAACCCTGGCTCCATGGTAATCCAAGAAGTTTCACCACTTGTGTTTCACTGAAGAAGAAGTTTCACTGAAGAAGAAGAAGTTTCACTGAAGCAGAAGAAGTTTAACTGAAGCGAAATTTCACCCAGATCTGACTCCTGTACATTCCTTTCAGCCTCTTGTTTGACATGAATTTGCTTTTGGTTTGGGTTTGGTTTTTGTTTTTTTATTTTTAGGGTGTGGGAAGAACTATTCACTAGGATTTCTCTTAGCAATGCCCTTCTCTTTGTTACAAACATGTTCACTGCACACCAGAGAAACAAAGACCCATTCTGCACTTTTGAATTCAGGAGTCCTAAGGTGGCTATAGAGAAAGATGAACACTGTCAGAAGCTGAGAAGAAAAACAACCTAAAATTTAAAACAATAACCTGCAAAAATCGTTTAACTGGTTTTGCTTGTATTAAAATTGTCAACGTGCACAGGTAGCAATGCAACTTTTCTCCATGATATCCTTCAAACACACTGTATCCTGCACCCACTGGGATCAATTCTAGGAGCACAAATATAATTAAATGTCCATAATCATTCAGGTTGAGGCATCTGAGGTGAGGTACATGGTGATGTCAACATTACTATGCCTTGAGCATGATGCAGCACCACTCCTGTTATCTCCAGTATTATACTTTTCTATCTTACCAGTAACTTCTGCTGGAAGTCTTCTCCCATGGCTGATTCTCTTACCTCAACTTTGCAGCCTCTCAAAATCTACTCCCAGCTTTCTGTTTCCTGGCCCTATTGTGTTAGAAATTCTGCCTTTACATTTCCCTACAGTGCAGTCCCAGTCACAGCACATCCCTGAGCCCTCCTTCAGCCCCATGGACCCCCATCCCTGGCACTTTGATCCTTCCTGAAGGCATTATGCTGGTTTAACACAACTTCACTCAAGTGAAACATTCACAGAAAGGCCATGGACTACTGCTCAAATAAGGACTTTGCAAAAAGCTCCAGATTTGGCTCCCTGAAGTTATACACCTGAGGAGGAAACCAGTTTGTGGATTCAGCAAGGCACCTGAATGCACAAACAAGACAATACAGTAAACCTGATGTATGGATAAAAGGTATTGCTTGAATTAGTGTCACAGAGGGACACTAACTTCTGTTGTCACCTTAATCAACCAGCATATGCTCTCTCCTTACTCCAACACAAAACGCAAACAAAAACATTCAACCCAATCAAACCCAACTAAACCCAACTCAACCCAAACCATGACAGCTCAGAAACTGTTCATAAATGGTACTCCAAAGGTACCATTGTGCCTTTGAACAACACAGAGCCACATCGTATCATCATCAGTTAGTTAAGTTTAGGTGACCACAGTGCTTTGAAGAGGGTAGTAGGGTACAATCCTTACAGAAGGCAGCCCCGCTTCTCCCTGGCCAGTGTTTGGGACAGGGCCATCACTCACCCCCACTGGAAAAACCAGGAGCATTCACCATCACCTGTCATCACAGTAGAAGAGTAAAGCAATTCAGTTTGGCTGATGCAAGGACGCATATGTGACAATGGCGTGATCTGGTCAGCCTGTACACAGCATCAAATACAGTGGGCATGATACAAGCTGTTTAAAAGCTGCAATGAGGAGACAACATACTCTTCAGTGATAGATGGCTCTAAACAAGCTCATGCATAAAATTAGAAGCAATCTGTAGAACTGTAATTTCCATTTTCCCATGGAATTGAAAGGAGGATGATTATTATAGCAGCAATTGCTAGGGCTGCTATATCAAAAGGTCAACTCATGATTTCATTACCTCCACTTCTCAATACATACACACATAACAAAGACCAAACCATTTACATTTCAAGAGCTTGTAACTCCTCCAGACATGTCATGTAGTATACAAATCAAACCCAGAAACCCTCACTTGCCATAGAAAACTAGAAGGTCTGTTTGTATTTGAAGAGGTCTAATAAAACCTGGGTACATTTTCATGTCAGTTTGTTTCACATACTTCAGCAAAACAGCTTTTACTTTTTCTTATTGAGAAATTCTGAACCCTATTAACCTCTCTATTGTGTCAGGAACGCGAGCACAGAAACATTATTCCCCTGTGGAGGAACCAGAGACTGGACCTGTTGCCTGGGGAGTGATCCTTCTCTTTGATCCTTTCAGTCCCAGTATATTTGCAGAATGTAACCAACTTACAAACCACATTCTTACATGTTTACAATGTGTACTGCTATGAGCAATAAGAGGTGAACCACCATACTGAAACACAAACTTTAAGCTGGCATTGTCCCTTTAGAATTGCTAAAGTTTCTTCTGAAATAAAAGCCATAATTTCTATTGGTTTTAAGACGTTTTTAAAATTGCTGAATGTTTTGTGATTGTGATTGGAGAAAACTGAATTACATTTTATCACACAACAGCTTCACCTTCTAAAAAATATCATCAGTGAAAAAATGATATACTAGTTCAATAGGATGCTCAGCTACAATCACCCACAAGAACATCAGTGAAATTTTGGGTGATGAACACTATAATATTGAACATTATATGAGACTAAAGAAAAAAATGAGGGACTCTTCAGTGTATTAAAAGCATTTACCAACTAAACTAAGATCAATGACATGACAAACTACAATGCAGGAATGTTTTAGCTAACTTGAACTGCTGCATCTGCTCTCAAGCTTCAAACAGATACCTACCTTAGAGTTTCTGAATTTCATGTCCTTCTACTATAATTTGCTTAGTTCACACCAAATGAGAGAAATGTTTGAGATAAGTTACTGTAATGGCATAAAACCAGTCTGTACCTGTTGCAATACATTCTTTTACACAACAACAATACACCATAGGTCAGGCACTGAGATTATTTCAACCTAAAATACACATTTATTCTTGATGCCAAGCACACTATTTTTTTTTAAAGGATTTTTTTTAAGATAGGTTATTATAGAAAAACTACAGGGGAATACATCTTTATTTTTAGAAAAGCTGACATCAAACAAAGCATGGAGGCCTGGCAAAGAACCTACTTTTGGTGGCTTCAGCAGATAATTTGGCATTAAAAAGTAGAAACATTCCAGAAAATATTTGCTTCATCTAAGACTTTCTACAAGCCAAACTGTATGATACTTTGTTGTGGTTTAAACCCAGCCACACAGCTCATTCACTCACTCAACCCCCCCCTTTCTTGCCCTCTCCCTGCTCCTGGAGGGATGGGGAGGAGAATCAAAAGAATGCAACTCCCACAGGTTGAGATAAGAACAGTTTAGTAACTAAGGTATAACACAAATCACTACTGCTGCCACCAATAATAATAATGATAAAGGAAATAACAAGGGAAGAGAATACAACACCTCACCACCCACCTATAGATAACTCACCCCCACCATGCCCGACCAAGCACCGACAGATACCTCCTCCAACCCCCCCAGAGAACTAGCTGTTCTGGGTAACTCCCAGTTACATCTTGGGCATGACGTGCTGTGGTATGGAATACCTCTTTTGTCAGTTTGGGCCAGGTGTCCTGTCCCTGCTTCCTCCCAGCTTGCACTCCTTCCTGGCAGAGCATGAGACTCACAATGTCCTTGTTCAGACTAAACATGTGAGCAGTAACTAAAAACATCGGTGTTATCAGTTCTGTTTCCAGGCCAAAAGTCAAAAACACAGTGATGCACCAGCTACTAAGAAGAAAAAATGACTGCTAGTGCTGAACCCAGGACATACTTGCTATTAATTCAATTCTAAGAAACTTAGCCCTGATGTTTCCTAAATGATTGGGTAAAGGATAGGGGCGTGGTCTGAGAATTTTGGCTCGCTCTGCCTTTATACCAGCAGTGTCCCATATTCTCAGTGGAGAAGACAAAACCCATCCTGCTCCATAAGAAAGCAAACACGTTAGTGGGTGCACAGAAGTGTCCTTTTAAAAACTGGCTATGGATATTCAGAAACAACCCCACGACTTTCAGTGTAAGCTGATCTGTACAAAATCCCTTTTAATAAATTAAGAATGGGGAAAAATAAGAGACTCCTAACACAGAGATATGACTGTTTCCAAGATGCTTGCTTTAAAATCCAGGTGGACTAAGCTTCTTCAAAGGACAAAATCCCATCATCTCCAAATCTACCAAAAACCTAAATATCAAATTATGTATTATAATGCTACCTTTGAAGGAACATATTCCATATAAGAACAACAACTAAACATGAACATCCTCACCTGAAATTTCAGTCCCAATAGTTTTTTGTAAGGACATATCCATGGCATTCCTATGGCCAGCACAAGAGGTAATGGGTTCAAGCTTAAACAGGGGAAGTTCAAGTTAGATATAAGAAGCTCTTTACTGTGAGGGTGGTGAGGCACTGGAACAGACTGCCCAAACAAGTTGTAATTGCTCCATCCCTGGCAGTGTTCAAGGTCAGCTTGGACAGAGTCTTGGCCAACATGGTCTAGTGTGAGGCACCCTTGCCCATGGCAGGAGGTTGGGACTAGATGATCTCAAGGTCCTTTCCAACCCAAACCATTCTATGATTCTATGATTGTTAAATCTTTAACACATGTATCCTTACAAAACTCCTGAAAGGCAAGGGAGTATTACTGCAACAGACAATTCTGTTGCTGTGCTGCAAAAGGGATATTAGCACATTAGATGGCATCATTTTATACTAATGAGAGAAGAAAATCGTCCAACAGTTCCCAAAATAATTCTCATTAGCATTGTACAGAAAATTGGTCAATAGGCATTGCAATGGAAATTGTAGCAGACACAGGGGTTTAAAATGTTTTTTTTTTAGAATCATAGAATGATAGAATGGTTTGGGTTGGAAAAGACCTTAAAGATCATCTAGATCCAACCTCACTACCACAGACACGGAAACCTTCCACTAGACCAGGTTGCTCCAAGCCCCAATCAACCTGGCCACGAACACTTCCAGGGATGAGGCAGCCACAGTTACTCAGAGCAACCTGTTCTAGTGTCTCACTGCCTTCATAGTAAGGAACTTATTCCTAATATCTTCTCTAAATCTACCCTCTTTCAATTTAAAGCCATTCCCCCTTGTCCTATCATTACTTGCCCCTGTTAAGAGGCCTAATACTTATCACCTTCAAACATCCTCTGGCTTTATTTGTCAGCTGCATAGGACTTAAAAGCAAACTATTATTACAGAACTAGTGCTGGCCTGAGAAGTCAATGTTCCTCTGTAACACTCTATGAAGACTCTGTCCCTCTGTGACTAATTCAAGAGAAGAAAGAGAAACTCACATCAGGAATTCAAGCCTCCTGAAGTTTTTGATGAGGAAGGGGAAAGAACTCACAGGAAATTAATATGGAACCACATTTCAATTTGCAGTCTAAATCTGGCATCTTTTGTCTTATANGGAATTCAAGCCTCCTGAAGTTTTTGATGAGGAAGGGGAAAGAACTCACAGGAAATTAATATGGAACCACATTTTGATTTCCAGTCTAAGTCTGGCATCTTTTGTCTTATGACTGNCACATCAGGAATTCAAGCCTCCTGAAGTTTTTGATGAGGAAGGGGAAAGAACTCACAGGAAATTAATATGGAACCACATTTCAATTTGCAGTCTAAATCTGGCATCTTTTGTCTTATAATGACTGAATCCACACTTGTAAGAGAACAAAAAGGTCTCAGCTACAGTGTACTGCCTAAATGCTGACTGAGACGGGTACTTTGGCTGAAGTCTCAAAAGCTATGGCAAAAGTTCACTTCTTTTTTTTTTCTTTAAAGTACATATTGGAATAGCATGATTATATGCTAAGGATAACAAAAAAAGGTATTGTGGTTGAAGTCTGGCATGCGTTTGGGAATGTAAAACAACAGACTTACAGAGGAGACACTGGCAGGGCCTCAGTTATAACACACAAGTTATTTCCACTGTAACACAATGTAGACATTTCAAGCATTAAAAACATTTAGAATTTCTGTACCATCACAAGGCTTTTGAAATCCCACTGCATTAGTGTACTGCATTCATACGGCTAAAGGACAGGATGGGGCAGGCAGGGAAAAAGTTCATCCATCATTGGCAGAGGGATGCCTCTACTTGGGGCAGTGACACAGTTCTAGCACACATTTTTACACACAGCTATAGAACTTCAGACTCAAATAAGAGTTAATTTTTATTACCCTATGTCTAATACAGCTTTGTCTTAAGAAGAAAATCAATATATGTTTGTAACCTTTAAGTCCTCTTTTCCTCATGATAAAAACAAACTAGTTTTTGGTTTGGGTTGGGATTTTTTTTTCTAATAAGTGGAATTACTTTTTTTTTTAAATAAAATATCATGTAAATAAACTACCTTGAAATGCGCAAATTCCATAAATTAGATACTAAGTACCCTGGCTTTTGTTTCAGGATAACAATTTTGCAATGTTGGTACAATTTCTTCAGCAGAGCTAACCATTAAAGGAACATTAACTTTTACTACAAAAATAGCAAGGGGCTTATGAACATATCCTATGTAAAAATGGGAATAAAAACTTGAAATGAAACTTAATGGTAACATCTCTCCCTATCCTTATTAACAGACTAAATTACAAATAAAAACATTTAAGCATTTAATTCCTTAAACAATTAAAATCTCACCAGGGTTCAAAGAAGGAAAGAAAACAGAATATATTTGACATTAGTTCACTTAGTGTTTGATGAAATGCTAAGTAAACCTGTTTATCTACTTCTGGAATCAGCAGCTTTTATATATGACTGTGCTGTTTTCTCTCTATGCAGGGAGGTTTCAGAATCATTGCTGTACAGCACCCACACAATCACATTCTCATGCCCTTGCCAGAACCCAGCTTTATTCTTGCCATTTTACAGTGAATCAAGGTTCAACCTTAGTCCTATGAAATCAAACTGAAGCTTCCCTTGCTATCACCAGAGCATCAGAAACACCCAGTGGGTGGTTCACACCACCTACCAGAGTACTGCATCTAGACCTGGATGTCCCACGTTACAGAAATGGGTAGTTCTTTCCATCAGCTGTGGATGAAAGATTACAGAATCTTTCCCTAGCTTACATGTTTAATTTTAAAATACCCAGAGCCAGACGGATTCCAGTCTGACCAGGAGAGTTCTGCCACCCATGACAAAGGAACCCCCAAGCCCAACAGCCACCTAAAGCTGGCTGGTGGGAGTCCAGGAGCAGTCACTGGGCCACCTTTACAAGAAGAATGGACCAGCCTTTACAGCTCTGACTTCTAAGGAACACAGATGGTTCAGCAATAATCCTATAGCTACTTAAAAGGAAGCCACGGAATACAACAGACGTTCAATAAAAAGGGTGTGTGTGGTCCTCAAAACTGACCCTCCAGCTCAAGTGAGTTTCTTCCTTCCCCTCTTATCCAAAATCACTTTACTGTGTCTCCTCTCTGTAATCTCTTTCCTCTCCCAACTGCTAATGTGAAAGATTTCTGAACAATGGACTGTGACCAACCTGATTCACTCTAATACTGACACCAGTATTTTTGCACTGTAGGTAATGGATGTCAATGGCACTGATACAGTCCTGCAGCTTCCTCTATTGTTTCCTGCAAATAACCTTAATTCATATGATGTCAGTGAGATCACATTCTTACAGCTGGAGTTCATATGGGAAAAGGTTACTTACTTGACCCCAAATGTGAAAGGAGAGGCCTATAAGACTAACACAGCTATTCCAGTTGACTCAGGCTGTGAGAGTTCTACAATCAGGTTATTAGAAGACTGGAAAGTGCCTTGCATCAGCACCAAACTTCTTATATCTGAATATATTTAGCCTGAAGAAGAGAAGGCTGAGTGGAGACCTCATAGCAGCTTTCCGGTATCTGAAGGGGACCTATAGGGATGCCGGGGACGGAATATTCATTAGGGACTGTAGTGACAGGACAAGGGGTAATGGGTTAAAACTTAAACAGAGGAAGTTTAGATTGGATAGAAGGAGGAAGTTGCTTACTGTTAGGGTGGGTGGTGAGGCACTGGAATGGGTTGTCCAGGGAATCTGTGAGTGCTCCATCCCTGGCAGTGTTTAAGGCCAGGTTGGACAGAGCCTTGGGTGGCATGGTTTAGTGTGAGGAGTCCCTGCTTATGGCAGGGGGGTTGGAACCAGATGATGTTAAAGTTCTTTCCAACCCTAACTATTCTATGATTCTATGATTCTATATACATATTTAGAGCTATCTATTTATACAAGAAGACAAAATCAAAGACACTCTATATGCTCCAACAAGTCACCAAGATGTGAAGAATCTTTCACTTCATGAATGCAATGAAAAATAAACAGGAGTTGTAATATGTATTATTTGGAGAAAAAGCTATGAGTGTTCTTAAAGCTTTTGAATGTTCTGGCAGTGCTTTCTGCCTACGGACAGGCTGTTAATTGCTGCCTCTCAGCTGGAGTGAACCTATAGCTTGGTATCTGACCTTGTGATAACCCCCACTTTCATCTTTTATATTGCCTTAGTGGACAGCTTTATAAAATCTGTGCCTAACAGATTTTGGCAAAGTACCACAACTTGATACTGCTTTGCTTTAGAAAGGTTTCTTGCAAATCTGGCCACTTCCGTAGTTTCTTTCACTTCAACTATCCAGTATCATCCAGGGATTGAAACGTGCAAGTGGTATGCTGCTTGTAAAACAGACCCCCCAAATCCTCCTTTATGCCAAAGGAAATTCACCCTTGAGCTGAGCTCACCTCATTCTCAGTCTCACTGGGCTTGAGTCTGGAGGCAGAGATTGGCTCCATGTGTCACAGGAGAAGCTGCCAGCCCACAGCAAGGCTCAGGTCTGGCACAGACCCCAGCAGAGACCTCAGCTGCAGGCAAGATGGCTGGGATGAATGACAGAGGTGGAGCTTTCAGAGCAACCAGGATGAGAAAGCTGGCAGTTCTGCAGCTAAGCCAGACTTGACACAGATGTTTTGGCCACTGTTTGGTCATAGGTTTGGAAACAGATCATCAATAAAATTTCTCAACAAGAAAAGCCACAATGAAATCTACATAGTGATAGAAAGGAATCATAGAATCATAGAATAGTTAAGGTTGGAAAGGATCTTAAGATCATCTAGTTTCAAC
>NDXB01010713.1:149451-163056 GCA_002631895.1 Agapornis roseicollis | reverse complement strand
TTTTTTGGTTGTTTTTTTTTTTTTTTTTTTTCTATGCTCTACCTATTTCTTGATAGCAAGCACCATATTTAAAGACTTTGCCTGCGTTTAAACTGCACAAGGATTTGCTGGGAAATATCTCCACTTCTCAGGCTGCTTTAGTCGTGGTTTTCTATGGCTGTGGAGGCAGCTGGTGGTGAACTCTCACAAATAAAAGAGTGTGAGGAAGTTGGTGAGAAAAGTGCTTTGTTTGGAGCCAGCCATCACCCACTTACATGGTTCGGTCTGTGGGGATGACCCCCAATCTCCACCATAGATGGGCTTTATTAGTGCTCTCTAGGTATTTTTCAGGAGAATTTCAAAAAAAGTTAAAAGCTTTGAAAGGCTCCAAAGGTGAAACATCTGTGGACACATTTGCTGTAGGTTATTGCTGCCACTACTCGGATTACAGCAATGCTGAGCACAGAAGAACCAGCAGCTGGAAAATTACATTATTCCTACATTTTCAAGGGCTTAAATCAGCAGAGAGCCAAAGCATTACAAAGCAGAGGTTTAATATCATACAAAACGCCTGAGTGCATATGCAAAGCTGCTGTGCATGTGCAGATGCCTGACTCACCACTGCTTTTACTGCAACTGCCACATTCTCTAAGCAACTGGAGAAGCGCAGCACTGAAAACATGGGACACTCATCTGGAAGGTGTACAGAGAAGGATGACAGCATCTTTATGAACGTACAAGTCCTTAGCCCAGGATGCCCCAAAGATGGTGCTCCTGGACTGCAATGCATCTACCAGCCTCGGGCACATGTGTAAAGCCATGCACACGTGTAAACTTAACAATGCAGAGCTGTAAATGTAGCAGCTGTCTAAGTGAATGGACTAGGATATGAGAGACGTGAAGGATAAAGTCTGGCAGACTGCTTGGCATGAACTGCAGCTTGATCCACACAGCCACTCCCAGTGCCCATCTGACCTCTGATCCCCCTCATCTGGAAAGAACAGCGCAGGCTGGGGATGCACTTCAATACATCAAAAGGAGAAAATGTGATTTCTCTCACCTATTCAGAATTGAATTACAGAGAACAAATTGCATTTTGGCCTCAAGTTATATTAGTTTCATAAAGGCAGAAGAAGCTTCACCTACTTTTAGTGCTGAAGTCGTCCACCAAAATGACTTCTTCAATCAGGTGTGGAGGAGACCTGCTGAGAACACTGTGAACTGAGCGGAGGAGGGTGGACCACACTTCATCCACGAAGCACATGATGATGCTGGTGTTTGGGAGGTCATCATGAACACTCTGCTCAGAGCACCTGCAATGGTAACACAGGTGATGGCCATTAGCACTCCTGAAAGTCTCCAGGCAAGTCTCTGGGAAAACATGCAGGGAGGGGGGAGATGCCAAATGTGAAATAGAGAGGTAATGCCCTGCAACAGGATTTTGTTGGAAGAGGGAGCAGAAGGCTAAGCAGGGGGAGCTCCCTACACAGTCCCACAGGGCCCTTCTTGTGGGCAGGCCCATGGGATAAGTTGCGCTCACTCCTTTCTAACAGGGATCTCTTTTAACTCCCTACCCACAGGTGACAATATGTCCTCTCAATGAGCAAATGTTTGAAAGGGCCCAAAAAGTGAGGCCAATCCCAGCTCTGCACCACTGGTCTCGGGGACTCCTGCTTGAAAAGGATCCTGGTTTCCTCCGAACACCCGCAGTACTTGGCATCCTGGGCTGCGTGGGATAGCCCTATTGAAAGTCAAGAATTGGTGTTATGTTCAAAATGCAGGGAAACGGCCATTTATTTCCATGAAGGGTTACTCAGCACAGCAACTCATCACACATGCAGACAGTGAGGAACAGTTTCCCAATCCAACTGCTGCACACCACTGATGCTGCACTGCATCCTGGAGAAAGGTAAAACACTCAAGTGCACAAATTTTATGTATGATGGTACTGACAGGTCTGTTCCCTGAGCACCCTGTATCTCACACCCTGAGCACCCATGCCTTCCCTGAGACACCCAGCCTGGCTGTGCTGAGCCTGCATGCAGCGCCTGCTCCCCTCACAAACAGCCAGCAATATCCATCAGTGGGTTTGAGGCGTGATGAAATTTTTCCTGTGCTCATGGGTTTGTCACTTTATTCTGCAACAGCCAAAACTTCAACGGCTGGGTCAGGCCTGTGTCTTCCATGTTTGAACAAAAGGTCAGTGAGCAGCTTTTCTCATCTTCCATTTGCAAGTTGAGCACTGCTGTGCTGTGTGCCTTGGGGAGCAGGGCTTCCCTAGCTCTGCTATCTCCATGTGGATCTCCAGGCCTGCAGAATGCCTGGCAGAGCACACCTCTCCCCCAGACTGCTCCTCTCCCCAAGACTGACAGTTTATCCAAGACTATCTGTGAATTGCTGGGACTTGCTTTCTCTCTCTCGTCAATGAGCTGAAGGCTGATAGCAGGTTTTTCTCTCTTCCAGAGCAGACTGCCACAGGCAGGACAGGCACCAGCCAATCTGCAGACGCAGACAATTTCTCAGTGATGAATCAAACCCACTGTCCATTCTGCTGTCAACAACAGAGAGAAAATAGACAGGTACATGGGAGCATATGGAAAACTGACTTCTTCCATCTCACTGAATGGCCCCTTGGGTTTGGCTGGTGCTGGCTTGGATGCTGATATGCAGCTCAGACCATGTGGTGTTTTGAAGGAAATTCAGAGGTATTTCAGGGCTTCACAGCTAATCAGAAGCGCTCCAGTAAGTGAAAATATCCCCAGACTTACTCTCTGTCACAATCCTTGGGACACATCTTTCCTTCTCCTTCTGTAGCCTGGTTCACCTCAGACAGCAGCCAAAGCTGGCTCAGCCAGGAGGGGATGTGCTGTTTGATTATGGTTTAGTTGGAAACGTTAAGGATGTTGGCCCATGGTGATGGGACTCCTCTGCAGTATGGGGAGGGAGAGTGGTTTGGGAATGCTGGCAGGACTCTCAGGGTCAATGGAGAGAAGGCAGGGGCTGAACCAGGGAGGTCACTTGCAAGAAGGAGACAGGACAACAAGAGACAGCTCAACTAGGAGAAAATACATGAATTGTAGTTGCTCCTACAGCGAACCCAAGGAGGCAGCTTGTGGTGGGAGGAGGGAACAAGCCCACAGATAAGGTGGCAGCTGCTGAACACAACAGCTTTCATTGCACGGAGAGAGGGATGTGAAAGCAGCTGAGAAAATGCAGCCAAGACCCAAGCTACAAAGTCTGCATGCAGTCACGCAGGACCTGCTATGAGGACATCTCTCTTAGCTCCTTCATCAGCAGCAAACAGGCCTTTGGCCAAAGCCTGCATGTACCCTTGGCAGCTGAAAAGCGCCCGTGTGAGGGTGAGGGGAAACCTCAAATGGAGGAACATCTTTTCCTCCCTTCTTGTCTAAAAAAGTAGGATTTCTGGGCAGAGAGCACTGGGTTTGTTATTGCTGACCCCCAGCTAAAGAAATTACACTATGTCCTGTGTGAGTCTGGGCTCTGTTTCTTTGCTAAGTATACCCTTCTATATACATACCTATATATTTTTTAGATACGTAGATATAATTAATGTATGTAACTAAAGGGAAATAGAAGTCAAATCCTTTTGAAATTTCTCTCCTAAACAGGCTTTAAAAAGAAAATAGCCCACAGCCTTTATGTTCTGTTGACATCAGTCTGAAAGTCAACAAAATGTAGGCTCTGAAGTTACTTTGGGAAAGCATCACCTTTCATCTGCTGCCCCTGAGCTTAGAAGCAGCCTGGCTCTGAAGACCTGATCTGCAGGGGTGCCCATCCCATCCTTTCCCAGCTTAGTCAGGCACAGCTAGGGTCCTTTCCCATGCCTACCAGCATGGGTGCCAACTTACCCAGGTCATACTTTGGCATGTGGCATGCAACATTGTTTTTGCCAGGCCAGGAAATCTTGGTCCTTGTCTAAACCTGAATGACTCAGTTGTCCCAGAGAAGCTATGTCAGTAGCCTAGGGAGGGGTCAGAGGCACATGGGGACCTTCGCTCACAGCACTGCAGTGTTGGGCTGAAATGGGGTTAAGCTCCTCCTTGGTGGGACTCTTCCTGCATGCACTTCTGCAGAGGCGCAGCAAGCAGCACCATGGTAAGAAAATTCAGAAAGCAGCAAGCATTGCACACTGGTAGGCACACTGAAGGCTGTGACAGGGCAAGTTCCTGTTGGCCAAATTTCAGTGGTCTTGTTCAGCATTCCAGCAAGGATCACAAGAGGAACTGCAGTCTAAACTGGGACAGACTGGAAGCAAAAGCAGTAACATGCTGTTTCATCCCTGAGAGCTGCCAACAGCCATTGGAGTGAGCTGGCCCTTAAGGCCTGATATCTGCCATGCCAACCAGCCAAGGGCAGAGCCTGCACAGGCTCCTGCCAGTACCAGGGCACCCAGGGCAGCTTCCCATGGCCCTGTGCCCCAGTGCAGCAGCATGCATCCCCAGGCAGTGCTGTCAGTGACGTGCCCCTGTTTGGCCAAGGCGTTCCCCATGATGCCCAGACAGCAATGCTGTTTCCTTCTGGGCAGGTGTGTGATTCACGCGTGGCATGCAGGCTGCACTTACAAGCATTTCTGGTTCTGCTCCACAGCTTTCAGGACTTTGGTCAAAGACCAAAACACAGTGTTTTGAGCCACCATAGATCCATTTCTGTGCACAGGTAGCTCCTGTAGCTGGCATCCTCTACCCACCATAAATGGTGAGTACAAGCAGTGCCATGGGAATGTCTGTGCATTGCCCTGTGGGATGGGAGACAAACCATGGCATAACTCTCATCCCACCATATCCATACACTGCAAGTGTGGGAAGAGAGACATGGTCCCTGTGTAGGGCAGGTCTCTCACTTGCAGTAGGAAAAACTGAGTATAAGTTTAACCTGTCATTCACTTGAAGCAGCACTTTCCCTGGACCCTCCCCACAGCGGCTTAGAAGAGGCCCTGATCGCTTCCATCAGTGGGTAAGGTGCTGCCCACACCTCACCCATTTCCTTTCTATGGGCACTACAGGGCGGGAGTGTCTTTTAAATACAATACTGAGGTTTGCAGAATTAGCTACGCATTCCACCAGAACAGCTGTAGCTCAACAACAATTTTCCATTCGAACCTCTCCATTCCTCCCTATGTGTGCCCACAGACTCGAGTTCCTGAGCCGCCTCCACAGAGCAGGTACCGATGGGAGTGCTCTGTAGCACAATGGCAGCAGAGATGCTGGCCTGCATAAAGGATCACTCTGAGGCATGTCCCCTGGACCGCCTTGACTGCTGGCCAGTGTGTGCCACTTTTGACCACATCAGCGCTCAACCTGGGGCTTTGTCTGCTGCTTTTAGGGCTCCAGCAGACCCTCCAGGCAGAGGCGGCTGTTGTAGTACCTCTACCTTCAGGGAAGGGCAGCAACTGCTTGAAGGAGTGAGAGCATCTCCAGGCAGGGGGCTTCTGCAACCAACAGAAACCAACTAGTGCAGGGGTGCTCTGCGAGCCAAATGCACAAATAGTGAAACCAAACAGTGCTCAGTGTTGCACCTGATAAACCAGATAAAGTGGTTTAAGGCACAGAGGCCTGCGCCACAGTGCTCACCTTATGTGCCTCAGCCTCTTTGGATGGCAGGGCTCAGGGTTAAGACAATCTGCAAACTTCACCCAGTTTTACTTTAAATAACAGGCTGCTCCTACGTGGAAAGGCAAAAGCGGTCTCAAAGCTAGAAGCACAAAAAGGAGGTCACAGTGCACCCAGCAGCCCTCCCCAGAAGCCACTGAGCACAGCACAGGTATTGTGCAAGGGAAGAAGATCTTACCCAGCAGGCCTGGTGTCCACTATGGCTCGGTCTACAGGAATCAAATCGCTGAGGTAGACATTAAAGTTTCCTTCTTTCCATCTACTTTTTGCTTCTTCTTGTTTGTCAGCAGGGACTGAAATAGGGTGTCCAAACTGGCCAGGAGCTTGGGGGTCTCTTGGGGCAAGCGTTGCATCCATGGACAAGACCCTGTGCATTCCCGGGCTGCTGATGCCCATCTGTTCCTGCCCGTTCTTGCCAGCAGCACGTGCCCTGGGAGCTGCTCCTTGCGTTGCACCCCGTGTCCAGCCACCCAGTGCCACACCCCCAGTCGTGGTGTTCACAGCACGGGTGCTGTGCCCATTTTCATTAGCAAGTTGCCAGTCTTTGCGTGTTTCTTGTCTCTCTGTGGTGTTCCTCTCAGAGTCAGATCCCAGGCGTGAGGCTGCTGAGCTGTCCAGTTTTATCCCCTCTTTGCCAATAAGGATGTAGTGGTTTTCGGAGGAAGTTTCTTTCTTTCCCGCTTTCACTCGCTCCTGCCCAGTCAGGGCTCCCAGCTCCGCTGACCAGGGTGGCAGGCCGCCCTTCACTAGCGTGCCCGCGGGCTGCTGCCGGCCCTGTTCAGTTGTATGCCCGGGCCCCTGTACCGCCGGCCCCCTGACCCCAACCCACCGTGCAGGCTCGGAGAGACCCGCGCCCGGCAGAGCAGGGGAATGGGGCTCGTCGGGGAAGCCTGGCCGGGACGGTGATGCCTTCAGCGACCCAGCTCTGCTCCCGGTGGGCTCCACTACGAACTCCGCCGCTGCCTTCGACGGGGGTCCGCTCGCTGCCGGTGCCGCCACAGCCCCGGCCCTGCCCCTCAAGTTTACAACCGACACCGACGGGGTGGGCCTGGTCCCCGGGGGAGCGGCGGGAAGCCCCTCGGCGTGCCGACCCCTGCCCCCGGCGGCGGAGGCCGGGGGGCTCAGCGCCCGCGGAGGCTCCCGGCGGGCTGCTCGGGAGCCCGGCGTCCCTGCTCCCCGGCGTCGCCCGCGGCGGAGCCCAGCGGTGTTGGCCTGGCTGCTGCCCGCCGGCGCTTCGGGGCCCCGCCACGGGCGCGCTCGCTCCTGCCCGCGGTCCGCTGCCTCCTTCAGCAGCCTACCGCCGGCGTCGCCGAGGGAGAGGCGGAGCGCGGCCATGTCGAGGAGCAGCCAGACGACGGAGGCGGCGAAGACGAACGCCAGAGCTCGCCCGCTACCGCGGAACAGCCGCCGCAGCCCGCTCATCCCCGGAGGCCGCTCCGGGCGGGCGGACGGAGCACCCGAACCGCTGTACCCCGTGCCCGGAGGGAGCGGAGAGGCGGGCCGGGCCGGAGCTCCTCTCGCCCCACCCAGCGCCGAGGGCCCGCGCTGTAACCCAACACCGGAGGAGGCTCGGATCGGCCCGGCCCGTCCGGGCCCGGCTCGGCTTGGCTCTGCTTGGCTCGGCTAGCTCCGGCAGTCGCTCACCGCCGCCGCACGGGCCTCGGCGCAGCGCCGCGTTCCCATTGGTGTGCCATCCGCGGGGGACACCGTGGGGGCTTAGGCTGTCTATTCCGGGGTGCGGAGCGTGCGGAGTGTCTGTTCCCGGTGGGACTGCAGGTCTTGGGGCAGGGTCAGGGCAGCCGGGCCAGCCCGGGTGGGAATGCAGATGCAAACAGGGCTGCGGCTAAGTGGTCCTTGCACAGAAGTGAAGCAGTGTAAGTAGGTTACGTGGCAGCAGCGCAGAAGTGTGGAGGTTAGGGCTGTCTGCCGACTACGTGGATGTTTTCCCCGTACCTGTTTCTATTCCAGGGCACACGAGCCGCGGCTGAAAGGCGCTAGTTCAAAGAGGGAGGCAAAGCCCGGCAGTCCCTCGAGCTGGGTTAAAAAAGAGCCGGGGCTGCCCGGACCGCTGGCTCAGGCGGGGTTGGGGCTGCCTGCGGGGCTGGAGGGGTCAGGGTGGGGTGGGCAACCCTGGAACACTCCGGGCAGCCCCAGCTCACCCGGTCTGGTCTGCGGCGCTGGTTGCGGGGTAATCCCTGGGTGCAGTATCCTCGTCACCCGGTGTCGGGGTGGCAGGCCGGATGGGGGTTACGCCCGGCCAACGCCGCAGCAGCTGACTGCTCCTGCAGTGGGGCTGGGATACTCAGGAGATGCTCTGTAGAGGGTAATGGTTCGTCTGTCACGGTGAGCTCTGCATGCTGGGACAGTCACGCAGGAGCCCCGTGGCTGAATTGCACCAACTGAGCAAAACCAGGGCCGGGAGGGCCCTTTGCCATCCCACTGCTGCCAGGAGCTTTGCAGCGGGGACCCTGCTACCAGCAGCCATTGGCCCACTGCACTGCCAGGAAGCCTCTATGTGCCCTGCCAGGTCCCCTCCGTTAGCAAGCCTCGGGACAATGCTTCCCAACTGGTATGGCATCCACTGCTCCTGTGCACATGTTCAAGTTAAAGAGCTGTAAGGTCAGCTGTAGTGTGTGGGCATCAGCTGTGAAACCCCGGTATGGGCACTAAGTGAAAGAGGAAAATGCGTGAGCTGGTCAGTACTTTGCGGCTTGCTTGAACTCTGGTATTAATAAATTTAAAAGACATGCATGGGATCCCAAATCACAGTGGGAGATATTTTATTTTTTTTTTTTTAAATAAATGCATCCAACTCACTGCAGTGCATATGAATATTGAAAGGAAAAGAAATGAGTGGGGAGAAAAATACACGCATAATTTAAAACCCCAGTAATTTCAAAGTCCAGCCTATGGTTATATTGTGAGATTGAAAACATGAAAGAAATGGCAGTTCTGGTGTTTTTCCAAGGCTTTTCTTTGTAAAACAAACTCCCTTCAGACGTGGCAGGCAGTTCTGATTTCAGTAGGATTTGCATGTGTGGCTGGTGCGTGCTTAAGGACCTTCAGTAAGCCGGAGTGAAGGATAAGATTGCAAAAGGACTGTTAAAAGGGGAAACAATTGAGCAGCTGTTTGGCAGTAAGGAAGCTTGGAGGCAAGAGTGAACTTAAATAATACCTTTGGTTTGGAAATAAATGTTTAAGTGAACCACAGATTGTGGGTCTATTCTCCACGCTGGCATTGTTTTTCCATTTCTATTTTGCTTCCTTCCCTTGCCATTCCTGACCATCTTACCCAGCAGTTGGAGCACTTGGATCCCACTCCAGTGCCATCCTGGTGTGGCTGGGTTCCCCTCTGCTAGGGCTTGGCCGTGGCACCAGGGGTCATGCTCTGGGCTTTGTGTCCATATGCCTCCCCCCCCCTCCCCGAGCCAGCCCAGGGGTGCAGCATGGCTAGGACGCAGCTATGTAGGGGACCTGCTGTGGATGAACTTCAGCCCCCCAGACCTCAGTCCCCAGGACTTGGGAAGCATGCTCCTCTGCAGATTGGCAAGGCCAGACAGCCTTTTTTCTAATAGGGAAGCATGCTCCTCTGCAGATTGGCAAGGCCAGACAGCCTTTTTTCTAACAGGGAAGCATGCTACAGGCAGCATCCAACCCTGTGTGGGGCAGGGAGACAGACCCTCGACATTTCTCTAAGCCTCAACTTAACACTTAGGAGTTATGACAAAGTCGTTGCTGTTTTGGTATGGTCAGACATTCCCTCTGCTAGCTCTGTGCTTTGGCTCTTCTCCCTGGCAAGTATAAGTGCTCCAGATAGTTGAACAGATTCCTTGACACAAGACAGCTGCTTTTGTAGGGAGGAATTAATTTAATCAAGGCTACTCCATCACTAAAATAATCCAAAGCGTCAGATGGAAAAGCAGAGAAGGAAGCTAACTTGAAGATGAAAACTCAACATTTTTTCCATCCAGAATTGTCTCAGAAAATGAGCTAACTCTGTAATAAGTCATTCTATCTCTGTATAATATTTTACTAATGTAGAAAAAATACTGTCCAAAGAGAAGTCTTGAAGGACTGATCTCTTCCTGAAGCCTAGTTGGCTTGGTATATTGTATTTCTTCCCTGGAACATAAGAGACCATGCAGAGGTGAGGACAACACTGTGGTCTGCAAAAAGCAAGATTAGACGTGTGGTTGCTCCTACCATCCAGAATACAAGGGGCCCTTTTGGCTGAAACAGCAGAAAATAGTGCAAAAAGCTACCAAGCTCTTCTTTTTGCTACAAGGCAGGATCTTAATTACTTGGTTACTTAATTACTTCCTGTCATAGGGCACCACATGAGCAAACAGCATGGATATGGACACAGGCACTGTGTTAAGCAAATCATTTGAAAATGACGTTTGTTTAAAGAAACCTGCTACGTGCACAGAAGGGGTCAGCAGCAAAGTATCATCATAGAATCAGAGAATGGTTTGGGTTGGAAGGTTAGGTTGCTCAAAACTCCATCCAGCCTGGCCATGAACACTTCCAAGGATGTGGCAGCTACAGCCCCACAGTGTTCAAGACCAGATTAGATGAGGCTTTGATCAACCTGGTCTAGTGGAAGGTGTCATAGAATCATAGAATAGTTAGGGCTGGAAAGGACCTTAAGATCATCTAGTTCCAACCCCCCTGCCATAAGCAGGGACGCCTCACACTAAACCATGCCACCCAAGGCTTCGTCTAACCTGGCCTTGAATACTGCCAGGGATGGAGTGTCCCTGCCCATGGCAGGGGGGTTGAAACTAGATGATCTTAAGGTCCTTTCCAACCCTAACTATTCTATGATTCTATGATTCTATGACCTTTCCAGCCCAAACCATTCTGTGATCCTGTGATTCTTTATCTCAGGATGCTGGCTTATCAAATGCTGCAGCTGTCTGAGCAGGCTGGCTCTTTCAATCTAGTTCACATCATATCTTTGTACATGATCCCAGCCACAAAGTCATGCTTTAGTTTCTAAAATACAACCATGTCTACCAAATGTTAATAAACTACTAGAATAGTAGTGAATACAATTCACATTTTTCTGTTAAATCACTTCCCAGATATAAGTTGTTAATGTAATGAAGTAGTAGGTATGTGCACTATATAAACACAGATGCATCCAACAGCATGTTGGCAAGTGGCAGATAAGCCTCAAAACTTGAATTAAGACTTGGTTCTCATGTAACTGCCAGAGAGGGGAGTTTCTGTGCAAATTCCCTGTGCATTTGTTTGACATGTTACTAACTGCAACCTCCATGGTGGGATATCCTATTTTTCTAACTACAGTAATTCACTCAGTAAAAGATTAGGAAACACTGAACTTAGAGTAACCTGGTAGTTCATCTGTACTGCCAGAATATTGGTGATTATCTTGAAGTCTCCACACCCAGCAATTATACATTCAGACAAGAATGGAAGCTTTGGCTTTGAAAAAAAGTTTATGGTTGTGTTCTGCAGGAAAACCGCAAAGCCGTAGATGTGGAAAACTAGGAAATACTAGGCAATTGTGTGTTGGATGCTTTAAAATCTGAAGACAAAACCACTAAAGTTTACATTTCTATTTTGAAAGATTTCTGGATTTTTAAGCTGACCTTGTTATTCTGGATGTGGGTGATTTTCAGTGCGTGATGGCTGTGGATGTTTTTTAGGTGGTGTTTGCTAGGTGGCTGTGTGCGCAAAGTATGATTGAGAGCAGCCTTCCCCCAAATGGAGCTGGTTATGTAACAGAAGATTAGAATAGACATTTATGTTTATTTTTTGTTATAAATAGTGGCCTAGATTCACCATGGCTCTTATGGAATATGCTGCTGTTACATGCACAGCGGCATGTGAGGGTGCGAGGATGCTAGTGAAGGTGGCTGGGGTACCCGCACACAAGGGGGAATGCACTGGAGTACATTCACCAGGATTGGGAATGGAAATAGCAGCAGGGCTTGGTAATTTGCATAGAGGTCATGTTTTGCTAATATGTGTCTTGTAGAAGCAGACAGCATGTAAAAGAGGATGGTTAAAACCTGACCCAGTAATGTTTTTAAATTTCAAATTATGCATAAAGTATGCATTAAATTAATTAGGGAATTCATTAAGAGGAGAAGAGTAAAGAAACTAGTTAGCAGTGTGCAACATTTAGTAATGTAAGCCATTTTCTATAATTGTTATATATAATTTGTCTCATAACATTATCCTTTGATAAATTATTGCAGCATAATATGATATATGTAGCTTATTAACAGTTTCATTAATTACTATTAGAGGAAAGACACTCTGAAATCTGGAACACATAAGAACAAATGTTGAAGCAGATGGTTGAAATTAGTGAAAAGCAATCGGTTGCTGAACCCTTTTACCTAATTACATTATTACATCAAAATAGTTAAACTAAATTTGTCAAGTTGGCGGCAAGGCGTGGGGATATTTGGGGCTGCCACCACGATGTGGGGATCGCTCCTGGCCCCCAACTTCCTGTGGGGTGCAGGAACCTTCCGGACATCCTCCACTGGCTCCAATGCCCCTGTGCCCTCCTGGACCTCCTGGCAGACCTCAGACCTTGGCCTCCTTGCTCCTTACCTGCATACCAGCTTGTCTTCCTCCTCCTTCCTCCTCATAGTCCTGAGGAGCATCGTTTTCTGCAGCTTTCCTGCTCAGTCTTGCTGTGCCCAGGCATGTGTTCCCAGGAGTGCACAGGCTCAGGTCTAGGGTCAACAGCTTTTGTACAGTTTTGTTCATCCAGGTCAGGGATGGTGAAAAGGCTGCAAGCAGTAGGGTTGGGTACAGGGGTACTCAGCTCAGCTGTGTGGGAAGAGATGGACACGCTTGCTAGAGAAGTGGTGCCACCCGTGACGGGCAGCAGTGGCAGAGATCATTTGTGTTCTTTGCATTCCAGAGAAAAACAGCCTCTGTAGACAGTGCTCCACAAGTACGAGGATGTTAGCAGCAGTAGCCCTGGTGGAGTGATTTGGGGATTCTGAGTTTCAGAAGGAAAGATTTCAACTTTCCAGCTGACTCTGTGACAAGGAGATCTGTCTGGAGGGAAACAGGTAAGCTGTGGTGGAGTGAGAGTGACTTTTGCAACTCTTGTCAGTACCAATGCTAAATGGGTTTCTATCCTCTTTGCTCAGCTTATTGCTGGGCTTCTTTGTTTTCTTGATACAACCATGAGAGTTCCTTTTGTTTTGGACCAGGACCCATGAAAGGATGTTTGGAAGATAAACAACCCACAGAGAACTGGACAAACAGTGCCTGGGTCTGCTGAGGTACTTGAAATACAAACCTCGAGCCATGAACTCAGTCAGGACAGGCGCCTGCATTACTCCATGCTGTGAGCTAGAAAGCTTCACTGATCGCCTTCACACAGAAACTTGTATAAATATGTTGCAAGGACATAATAGGAGTAAGGACATGTGAGGAATCCCAAGTGTGGCATCAATTTATTCCTTCGTTCCTGTAGGCCCCAGACACCACATACAGTTACATGGTACATTTTTGCTGGTGCAAACAGATTTACAGCAGCATTCTGTTTAAGCTTCCTGAATTCCTTCTGTTTACACACTCATAAATACAGGGAAATATAAAGCATATAATTCCTGTGTCCTTGCAGCCCAAATATCAGAGTAACACCCATAGGAGGGTACCCTTCCTCTTCCCCAAGCTAAAGCATTATCCAGGGTCTAATTGACTTGTGTTTCTGGTGTGTAAGGGCTAGCCTCTCCTCGTCCTGACCAGAAGAGCTTCCTGGACGGGGAAGGTTACCTTCTGCAGAGGATTTTGACACTTCAGTAACTCTGACCTCAATTATCTAAAGTGTCCAAATTTGCAGGAAAACTCCAGAAAAAATAATTACTTTAAAATAAGGTATATAAGAGGAATGACTTTCAGAATTATTAAAGGAGGAAATTAAGTAAAGAAACATTTCAGCAACAAGGACATGAGTGTGTGAATTTTGATAGGACCTTTTTTTTTTTTTTTTTTT
>NDXB01010713.1:76275-149359 GCA_002631895.1 Agapornis roseicollis | reverse complement strand
AAATATTTAAGAAGGACTTTTTTTTTTTTTTTTTTTTCTCTACACTAAATTTCAGTAAATGTGGGCACCTTCCAGAGGATGGGGTTGATACTGCTCCTTACCCCTCCATCCTGCCCACTGCAGCACATCCCTGGGTTATTCCCACCCTGGTTCACTGGCTAAGGGAAAGCCAGTATTGTCCCTACCTTTCCAGCATCTGTCTGTTAGAGTCCTTGGGGGGGGGGACCCCCTGCACAGCCCCACAGGCACCAGCTGCTCTCTGCCCTTCTGGTCTCTACACATCTGGGTCCCCAGCTTCTCTTCCTGATGCTCCATCTGCAGAGTGTACCCCAGAACAGTATTTGCCGCCCTGCCAGTTGGGTGGCTGTGGCCATAGGGGTTCCCAGCCCTACTGATGGGGCAGACCCTGACCAGTCGCTCAAGGCAGCTGCTTCTGCATGCCAAGGATGGTGGCCCTACCATGAATGCATTAGCAGCAGAGTTCAGCCTTTCAGTCTCAGCCTGATTAATGCATGAACTGACCCAGATTTTTGTAAATATATACTTCTGTATGTGCTCAGCTCATGGGGCAGAGAGTTTGAAGCCTGTTCAAAATAATTATTTAATATGTGAGCTACTTGACAGCTCACCTTAGCTATACATTATTTTCTTTTTCTCCTGCCTGAAAGGCTAAACCCATTAATAAAGATATCAAAAGTGCTGGTTCTATAGAATGAGTTACAGGTGTGCAATCATGTAGACCTTTGTTAGCTGGTGACAGTGAACATTAGCACCAACTGCAACTTTCCTCTAATATTTGTATGGCACAGCAATGCAAATTTCCTCTAATATTAACAGGGCATGCATCTGTTAGTGAACAGCAAATATGAGGGAACTGGGACATGGCTGACCTATATTGCTAGTGGGATTAGAGACAAATGTCTCCAAACCCTGTTTTGGGGATGTCTGGCTCACTGCAGGCACACTCACCCTGTCGAGGCATTCCTGCAGCTCCTTCTCCATGCTGCTCCTGAAACGATACAGAAAGCCTTGGTGGGGGGGGGTGTCTTCTGCCAGCTGTCCTTCGCAGCAAGCCAGGGCCTCAAGTCTGGGAGTGCAGAGACTCTTCTCCCACCCTTTGATTTTTTCTCTGACATCTGAGTGATGTTGGATTAGATTTGCAAAATCATGTGAGTGAAGGCAGGACATTGAGTCTGGGGCAGTTCCTGCAGGAGGGGCAGAAAGGCCTGGGTGTTGCCCGAGCATGAGCAGCCCATCACCAGAAGTCCAGTAAAATAAACTTGTAGTGCTGTTTATCAGTATACAGGCAAAGATAACAGCCTCCCTTCTGAGTCTCAGCTTACTCCTTCATCTCTCTTTGAGGGATAATGTTTCACCATTTGAGGACTTAAGTTTCTGGGTTCATGTGTTAGAATGAATCACTTCTTGTGCTAGTTTCTGTACACTATCTTTTAAGAAAGGAGGGACATTTTCCTCAGTACACGGTGTTTGGTCCTAGCTGCTGCTCGTAGTGCAGTGGGGTCAGCTCCCCACTCGTGTGTGAAGCAGGTGAATGAGTACTTCTGGTCTCCCCTGCTCTCTGCACATCATCACTTTTCCAGTGCAAAATGAATTTTTAGGAGTTTGTAATGTTTTTAGCACACACATTTCTGGAAATGCTTTTCAAATGTTTTTTGCTCATTGATCTTGCTGATCCCTCCAATTAGGACATTGGCAAAAATGAAAACTAGCAGGGAGCTCAAAAGGGTTAGCTAACAGAACTGAAATGGTTCAGTTTGGATGTTTTTTCCTCAGTACTTCATTCTCTCTGGCAGTAAGCAAAGGTTTGAAAACCCTTTATGATAAAACAGAGCCCTGCATCATTACTTGGAGCTGCCTACACTGTGAGCATACTTTCCTCTCCCAGGGGAGATGCTGTCTTGAACCCTAGGGCAGAGCAAGGTGCCTGTGCACAGGTACAGAAGCACTGCTCTGCCTGAATGTGATCCTGCTCCTCCAATGCTGAATTAACTCTTCCTTTTGAGCCATCTGTTTCACTTCTCTTGGAAGACACTAGGCTGCTTGTGCTCTGTATCCTCAATCGCTCATTCAATACGTTAATATTTAAAAAGTACTGTAATTGGTAAAGCAACTGATAGCAGCAAATTCCTTATATAATATTTCAACATGAGTGATCACAGAAATGGATTAACTTAAAAAAGCCTCTCATAAAATCCAGGGTAACCAGGTGGTCACTGTGCTTGACAGTCTGTCCTGAGAATGAGTGACTATGTTTTGGTAGTTTGATGGCCATGAGACAATATGTCATGTAAAGACAGTCAGCACGGATGCCATAAGGCAGTCTGTCATTGTCTTACTGAGCAATTCACATGCGTGATGTATAAGAAAGTAAAAATAATCAGTAATCTATTGGAAGCCAGGCAAAGTAATCAGTAATATGTAATGCACTCTCCTTCAAGTTGTGAATCAAAATGGTTTCCTAAGCAATTTCAGAAGCTCACAAGTTATTTAAAATATAATTCCTGGTCTGGTTCCTGGTGTGTCCAAAATCAAGTCCCAGGCATCCCCATCAGACGTCAGTGCCTGTAGGAATGAAGAGGCACATCACGCTGCTGCCACCAACCCTGCTATGTAGAGGAAGAAGCAGTAACCAGGTTCTAGTATTTCAAAGTTTTTCTCCATCATAATGATAATAAACTGAGAAACTGGTCCTCCCACCATGGTTGGTCAGGAGTAAATCTGGCTTTGTAGGATACAAACATAACACAGGAGGATGTTTTTGGATGGTGCAGGGAGGCAGGGGGGCACAAGGGCAGGCTGCCTTCCTCCCTTTCAAAGGGGCAGAAACAACTGAAGGTTTAGGGAAACTGAAGTAAAACTTCCACAAGTTTTCCTTTATGGCTGATCATGCATGCCTTGCTCCGCTGGTGTCTGGGTGCACAGGGCTGCTCCTGGGAGGCTGGGGGCTTTGCACCGTCCCTGTGGCACACAGCTCTTTCTGGACATCACTGTAGTGGACTAAGAGCCCCAACGCAAGGGCTTGACTGGGAATGCTGCTTCTCTTACAGCAACATGGTGCATTTACTTGTTCTCCCTCGCACATCTGGGGGGGATGTCGGAGAGGATTGCAGGCCTTGGAGGACGTAGGGGTCGCTCTGTGCGGCCCCGGGGCAGTGGTGATGCACCCTGCTTTGGAAAGAGAAACCAGGAGCGTTGCAGGAAGCAGTGGTGGGGAAAAGGGATGCACTTCCTCGCCGCCGCAGGGTGGTGCTTTTGCCTGCAGCATCGCCCGTGGGCAGCACGCTGGTCAGGGCCAAGGCCTTTGGACCTATGGCAAGGAGCTGCTGCTCAGAGCGGGCCAGAGGCAAGGCTGGGCTCCTGGCAGGGTCTCTGGTGGGTAGGAGCAGCCTGCCTGCCTGCGCGGGATGCAGGCTGCAACTCCTGATTTCTGTAACAGCAAATAAAGCTGTTTCACATCCGCACAGCCTCTTCCCCGTGGGGAAGTCTGTTGGGATTTCATAGTGACTGAGCCAAGGTGAGTCGTGCTCTGCAAACACAGAAATTAAGTATTTTCCATATGTTTTATTAGCTATGTCAGAAAGTTTTGTAGCAGAGGTGCAATTGCCTATCTGCTTTCTGCAGGACACCTTTAAGTTCTGTTTTTCCCTATTCCACTGCATGTGAGAGGTTTCAGCTATGTTTTACCCACCAAGGCATAAGCACAGCAAATCCTGTGCTCTGTCCCTTTGCAGAACCGTGTTGTGCTGTGCTGGAGCAAGAGACACATCTGCCCCTTTTTCAGCCTTGGTCAGGCAGAAGACATGAGGACTCACCCAGTCTGGGGACACTCCTCATGAGAGGCTGGACTGTCCAAAATCCCCATGGGATTGTCCCTTCCCAGCACACAGGATTCATTAAAGATGATATTAGAGCAGAGGCTGTGGTACCTGGGCTGTGGGCTGGCTGGGTGTCATGGTTTAACGCTGGCTGGCAACTTGTGCTCTTCCTCCCCGGCAGACCATGCCAAGGTGGAAAGTCCTTGGTTAGTGTTACCAGCATTATTCTCAAACCAAAGCCAAAACACAGTACTGCACCAGCTACTAAGAAGAAAACTAACTCTATCCCAGCCAAAACCAGGACAGCAGGCTTCTGGCTTGCTCTGTCCAAAAATGTCAGAGTGGAAATGGTGCTACTTAGCTCTTCTCACTTGTCCCATGTTTAGCAATCTTTCTGTATTTCTAAGGGCTTAATATACTTACATTTGCATTTTACGAAGGTTGTGGCTCTACCAGGAGTTGGATCTGTGGCTCCCCCAGGTGATAGCTGGGGTCACGTTCCAGTGGTTGGGCTAAAGTGGCTCAGACAGCTTTACAAAAGTTCCAAGAAAGATCTGAGCCCTAAAGCTGGGTGCCACTCTGTGTGAAGCACAATAGGTTATTTCCACGCTCAGTGTTAAAACCTGTCATTGGCTCTCCATGCATGGCCAGCTAATACACCCTGACTCCTTATCCTCCATTGTTTTCTTGAATTGCACATCCTGCAGAAGGAACTGGTGGCTTTGGAAATGACATTCAATCGTTTGTCCAGGATGCTGAGGATTTCTGATGTTTGTTCAAGTCTTTCTGATGGTCATGTCCAAAGACTGATTCCCATCCTCCAGATGTCAGACAGCATGGAAGAAGCCGATGATGTGGAGGATGGATTTTTTAAAATACCTTTGAAGATCTTGGAGCACAACACTGTACAGCCCTTGGCAAGCCCCGTCCTACACAGACAGGTTTCTGAAAGACATGAAAATGGTTTCATTCATAAGTGACTTGAAAATTCATTTGCACAGGTGTTCCTCATGCTGTCACAGTCCTTGATGCTCAAGGCTGGTGATTTAGGAGGTGCTGGGTGCCTGAGAGACATGTGGCCGCTGGTTCCATAGCTGCCTGTATCCCATCTGCCCACCATTTGATTGCTGCCATGTTCAAGTGCCTCTAGCCTCTCCCCAGCCTTTTGAAAGCTTGGAAATTTGTGTCTGCTGGTAAGGAGCTGGGCAGAGTGGCCACCTTGGGTGAAATCAAGAAATTCAGCTGGTTTGGACTGCAGATTTTTTGGAGTACATGTGCATTTTAGCTCAGTTTTTATACTAAAAGGAAAGGAGAGTGGGACTGAGAACATATGGCTTAGCAATGTATTTGGAAATGGTCATTTGCTCTATTTTCCACCTGAATAAATTTAAAGGCACAGCTGAAATTAACATGTCAAATCTCCATTTGAAATGTAATCTACTATCACGTGGATGCTATTGAATATGCTAATAATTAGAACCTGGCACCTCAGCTTAAGCACAGCCACTAGAACCATAGATTCATAGAAACATAGAATAGTAGAATCAGAGTCATAGAATCACAGAATGGCTTGGGATGGAAGGGTCACAGAATCCTTAAAGCTCGTCCAATTCCAACCCCCTGCCATGGTCAGGGACACCTTCCACTAGACCAGGTTGCTCCAAGCCCTGTCCAACCTGGCCTTGAACACTGCCAGGGATGGGACAGCCACAGCTTCTCTGGGTAACCTGTGCCTGTGCCTCCCCACCTGAACAGGGAAAAGTTTCTTCCTAATACCTAATCTAAGTCTCCCCTCTGTTAGTTTAAAGCCATTCCCCATTGTACCATCATTACCTGACTTTGTCAAAAGTCCCTCTTAAGCTTGCTTGTCAGCCTGTTTAGACACTGGAAGCTGCTCTAAGGTCTCCCGGTGCCTTCTCTTCTCCAGGCTGAACAAGCCCAGCTCTCTTAGTCTGTCTTCAGAGCAGAGGTCCTCCAGCCCACGGGGCATCTTTGTGCCCTCCTCTGGGCTTGCTCCAACAGGTCCATGTCCTTCTCATGCTGGGGGCCCCACAGCTGAATGCAGTATTGCAGGGGTGATCTCATGAAAGTGTAGCAGAGGGGGAGAATCCCATCCCTTGACCCTGTCATGCTGCTGGTCACAAAGCCCAGGACATGGCTGGCTTTCTGGGCTGCAAGCGCACACATTGCTGGGTCATGTTGAGCTTCTCATCAACAGCACCCAAGTCCTTCTCCTCAGGACTGCTCTCACTCCAGTCTCTTCCCAGCCTGAGTCTGTGCTCAGAATTGCCCTAACCCAGGTGTAGGACCTTATTTCTTGGCCTTCTTGAACTTCATGAGGTTCACATGGGCCCAACTCTCCAGCTTAACTCAAAATAATGGTGTTTAACTTCACAGCAGTGCTGGAAATAATGGCACTGAATCTTTTATATCCATTTAAACAGATTTATTTACATTTTCCTTAGTTAAAGTGAGTGCAGTTTAGCCGCATAGTTCACTTTTATGCCTTTGGAAATGAATGCCTCTAAACACAGTGTTTGGTCCATAACAGAGACTGTCTATATGGTAATTGATTTACTAGAATGAAATTAAATGGAAGTATTTAAGAGCATTTATCTCTTTTTCTCTTCATCTGCATCCCTGACTTCTAGCAGACTCTCTCTGCCAGAGGAGTCACTAAAAGCTGAGGGAAGGGCTGGTCTGTGTGTCAGCTGAAGAATCCAGGCACCATGCCACTGCCTGCGACCTTTTCTGGTTTTCCGGGAAAACCAAGAGAAAGCTTCTGGTAAATAGCTCCACCAGCCGACAGTTAAGCACCAGACAGCACAAACCTGAGGGATTTGTGAACTACCACCATGCAGATGGGAGAAAAGCTGAAAAATGAATGCACAAGTATTCCACAGAAGTCCATCAAAATCATAATGAGGATAATTCACAATAGGTTCCAGCTCTGCTCTGAACCCTGAACTCAGTAATTAAATGTTCTCTCATTTTTTTTAAAGAAGCTTATACCCGTTGGGTACTTTAAGTAATACTATGAGTAATGTAAAATAATTATCTTAAAAATGCACCTGTGCTGCTGTGAGTTTTCTCTGCAGAAGGGTTTCAGGTTAGCCAGGATGAAGGCATCTCTGGTAGGTTTTCAAACCCTCTGTCATGCTGCTGGTGGCCTCAGATGGGCAGAAGGAGAGAGAAAATGTGAAGCTGTAAATACAAAGTATGAAAAAACTCGTAATGGCTTAATTTCCCCCTGAGCATCAGAAGGCGTGTGGGAGGAGAGTGGGAGTGTGTGGACTGAGTCACTGAACATAATTCCATGTGTTTGGGTTTTATTTTAATTATCCACACCAGCAGTTTTCAGGAAATCTCCCACCTTTGTGCTCCTCCCAGCACACCCCGCTGGGTACCAGCGCGGCCGCCAGCAGGAATGGGAGGCATGGGCTGGCAGTGCTGCAATTGACAGCCTGTTTGCTCAGAACATAGCCAGGATCCACCTCCTCTCCTGGCCCAAGGCATGGGCTGAGCACAGCCGTGATGGCAGGGCTGGGGAAGAGACTTATCCTTCAAGTAGCCTGGCCCTGTGCCATCCCAGACACTTACTCAGAAGGTGAAATTGCAGCATGAATGGCTGATTTATTAATCACAGGCACCTTTTCATAAACAGGAGGCTGTATTTAATATTACTCTGCCTTTACACACAGTCTTATGCTGCAACTGCATATGCAGGACATGCAGTGAAGAGTTCAGTGTTCAAGAGATAAGAAGATAGATAAGGCTACTGTTCTGCACCTGGAAAAAAGCACCACATGTTTGTGTCATCCCTGCTACAGACAGCAACATCCCAACAATGTCTGTGGTTACAGGTACCACAGAATTACTGAGAAACCCCTTCAGCAAAAGTGCTTTACAAACAGCAAATATATTTCTTCATGCAAGGTGCTGAAAATTATTATGGTCAGCTCTTCCCTTCCCTTTTCCTAGTCCACCAGCCGCTCACTAGTAGTGCAAGGACTGTATCTCAGGCTGCGATCCAAGCCCTGCTATCCTGACTGACTCATTGGTCAGGGAAGTGAGAGGTGGGTACACCAGTAGTCTCCCAACAGCTCCTCTCATGGCAGGGGTTCTTGCTGGATGCTTCTTTTCTGCATATTTTCTACTGGCTCATGAGCTTAGTCTGTAAATTCTGGAAATCCCTTTTCAACTTCAGCACAAAAGGTGCAGACCAACATCCCAACTGCCAACAGGACCATCCATGCCGCTCAGCAGGGACCCACATCCCTCCACTCCAGCAGGATCCATCCTCCCCAGGAGGGGAGGTGGGGGCAATCCCTACCCCACATACAGAGCTGCCCTGCAACTCCAGTCGGGATGGGGCTGCCAATTTCTGCATCGCCATCTGTTGCTGTCTCTTCTATCTAGAAATCTGGCATGACGTCCTTTTCCTTTTCCTAGTTAACCCTTTTGCTAAGGGGAAAGAACTAGTGGGAGCCATGGATGAAACCAGCTGCTTCCACAGTGGCAAGGCAGAATGACTTCTGAGTTGAGAGGGGCTGAGCTGCAGAAATATCAAACTTCAGAAACATCAAGTTACTTTGCCTCTTGGTAGGGGACCGCCATGGCATATGTAACTCATTTCAGGGCTAGGGGTAAGGGGAAAACATTAGTTAGGATTTGAAAGTCTGGGGAGAGACTAGGAAATTTGTACAGATAAGCAGCATTGAGGATTTTGAGCTTCAAATCCAACTGATTGAGGTAAGCTCAAGCTCAGCACTTAGGCGCACTGGTGACAAATTCAGACGTGGTGGGTACACAAATGATTAAAAATGCAGATTAAAATTCAGTATCATAGTGTCATCTTTAACATAAAAGTGCTTAATTTCTGAGATAAACTCATGGGTTGAGGTTGGTGACTGACCTGAATCTTGGTGCTTGCACTGAATTTACTGCTTGTGCTCCCCAGCCACTCAGGTGGAGTTGTCACATGAAAGACAGACAAGCCTCTGTTCTGTGGCAGCGCAAGCTGGGACTGGCTTTTGTTACTGATTTCTTTGGCTTAATTTTGACAACATTTGTTTAAGCTCCTCTTTGCTCCATTGACCCAGTTTCTTTTGGAAAGACACAAGTGGGTCAAGACACTCCCTGTCCCTCAGCACTGGCCAGGTGCTCTGTGGACTCCTAGCTCCTGACACTGAGGATGTGCAGGTAGACCCCAGGGCAGCCCAGCACCAACCACAATGATGCACATGTCACCTCCCCATCTCCCCATCACACCCAGGGCTGTGGGAGACAAGTGGCTTTTTGGCTGCCCTTTGCGAGCTCTCATTCCTCTGGGAGACAGCCAGGCTTGCCATACAGAGCTAAGCAGGGTGAGAGGTCAGTGTGCCCCACTGCCAGAAGGATGGGAGGAACTGATGGCATGAAGATGGTGCTGGCCGCCCATCAGAGCCGCTGCCAGCAGCATCCCAGTGTGAAACCAACGTACCATATGGTGAGTAGGTATGACAGCATCTGAGTGGGGTGGTGGGCAGTGAAGCGGGACCGTATATGATCATCCCATGAGCTCGAGGGAGGAAGGATTCCAGGCCCAGAATATCAGTGCAATGCTGTCCTGAGCTTGTGCACATATGGCAGAGAAGATATACCATTATGAGTCATTGAGAAATGTAATAAAAATAGGTTCTGCTTCTGTGTAAAGAAAATAACAGGTACTAATTAATCTCTCTGGCAGAGGGGAGCAGAGAGGAGAGCTGAGGTAGTCAGAGGACTGACCTCAGTATGTGGACAAGGTGCAAGGGAGCAAAGCAAGGTGTTCCCAGTGCCAACATGTCGAGAGAGTTGACAGGAAGTCTGGGAAACCCTGTGTGATTTCAGCTGAAAAGATATTTTCTAATGCTATTTGTAATGCGTATGCAACTGAGCAGGCACTTTTTTTTATTTCTATTCCACAGAAATTAAATTAATTTTAGAAATGGCACTATAACTATTTTCCTGCCTTAGGGACCATTTGTTTTAAAAATCATTAAAGAGTTTTATATGACACTGCACTGACAT
This sequence comes from Agapornis roseicollis, assembly GCA_002631895.1. Taxonomy (NCBI): domain Eukaryota; kingdom Metazoa; phylum Chordata; class Aves; order Psittaciformes; family Psittacidae; genus Agapornis; species Agapornis roseicollis. The sequence continues at coordinate 139,472 of NDXB01010713.1, read as the reverse complement.
TTGATGTGAATAAATTAAGGGAATTAGTATAAAACTGCGTTCTTTCTTCATAGACTTCCCAGCACATATCTGCATGCACATACATCTGGTAAGGTAGCCTGCATAAGGGCAATGGTGTCTGTGTGTCTGGAAGGGGATGAAAGTACAGCCCCAGGGCAGCTCCACCATTGAAAGTGTGGTGCAGGATGATGTCTCTGTGGCTGTTCTCAGTATCTGTGCTCATCCTTAGAGGGGGCAAAACTCATTAGTAAGTACCCCCATGCAGCAGTGTAAAGAAGCCATCACAGGGGAATGGTTCAAAACAGAGACACCATCACTGCATTCTACCTCCTCCCTCTGGCTCCACAGGTTCTGACCTGACTCTGGAGCCGAAGCATCCCTGCTGGGATTTTGCACACTGCCATGGTCCCAAGCAAGCAGCTCCAATGTTCTCACCAGGGGCTGGCAGGATTGCTGCCAGAAGTGGCAGGTACATGCTCTGCTTTCTCCTCCCTGCCTGCTCTGCGTGCCCTGGGCCCTGCTGACTGCCCGCATCCTGAGCATTCTCATGTCAGAGCGGGACTGGTCATTTCCCTGGCACTCTGCAGTGGGATGTGGCAGCACCAGCTCTGGCATGCTTAGCTGCGTGCCACAAATCCTCCTCAGCACCTTCAGTGCTTCCTGGGGACTCAGCAGGTATTTAGTTTAATTTGGGATGTGTCCAGTGGCTGACTGAGGCCTTCTTGTTGCCACTTAGCCACTAGAAGAAGTTGTGCTTTATGCATGTAAGCAAGAAAATCACTGGCAGACAAACGAGCTTGCAAGAAACAGTGTGATGCTGTGATCAGAATGTAAGCTGGATTCAGACTTCAAGTAAGAAGTATTGAAACTTTTTTTTCTCTCTCTTTTAGAAGAACACTTGGTGCCTGTTGTCCTTATCTCTTGGGATGAATACTTGCAGATACTGCCTGTGGGGATGTTACTGCAGCTGTAACTGCCTAGCTAGTCTTTAACCCCAGTTTTGCTGGGGTCTTCTGAAAAGGCATACTGCTTTATTTTCTACAACCCCATCATTTCTGACTGCATATAATTGCCATGTGCACATTACTGAAACCAGTAGGGGAAATGAAAAGCATCAGAAGGTATGTTAACGGATGACATACTATTTGTCTTCTGACCCCACCATGTGATATTTAAGCAAATTGCATTATAACATTAGTATTTTCCTCTGTGGACACAGATGGTCAGGAAGGTTGCAGTGATGCATAAGGCCCAGGGGTCCCAGCCCAAGGGGATGGACATGATTAAGACTTGTGGCTGTGGCTGTGGAGCAAACCCATGGGAGAAGTCTGGGTGGACGGAGACTGCAGCTGAGCAGCGTGAGGCTTCCCTGTGCCCCCAACAGCCCAGGCCACCTCACACCCATTAACCCTGCACCATCCTCTGCTCGTCCCCTCTGCCCCCTTGAACATCCTCTCACATCCCCTCCAGTGCTGAGCTCACTGCTGAGCCTACCCCAGCCCAGCTCTAGAAACTCAGAGAAATGTGGCAAGAGAGCCCAGGACTTAATTTTCACTTTGATAGCTGCTGCAGAACAGACTACATTTCACATGGAAGGAACTAGACAGTTCCTGCTGAAATCAATGGCAAGTTTCTCAGACTTATCATCATCAGTGAGAGCACATAGATAAAGGGAAGGCACTTAATGAAGTGCCTCTGTATGCAATGCCATTAAGGACAGATTAATGCAATAAACTCAACATGCAGTTATACCTTAAAACCATTTGGGAAATGAAATTAGTGCAGGGAGAAGCTGCTTTTCTCTTTAGGAACAGGGCCATGCAGGCACAATATCCAACCTGTGTGCTGATCTCCGGTGTCTGCAGGTGGGTTCCCTAGCAGGATCTGCACTCCAGCCTTCACCTGGACAGTAGGGCTGGATTTGGATTCCTGTGAGTGTCTCAGGTTCCCACTCCACTCCCAGTATCTCAAACCCTGGCTGTGGGAAGCCTCTAGCAATTGGGTCTCTGAAAATGAATGCCAGTTTTCTGGACATTAGGAATGAAAGCAGGACTTCACAACTACTTGCTGAGTCCAGTTTTCAGGGTTCAAGCCTGATCTTGTCGAGGACCAGTAGTACCTGTTGGGGATGGGGAGGGGAAAGGTGGGGGTGTGGAAGAGCAGGCCAGGCATCACAGCTCCTTAAAGACAGGCTTGAAGGGACCTTCAGAGGTCACCTGCACTCTGGGTGGTCCTATCTCCTTTTCAGTAGACGTGTATCATGGTGCTATGTAAGACAGCTCCCTCTTCTCTCTGTTCTGCAACACTTCCCATTATTACACTCTCCTGCCTGCCTGCCCATGTTTTTCTAAAATGCCATGGCCCACCCAATTCAACCACCCCAGCCTTTCTGATGGGGAAGTGCAGGAGGACTGTCCTTCATCCCACAGGCTGGATGGCTGCCCATAAGCTGAAGCAGTTCATTAGCCTTCTGTATTGGAGAGCTCTGCAGAGGCAATGCATTTCAGATGCCTAGCTGCACTGCTGTCCTCGAGGCTAACGTGGAGTACGACATGTGGCCAGCATTGCCCCCACTGGGGCTGTGAAGCTGTTTCTCCTCTCTGTCCAGGATCTTTCCAGGCTCAGGGGACCTGGCCAGGAAATGTCTGTTCCCATGCAAAGTCACACAGGCCCCTGGTTGCATTCAGCATCCCAAACCGTGTATATGGTCCCTTCAGTGGGGCTGCTCTGCAAAGCCGTGGAACCTGAGTTCTACTCATACTCTATATGGACTTCAGCAAAAAGGTTCCTGCTGGAGCTGCCTCAAGCCCACCTGCACAGACCAGGCTCGCTTCTGAGCACTACCATGTGCAGTACCCCATGCCCACACCCTGGGCAGGTTCTGCCGGCTGCCCCTGGCTTGGGTGGGCTTAGGACACACAGGTCTGGGTCAAAAGCTGCTCCCCTGGGCTGCCCCCTCCACAGGTTGGCTGTGCTCCCCTCTGGCCACTGCCTCCTTGTCAGCCTGGGCACAAATCCTGCTGCTCGCTTGGCAGGGCAGGACCCAGGATGCTCCAGGGTAGGCTCACAGGCAGGTACTCTTTGTTCCACCGGTTTCCCAGGGTTTTGGTGGGTGTTGCACTGTTTTATGAAAACAACCCCTAACAAATGAGGCCTGGCTAAAGAGGATTAGTTTAAAGCAAATGCTTATCCTTTCTAAATGTCAAAAAAAGTCAGTTTTGGCTTTCTGAGGCAATGCGTGACCTAGGCTGCGTCCCCACTCACCTCTGCTTGCCTTACCCCTCCATCCAGCTCCCCAGGGCTGAGGAGGGACTCCTTCCTTTGGCACCAGGCTGCACGGAAGCATGGAGCCCCCTCAATACAAAACCAAGACTTAGCTGGCAGGTGTGTTTTTCAAACTTAACTGATACTTTTAAGCAGCAGGACCTTCAAATGTAGGAAAATATTTGATGTTAATAGTTTCAGCAACATGTGAATTGATATTTCACTTCTAATGGTAAGAGATGTGATGTATTTCTAACTGAGAAAAACGGGACTGTGAGTCAGCTCAAGGGCACATGAGAGCTGCTCAAAGGGAAGAACAAGCATGACACAAACTGTAGTATCAGACAGGCAGCATTCCAAACTCTTGTGCTTCTGAGGGAAGCAAGCATAGCCTGCTCTAGGGCTAGGGGTGTGGGATGCAGGGTGTTAGATGCAGGATCCAGCAGTGTAGGATGCAGGGTTCCAGGATACAGGGTGCAAGGGTGCAGGGTGCAGGGTGCAAGATGCAGCAGTGTAGGATGCAGGGTGCCAGGGTGCAGGTTGCAGGATGTAGCAGTGTAGGATGCAGGGTGCCAGGATCTAGGGTGCCCGGAAGTGATCTTGGTAATTGTTGAAACCCAGATAGGAGGGGAACGAGAAAAGCTCGTCAGCTTTCCTTCTGTCATCTCATACTTGTACAGCAAAGTACTGTTAATAATAATTTAAATGCTTTGGTTGTCAGTCACTGCTCTTTCTTTGTAAATGTTACTCATTTCATAAATAAATCAAAACCTGCAGACCCTAGGTTTTCAGAAACTTGAATGCTTTTGTTAAAATTGTATGAAGCAAATTCACAAACACATGATTTATATTATCTCAGCACAGCACAGGAGATGATAGAACATACTATTTAAATTAACTTCTCTCCCAACAAATGAAATCAATTCTGTTCTTGGGTTACTTTTCATCTGCCTTTTGTCTTGTTGCTGAATCTTTTCTATTTCTTTCACTCATTCATCTATTGTGCCCTTTCCTTGATCTGATAGCATTAAACATATAATTAAGTCATAAAGGAGGGAACTGATGAGTATAGCAGATGGTAATTGCTTCCTACATTTGAATGAAATGATATGCATTGCTACAATTTACAGCTCTCGCCTCATATTTTATTCAGGAACCTTTTATCTCTTTTCCTGCAGAATTATTCTGCAATAAATTTAGACATCTTATCAATAGCTTGGGTGATAGTAGCAGAAACAGGAAAAAACTGAACTTTGTGCATCTTAATGTTTAAAATAATTTTCTACAATAATTGAATTATCTACCAGTAAATATCATTTATAGAACCTGACTGACTTGGCTGTTTTCCTCTTAAAAGCTTACCCCATGATTAAAGAGAAAAATTGTCTTGTATAATTACAACTTATTGAACTAGGAGATGTTGAGAACCTAATAAAGCTACTTCTCTTATCGGTGAGTTTTATTTTCCCATGCTCTGAGGCTTTTGCTGGGTGCAAGGTGTCAGAGGAAGGGCAGGCAGGACTGCATGGAAGGGATGGCATGTCTCATGCCATTAGTGTGTGTGGTACACGCTCCGGAGGATAAAACTGGTGATATTATGAGAGTTCACGGTGCACTCCATGTTTCTCTATGCTAAAAATTAAAAATAGCATGTTTAAACTTATTTTGTCTACAAACTAAGACTCTTGGGCTGCTGAAATTTCAGGGCCTGATAGGCCCTGTGAGTGCTCTGGTGTCAGCACCTGGTTCCAGCAGTGCTGCTGGTCCTTTGCCTCCCCATCCGGCTTGACCTGTGCATGGGCAGGAAGATGCAGAGGATGCAGAAGCATCTACGGCTGAGGAAGCTGCATGGCCCTTTCAGCAAACCTTGGATTTATTTTTCTGTCTGGTCCTTTAGAGTAGGAGAATTTACCACTCATGTGGGAAATGAAATAGGCACATGGACCCCCAAAAATGCCAATAAAGGAGAAAAGGGATCTTTTGGGGAAGAATGTGCACACTTTGGTACAATTTGCTAAAGAGCCAAAGGGAGAAGAGGCACCAGAGCATAACTAAATCATTTGGTTTTACCTAGAGGAAAAACTGGAATTAAAAAGAAACATATTAAATTTAAGTTTTTGGTTTTAAGTCTAAGTTCAGGATGAAGACTCCTTAGTTCTCTTCTACTTCTTTGGGTTTTCTCTATTTCTTAGCTGCAGCCCCAGCCCAAAGGGCGAAGGCAAGTCTTACACCAAGGGTGCTTTGTGCCACTTTGTTCTTTGAGTTTTGTTTTCCTTTTAATTTTGCTTGTGAAAGCTCAAGCCACCCTTAGGGCCTGGAGAACTTTGTTACAAGGTTTCCCCCTGAACCTACCTGGAATGAAACAAAAGTCCCATCCCATGTGCCTATCTTCGATCACAGGGTGCCTTCCTTTGCTCCCTAGAGACTTATAGAAGAGAAGCACAAACCACTCCCTGCCAATCCTGTATCATTTTGCACTTAAAAACTAAGATTTTTCAATTATTAATTTTAAACATCCAAATTCAGATTCCCATTAACCTGAAAGTTAAACACAGAGTGAAAAAGTGAAATACTAATGCAAACCTATGATAGTATTATGGTGCTGATACTAAATAAATACTAATACACTGTGGTTGACCTGGCAGGTAACTTAACTTTTACATCAGGGCATATCTCAGTGCAATGCAGGGAGGGCATCCCATTCCTCATCTCCTTTTTCCTCCTCTGTCCTGTAAGTATGCTGCTGGAGAATCTCCCAGTTAGTCATAGAATCATAGAATGGTTTGGGTTGGAAAGGACTTTAAGATCACCTACTTCCAACCCCCCTGCCATGGGCAGGGATGCCTCACGCTAGATATGCTGCCCAAAGCTTTGTCCAACATGCCTGGCAGTACACAGTGCAGACAAAGTTTTTCCCTCCTTGAGTGCCAGAAGCCCTGCCCAGCCTTCAGAGATGTGAATGACCAGTATGAACCAGGAGATCCATGGCTGGGGTGAAGAGTAGGTTGTTGGGCATTTGCCTACCCCTTGCTCTTGGCAGCCTGTGAGAGCTTCCCACAAAGGCACTTTTGTTTTTTTTGTTTGTTTGTTTTTTAGGAAGGTTCAGTGCCACACACTCCATGACTGGCATGCAGGAATGTCTCCAGGTGTGGGAGACTCTGATGGTGTGATGGCAGCGCAGGGAGGGAACCTTGTGGGCATTGTGGCTGGTGGCACCACTTCTTGGTGAAGGCACTTCATCATGCCTTAGCCAAGGCCAGTTTCTGACCTTCTCTTCTGCCATTCTGACAACACTGCCAATGCTTCAGAATTTTCCAGGAAAAAATGGCTCTATTTTTCCTTTTTTGTGGTGGTGAAGTAGAAATTGCATCACTATCTTTGTGACAGTCCAGCTGTGAAACAGCACAGAGAGAAAAATCTCATGATGGGGAAAATGAGGAGGGGCTCTACAGATGACTGAGGCAAACCTCCTGCCAGTAAGAGAGAAGGATTGCTCCCTGTGGCAGGACAAATCCCAGGGGGTAATAAGGCAGTGTTTCTGCCGACATTTCTTGAGACAGAAATGGATGTAGCCACACATGGTCATGTTCTTTTTTTCGTAGAAGATTGTTATAATAGTACAAAATTCAACAATATTGGCAAGAAACTGGTCTTTATGTCATTTCCCCCGTCATCTTTTTTATTAGGTTAAAAACATGATTGATAAAAGTAACTTCATTGAGATCACATTCTCAGCTGCAACATGGGCAGAGGTCATTGCTGTTATTAGACCTGCTTTTGTGGCTGCAGAATGGACAAGGCTTTGGGTACAAGGGCTGTTCTTGAGGTCTGAAACTGAAGCAGAGAACTCTGGGCTAAATATTTGGCCCCAGATAAGCCGCCAACATGGTGGTTCCCACCTGAGGAGGAGAGGCTTAGTGCAGACCAAGGATCTGGCCAGCCTGGTAAGATGAGGCAGGAGGAAATACCACCCTGAGACTTGGGAAGGGAAAATCTCACACACAACCCATGAATGACATGGGCAAAGCCATGGAAAATGCTAAACAATGAGGTGGGCAAGTTGGTGGTCGGTGATACACCAACAAGTTCTGACTGCATCCATGTCTGGTGGTCAAGCCCACCATGCCAAAGCTGAGGTGGGGGAAAACTTCTGAGTGTCCAGAAAGGAAGGAAAAATGGCTGGGAAAGATGAAATGAGCCCTGATGGACTGCTGAGAGTGTCATGGGGTGGGTGCATCCAGGTCTGGTGTCTGCTCCTCAGGAAGGGGATTTAGAAGTCTGAAATGTCCAGAAAACAGCCTTGAGAGTAACCAGAAATAAAGCAAACCTGCCCCAAGGCATGACGATTTGGAAGGCGGTCTCATTTATCCAGGCTAACCCTCCATGCTCTGTGGGCTGCCTGGCAGAGGAAGCCCACAGCTCCAGCTGAAGGAAGGGAAGATAGGTGACATGAAGGGCAGCAGCAGGAAGCAGGGGCTGGATTATTTCAGGGTGAAATATGGTCCAGAATTGTGCAGGCAATGAACTATCAGAACAACCAGTCCCAGGAAAGGGTTGATTCTGCGCTATGGCAAGAAAAGGTTTGTGGTTTTGGTTTTTTGAGAGAGATGTCAAATCAGGAGATACAATCGTGATATGGATGTCTGAGGTTTTTGGTCTGGTTTCATAAAAGCTCTGGCTGTGTTATATCATGCCCTTCAATCCCAGAAGCCTGCTGACAGCTTGGGGATGCAGATGCCAGTAGCTCTCCTGTGCAATGCAGCTCCCTGGGACAGAGGGACAGACTGGGAAAGGTTTGCCCCATGCGAGCTGAGCAGACAGGCTGGCTTTGCCTTGCTATACTTTGCCCTTGTCTTCTACCTGGGAAGAAGATGGGCCCTATGGAGCCTTGGGGGGACATGCCCTTGAGCAAAGCCAGAGCTTGGCTCTTCTGTCTTCATAGGGTCAGTGCTGTCTTTCACTACTATTTCTTGGGATTTGAATTTTCAGTACCAAAGCAGGTGCTAAAAAACACCCAAAATGTGTCACAGTTAGTTATTTCCTTAAAATGTAATTTCTACCATATTTAGCTAAAATTAGACATTTTTAACAACTTACATTTGAAGCTTCTATCACTCCAGGTGAGGTTTCAGGACTGTTTTATTTGCAATGTAAGCCACTGTTGCAAGATGTTGCATTATGAAGTCTGTATGTCCTGAGTGTATGTGGCAGCAAAATCACGACCTGACATCATGTAAGGCATCTTAACTTCTCATTGCTTTCTTTCTGTGGAGTGAGGCAAGAAAGAGTTGTCAGTAATAATTTCCTGAGTGATTTTTAAAAACCCATGACTCCTTTTCTTATTAGTTTTAATAAACTCACTGCTCCCTAAGCTTGCTAGGAAAATTATTACCTATCAGCAAGACAGAAGACAAACATATGAGCTATTGACAGCAGCTGAGAGTAAGCCCTTCATGATTCTATGATGGCTATTAAGAGACAAGTGTTAGCTTTTTTCCACAGCCTACCTGAAATTAAGTTCTTTTTGAACATCGGTGCTCTGCTGAGCCCTGGGAGCTCACATCAGACAATCTCAGCATGTCCATATGCAGGTGGTTCGCAAGGGTGTGATTTGGCTGCATTCCTAGGCAGATGTAATCCTTCCTGGACTCTGCTTCTGCTCCTGCACCCATTGGAAGCATTGCATTCGTATGCCATCCTCTCCCTGAAGTATCTCCTCTTGCTGAGAGCACCAGGAGCAGGGCCTGGCCCTGGGAATGGTGAAGGTTTTGTGATTAGCAATCTACTGAGCTTTTTCATTAGCCAGGTCCATGTGACACAGCATTTCCAGATCCTGGTATAAAAATCCCGATAGTCAGAAAAGGATGTGTAACCTTTCCCTCTGCCATAGCTCTGCTATGTTTGTGAAGATGAGAAATGCCACAAGCAGGGCCAGTAACATCAAAGTCCCATGTATACTCTGTACTGCCTGTTTTCAGCCAGGACACTGCCTTTTCCCCTGGCACTTCTGCAGACACATCTCTCTAAGAGGGCAGTGCAAGGGCAGGGATGGGGAGGAATAGTCATATCCTTCTGGGCAATACATGGAACAGCTCAATGGAAGGCACAATAACCCCATGCCAGGAATGGGGAGAACAGTGGGATGTGGTGCCAGAGGTGCTGGCGAGCAGAGGGTGCCTGTGCAGAGCTTCCCTTGGGCTTGTGGCTTGGTGTCGTCAGGCCTGCTCCAAAGTGGGAAATATGAAAGGCATCTTATACAACAGAAGTATTCATGATAAATACCAGGTTTGTCCAAAATGAAATGCAAGGAAATACTAAAATCCACTGGTTTGCTCCAGTGGATGTGGCCAGCCAGGAAGCCACAGGCTGGCATGCAGGCATGTCCACACACCACCACTGGAAGGCCTGGGCAGGCATTGGTGCTGTCTCCATACTGTCTCATGGCTATTAGCATGCAGCTGGAGTTTAACATGACACAAATGATTCCCAGCATTTTATGAAATGTAACTCTTTCTAACCTTGGTAAAAAATATAGGCATAATGCAGACATCCCACTGTTTGCAGAGAAAGGAAGGGGACAGTAATAATTCAGATTTTGGGAGCTGATAGGCTAAATATATAGTTGTGTGTGGTCAAGCTGCTACTGATGCTTGAGTTTCCAATTGCTGGTAATAGACTGGGGAAAAAAAGATAATGTGTTTGATCGATCAGCATGGACAAATTTCATTTAGGAGATCAATAACAGTTTATACTTGACAGAGCGGAGGGACCACATTTATTTTTCCCTTTGATTGAATAAATGTTTTCAATGAAACTGCAAATGTAAAGCAATCCTAACCATTTCTTAACTTGAGGCACAGCTTTCTGCTCCAGTGTTATTGCAAGCAATGTGTATTTAAAACTAATATACAGTGCAACGGATAGCCAGAGGCTGGAACTGCTGAATGAAACTAATGTGCAGTTTATTAAAACAGAAGACATGGAAAGTGCACAGGCTAGTTTTCCTGACTCCCAGCAATGTGAAATACCAGAAAGAGACATCACTTGGGCACATTTTTCAAGGGTGGGTAGGAAAGGGAAGATTTTTTTGTGAGATTTTTTCTTTTTTCTGTATCAAGCATAATTTCTTCAAGCCTCTGAGGAGATATGTAGGAGGGTAAACACACAAGAGAAAACAGCTATGTCTCCACTAACATATGTTGCTTCTTCTCCCAAGCAGCCACCACATCTCCATGCTCTCGTGCAGCACATGAGAGACCAAAGGTCTGGGCCAGGGACTGCCCAGGGCAGGTTGCAGCTCCAGCTTCTCCCTTTGGCATGCTCTTTATCATCCATGTGATCTTGCAGGTGTGCACTCCTGGCTAGGAGTACACAGCACAGTCCTGCTCAACCACAGAAGCAGCTCAGGTACCTGCAGACCTTGCATGTGCTTCTCCCACCAATGGCAGCCACTCTGGGCAGTGTGGTGACATCCCACCTTATCCAACATACCCATCATCAGCTGGGTGCCACCTGAAAAACAACTGCCTTTTCTGTCCAGTAGGCAGCAAGGCTCCAGCATCTTCAAAATCCTCACTAATTCCCCCTTGGAGCAGACCCACTCAAGCAGAGCTGGCAGAGCCAGTGTGTGGCTGGTCCCAGCCCCTTAGCTGGCCATTGAGGGGGACTCATCCATCCCTGTCCACTGCACCTTCTCCTCTTGCTGGGGCTGGGGGCACAGGACACAGCCTCAGGAGGGTTATCTGGGTATTACTAGAGGACTGCTGGCTTACCATGAACTCAGAAGTTTGCTGTGGGTCTCTGGGGTTGAACTTCTGCAAGAGAAACTTTTAATTCACTGTGAGGAGTGTGACAGCCACAGCAACAGGTGAGCAGGTGCTTCTCCTGATATGCCTGTCTGCAGACTACTCAAGGTGAGCACGTATGCTCTGCAGACCCTGCTGGTGGCTATACATCAGAATTGCTCCTGCTGGGCTTGCTGCACTCAGCAACATACCGTGGTCTTGCAGAAGTGTTCCTGAGCAGGGAATCATTAAATAACGCACTTTGTGATCACAATAATTAACGCTGATTTTAGGTTTCCTACTCAAGGGAGTTCTCATCTCCCTCCCTGTAGGTTTGTGTAGGCTGAAGGAAGACTTGCAGTAATCGGCTTTTTCTGATCAATGTAAGACCTGGAGCAGAAAGTGGGCTTAGCAGGCAGACCCTGCTGACCAAGGACCAAAGCTACACAGGGCTTCCAGGTGCAGCTGCTTTTGCAGGAGAAGCCAGTGCTTCTTTCCTGTTAAAGCAGAATTTCCCCCCCTTTTTGTTGTTGTGTTTTATGAACTCTCTTAGAGAGGCTTAAAATCAAATTTGGCTGGTAGCGGATAGTAATTAAGTTCCAGATGACGCAGATAATAACTTTCCCTTGCAATATGGAGCAAATGCCAATAACAAATGCAGCTAGTTTCTAGCTCCAGATGCATCAGATTGTTTCGTTAGCTGACTTGCTCATCAAGGCGAGAGAGCTGAAATAGCGAGAAGCCTGTTTCAGAAAGGGATCTGTGGCCCGATGATTATTTTAGGCATGCAGCTTGAAATTGTTTAAAATGCATATTGTCTGTGTACATTTCAATAAGACAAATGCCAAGTATGAACGCCGTAGGGCTCCTTGTATGTCAGATGATTAAGTCTTCAAGACTTGCAGCCATAGGGTCATTATCGATGGTACTTCCAGGTCATTGTGTGCACAGCAAAGTTAGAGGCAATGGTTGACCTTTTGACAGCACTGCAGGGTAACAGAGCTTTGGAAACATAAATAACCATTTCTAATTTGTTTCTGTGAGGGGTATTTATTTAAAAATGCAAATATATTATAACATATGTGACTTAAGGATATTCAGATGGCAAAGCAGGATGCATTTCCTCCCATTCTTTTTCCCCAGTGAATTTCCAAATGAAATGCTTAATGGGGGAAAAGGGAAGAGACGGAATAAATAATAATAATAATAATAATGAAGATCATTTACCTTGTTCCTTTTATGATTGTCTAGTACCTTTTTGTCAATGACATGCTCCATGCAAAGAGTCTTCTCATGGATGAATTAAGTTTGTGATATTAACAAAAAACATGCAGTAAACTGCTTGTCAGCTTTGTTTCATGCCAAATGTCTAGCATAAACATAATGCATATATGACCTTATTTCATATATAATATACTGTAGCACACACACAATCAGGAAGCTTTCAAGAACCTTCTTTCTTTAGTCTTCAATAAACTGTAAAACCAGCCCTTTCAAAATCCTGCCTATTGCACTTTGTGGTGACCTGACTTAGATGCAGAAGCCATTGGCTGACTTTATTTTTATCCTTGCAGGAAGAATAGTTGTTTATAAAACTCAACAAGCATAAAACAATATGCTTCAGGATTATAAATAACATTTGAAAAGGTTTTGCGATTACACACTGTTTCCTGAAATACTACAGGGCAAAAAGCTTCATCTTTATTCAGGTATATGAGGGGTTTTGATCAGGGAAGGACAGTCAGAGCTTCAGGATGTGGCCAATAATAACTTAATAAATCAGCAATGATATGATCTGATGGTGTTAAGCTTCCTTTCAACACATAATCAGTAAGCACTTAATTGTTAGAACTTGTATAATTACAGCACTGCCATGCAGGGGCAGCGCATTCTGTAATAATATAATTTCCTGCATTTGCAGTGGCAAGGGGCTTTCATCAGAAGCAAGCTATCAAACTGCAGCTCATCAGACTAGCTCTGATGTTAACACATATTTCTATGTCTGACTAGTCATTTAAAGGAAGGTCTAGAGTCCTTAATGCACAGAGCAGGTAAAATTGAAAGTATAGCTATTTATGCATACATTTATATAGATATTTAGAAACTGATCCTGAAGTTGCAAGAACTAAATGCACATACAAGCATGAAGGGATAGGATGAATTAATGTCACAAAATAACAGGGTGGTCACAGGCAAAACAATCCCGTCAGCACAGCAGCTGTGTGTAACCATCACTGTGCAGCTGTACATGCCACCCTCAGACTCATCTGAAGGATTTGTATTCTCATAGCCACATGAATGAGATTGCTGCAATTTGGACAGGGGCCACAGTTTCACCTCCACAAAGTCAATAGTTTGTGTGCTGGTGCCCTGGTGGCATGGCATGGCAGTGTATGATCACTATCAGATGAGCAACAGGGCTCAATCAAACACAGACAACACATACAGCAGGCATCATGGTTTAACCCCAGCTGGCAGCTCAACTCCATGCAGCCACTCACTCATTTCCCCCACCCAGTGGGATGTGGGACAGAATTGGAAGGGCAACAGCATGAAAACTTGGGGGTTGAGATAAAGGCAGTTTAGTGGGACAGAAAAGGAGGAAAGTTGTAGTAATGATAAAAGAATTAAAATATACAAACCAAGTGAAGCACTGTGCTCACAAACGTCTCACCATTTGCAAAGTTATGCCCAGCCAGTTCCCCTGGCCAGCTCTCTCTCCTGCCCTCCTCCCCAGTTTATGTATTGAGGATGATGCCATATGTATTGGAATATTCCTTGGGCCAGTCTGGGTCAGCTGTCCTGACTATGTCCCCTCCTGGCTCCTTGTGCCCCCAAACCTCCTTGCTGATAAGGCATGAGAAACCCCTTGACCTAGTATAAACACTATTTGGCATCAACTAAAAACACCAGTGTCTTATCAATATTACTGATAAAGCAGACTGATTACAGCATTGTACCAGCTACTGAGAAGAAAATTAGCTCTATTACAGATAAAACCAGGACAGTAGGACCCTCTGCTGGATCTCTTGCTCTTGCAGTAGGTGTGGCTTCTCTCCAGGTTTTTAAAGAATAGACTGCTGAAAAAGTTTGGGAAGGGGAGCTCTGTCTCATACACCACATACCAATGGGTATGGGCTGGCTGTGGTTGTATAAGATCTTTTTATGCAGCAGATGGTGTGCTATTTCAGAATGTGTATTCTTATTTCTGGTCCATTTTCCTCTGTGGCTCTTGGTGATATTTTTACATATTCATCAGAGCAGTCAGAGCTCGCTGTTTCTGACACTTGTCTTACGTTGTGAGCATGTGTCACTGTTGTGTTGTATTGCATACGCACTGATGAGCAGAAGAGAAGGGAAAGTGGTTCCTACTTGTAATCTCTTTTCAGTTGCATGAGGTCATGTCCAAGAAAGTGTGCTGCCAGGAGGGAGCAGGCTGTGAGGCTCTGCCAGCCTCTGCAGGAGCGTTCCAGCTCAGACTTTAGTGGTGTGTGTTGTACCAGGAGTGCTAGGCACAGCAAGACACCGTGCATGCAGCAGAGTTATGAATACGAATGCACCTTGCCAGCATGCCATCATGGCCATCTTTGTTCAAGAGTCTCTTCCACTCCTTTGAAGCAAATGTAGCACCAGCAGGGTATATCGCATGAAGATAACCAGGCACAGGAGAAAGTGAGACCAAACTGGAGCTCTGTTCCAGGTCATCATCTGCTGCTGCTGTAGAAAACCTGCTAGTGGGGAGCAGCTGCAGCAGGAAGAGCTATCCCACCAAAAGGAATCAAGTGCTGGTGTTAGCAGGTTTTGCCCAGCCATCTTTGTTGGAAGCCAGTCCTGCAGGAGTTAGAAGTTCAAAAACATCACCCATGTCCAAGGAGTGGGGTGAAGGCTTTTGCACAGACTTTGGGAGGGTTTGGGAAAAGGGTGGGCTGGAAGCAACTTCGCTTCCCCCCCAGGAGCAGTCCAGGCAATCTCATGTGTCCACAGAAAATGGTGTGCAGTGGTTCTGCAGGTCCTGCAAATAGCAGCTAAGTTGTTAAATGTGAAGAGTTTCTGTAAGTCTGGAACAGTCCTTCCTGAGCAAAGGACTTGAGATGGCTGTGAAGTCTAATGCATCAAGGACATCACCTCCGTAGGTGAGGCAGATGGGCAGCAACCATCCTAGGGATAGCATGCAAGTGCTCAGGATGACCCAGGACAACTTTGTGATTATGCTGTTTAATCTGGTGGTTAATGGTCTATAAAATGAGAGGTTCACAGCTATGAGTGTACATGGACAGTGTAAGGGTGAAGGTTCCCCAGCCCTGAGGAGACACATGCAGGCGTTTGTTTGTTCATACTTACCACTGGTTTCAGAGTGCTACAGCTTAGCTCTGCCCTTCTATAATTAGAAGAAACATAGATTAAGTTTGTTTCTTTCTTCATCCCTAGAAAGTGCTTGACCTCTTTCTGGCCATGTGACTCAAGATGAAAGGGAGGAAGAGCTAGGCTGGCAGAAACAGTGTGCGTCAACCACTGAGGGGACACCAGTTGCTCTCCATCAAGCTGGAAAAGGTGAAGGCTGAGATGAATGTGCCTTCCTCAATGACCAGGAAAGGTCTCTTCTAATGTGGCAATGTCGCTTCCAGTGTGGTGGCAGCTGTGTCCCTCAGCACCCCACACTAGCACAGAGTGATGACAAGGGGGACAGCGGATAGAAGTGAGGTGCTGCTGTTCCAAGAAGAAGCTGACGTGCCATCAAAAAGGAGCATCTGCCATTGTGTGGACACTTAGGAAATTGCTGTGACATTTGGGTGACATTTTACTTTGTGCTCTGACCAAATGCCTCTTACCTGGTATTGTCAAACACAAGTCTGCTGCCAAGTCATTAGGAGGGAGCCTGGAGAGGAGGTGATTCTCACTGGGGAGGGCACACTTAGGGTGGTACATGCCCTGCACCCACAGGGCTCATCAGGCAGCTGGGGTGCAGGTTCATGCTTCACTCACACTGCCTTTGGAGATGCCAGATGCAAAAAGGCCAGAAGCACCAGTACCGGCTGAGATGGTGACCCAGTGCCAACAGCTTTGCTTGCCTGCACATAACCAGCATATCCCCAAGGAGCATCACTTTTCCTGCTGGAGGGCTGCAGCAAGGGCACGTGTGGCTGGCGGGAGGGCTGAGCCTCATCTTGGCTGAGCAGATGGCCCAGGGAAGAGACGTTAATTAAGAGCAGGGCTCTGCTGCATGCAAGAGTCTGCTATTTGTGCTCATGAGGAAGATTTGCAGAACGGCAAAAGCTGGAGGGGCCTTCCTTGCCTGCCAAATAGCAGTGAAAGCAGACTTGAAGGCATGAAGCCTGGATCTCGGCTCTTTCCAAATACAAGCTATTCTCCCCAAGAAAAATGTCACTGTGGCTGAGCAACTCCTTCCTGAACCCACTGCTTGCCATGTCCATGCGCAATCCCTAAAGAGTGAAAAGTGGAGAGCAGAGATGCCTGTGGAAATGGTGGAGGAGGCACCAGGAGTCATTAGCTGAGATTTGGGGCTCTCCACACCTGGGAACACCTTTGGGCCTAATCCCCACTCTGGGGGCTGGTGTGGTCACATCCTGCACCCCAGCACATGGGACCCCCAGGACCCATTGAACACACCCAGAGTGCTTCAACAGGTAGCAAATAAATAGCCAAGGTACATGTAGAGCCAAGCAATAGCCAAGGTACATGTAGAGGAGGAGGCCCTGCTTTTGCTGGGAAATGGTTGTGGCTGAAGGTATCACTGCCAAGCATGTACTGCTATGCACATCCCTCCTGCATTCTCTTTCTATGCAATCACTAACCAATGTTACAAACCTTTGGACAGCTTGGCAAACACAGCGGGAATCTTTACATCCCATTCCCTTTCTGCCTTGAAGTCTGAACCTAGCACTCCCCACGTTCCGAGCCAGTGCTATTCCTCATTCCCCTAAACCTACCTCCTTCCAGCACCTCCCAGCAACCCTGCCAGATGCAGTAGAAACCTTATTGAATAGTTTAGGATTTTTTTTTCCTGAAATTAGAACCAGTCTGAAATCTTTCATGGCTAAAAAGGAGGTTTAATCGCTTTCTTTATTGCACAAGAAAAATCCTGCATTTTGTTAGTGTTATGAATTAACAGAAACCTAAAAATAGGGTTGTCTACACATTGCTTGAAAATTGTTTACAGCAAATAATGAACAAAGCAAAGCATATTGCCAGAGGCCTGGTTGTTGAGACACTGTATCGCATTATTAATTAAAATACAAGTCAGCTTTTTCCAGTACTCGTAGCCTGTGGGTATCCAATGTACTCCACTTGATTGAATCAGGTAGTGGCAGCACAGGCATTTTTTATTTTGTGCTGGAAGGGATAACAAAAATGTAAAGCTGTTTTCTGCTACTTCATTTGAAAAAATATTATTTTGGAATGAAATCATAGCAGCTGCAGCAGCCAGGCAGGAATAATAAGAGGTACTCACTTTACCTCTGCACTAGGATTGAAGCATGGGGCTGCATCCTCAGCATATCTCCAGCACGGTTGCATGGGCAGCTGTTTCCATGGCCATGGGATGCAGCAGTCCTTGTTCTGGGGAAGTACATTAATTTGAAGAGGAAAGCCATTTATTCTTACCAGGGGCTTTTCCCCCTTATTTCCTTTTGGGGATGAGTTGGTGAATGGCCAGAAACAAGCACAGTTCTGACTTTGATTAGTCACAGGCTCCTACCAAAAAGATGATAGGATATCAAGGAGCCATAAAATGTAACTGTACTTTGCGTGTACACTCTGATAGGAATTGTGACTGGTAAGTAAAATTAAAGGAAACTCAAAACCCTCAGCTACCCCTTACTGAGGTCAGCTACAATCAGAGCCATTCAGTTCTTCCAAAAGCATGGGAACTACAGACCTGTCACCCAGCACTGGCCAGGGGACAAAACCCAGAACAGTCCAGGAATAAGATACCATATACCTGAAATCACAGTATATTAGAGGGACACACAAACATGTAAGTAAAGACATGGTCAAAGTATAGCGTGATTTGTGATGATGACAGAAATCATCACATGAGGCATACAGGTCATTTGCAAACCTCACAGATGCCACCAGTAAATGCTCCTGCTGCTGCCCCAGCAAACGCAAGCAGGGTGTGCGAAGCTGCTGTTTTCCAGCGCTTGCCCAGAAAGAGTCTCTCAATGACCCTCGGAAGTACCTGTGTGACTTGGGATCCTGCCTGTAACTTCAAACATGACTTGGCACCGTTGATATTATTTGACTTGCTCCAGATCTCAGTACCCAACTGAGCCACAGGGACTGCAGGGGAATTGTGCAGTCCCAGCTCCCAGCACAGCCTGAGCCTGGACAGTGGGACCAAGATGCCTGTCTGTAGAAAATAACTGCCTTCATACATTGAAGGGTTTAATTTTTGGCCCATTTCCAAGGGCCAGATATCTTTTTGCTCCTGTTTAAGGAAAAAAAAATTATTTTTTATCTATTTCCAAGATAAAAAAGGAAACAAATACTCTTCCCACTTGAAACAAACAAACAAAACCCAGGGTGTTCTATGTATGAAGAAGCAGCAATAGCAGGATCATTGTGATATTTGAAGACCAGCAGATGAAGGGCAGAGGCTGAGCTCCAGTACTGCGCTTCAGCAGCTTCCAGCAGCATGCACTGCCCTGCAGCTGGAAAACAGCCCAGGGCTTTTCCCCCATGGAAATGTTCAATTTTGGTTGGTGGTTTTTTTAACCCTTCATTAAAAGGAGGAAACAGGACTACTGTACTTACAAATAGCTCTGCAGCTGGTGTCCCACCTTGAGAGGCAGCTCAGCCTGGGGAAGGTGAAGGCCACAGGGTACCTTGGCTGCATGAAAGGCAACACCAGTCCAGCACCCTCCCAGAGTCTCTGGTTTTGAGCTGTTTTCCTGCAATAAAACCACAGAACTACCACAGTGATCAGACACCTCTAAGCCCCCAAAATGTGCTGCTTTGTCAAAATTCGGGTTACCTTTTAAAACTTTTTTGTCAGACTTATCTGTACTAAGTAAGATCTTAAAGGGTCTCCTGGTAGACACAAGGTATTTGCTGCTATTCTTTCCTTTATTTCAATATTCTGAGCTACTATTAAAATACTAAAAGTATTTTAATATTGCTTATTTAATTGCTTAACTATCAATATTTATCATTATAGTATACAAAATATATATAGGATGGGTGGTGTATCAACGCAGCATCGCTAGAGCAACCTCAGGTTCTGGAATTTCCTGACTTTTAAATGCTCCATCTTGCAACATTAACATTGCACTAACACTGCGGGGTTTTGCATTTAATTTTATAAAGGCCAGGGGGGAAATAAGCTATTTCCCTGCTGCCCATATTTGAAATCCATGCTTAAGTGCACAGTGGGTCAAACCCTAACCAGATGTAAGTACACAACCAAGTTATTGGATTTTTTGATGATGAATAGAGATCAGAAAATGCACCTGTCTGGCTGCAGAGAGATTTGCATAAAAATGAAGATTATGTACACCTGCATATGTAAAATATTGATGAACAGAATCAAGTGTGTGTATGTGTGCAAAACCACAACACTGGCTTTCAGATACAGCACTGCAGAGCTGCTTCAAACCCAAGCCTTCCTTTCACAGGAGATCAGTAAGAGAAGCCAGCAGCCCAGCCCTCATTAGCTGATTTGATTTCCCGGCACAGAAACCTACTGGAAAGTTGCAACAGCTCTAATCTGTCAGTTGGTTCAAGATTAGGCTAGTAAGTGTGCTAATTGCTGCTTGTCTTGTGCACTGCATCCAAAAGGCTCCAGTAACAGGAGAGCTGAAGAGCAGGATGGCCAGAGCAGATGTCCCAGAACAACACTGCATCCCAGGAGCTCATGCATCACCTCTTTTGCAGCTCCCCAACAGTTGGGTCCCAGCTCTGTGTGTTCAAGTGCTGGGTGGCCACTGCAGGTCATGAAGCAACAGCCCAAGCACAGAGAGACCTTCCAAATTCTCTTCCACACACAGGCACCCATCTTTTTTTACATGTCTGTGTAAGCACTACAAATACTGGGAGAAAGGAACTGGGTGCAGTGCTGTTAAAATCAGACTCCGCACACTGTGTGCTGCCTATACTCACCAGTGCCTCCAGGTGCTGGTCCTTGTGCATTCTGGGCACTGGAGCACCTGAGGCTGGACAGAGAGCAGCATAGGAGAGTACAGAGACGAATCATGCAGTCACAAAAGTCTGCCCTTCTCTTGGGCCATCCTTATCTGGGAGGCTCTAATTGCAGGTGCTAAATACCAGCTGCCAATCACCTGGTGCCCTGCACTAAGCACACATCCCAGCAGCTGTCAAACAGGCATTTTGCTTTCCGTGTTCTTTGTCTTGTGTCCCTGTAGCCCAGTTTTCAGCAGAGAGGAAGGCATCTTTCAGCCACTGGCCAGGCGTAAGACAGCTCCATCCACACCTGTGCAGCAACACTGGGTACCGGGACATGAGCCATCTGTTCCAGGGACCACAGCTTGTGGGGCACAGAGGGCCACCATCACCCCACCACAACACCTCTCTGTGAGGATCCACAGCAGAGCTTTTGTCTTGCAGCAGACTGTAGCTTCTGTTGCAGGGACAGGATTGCCTTGGAGAAACACCTGGTCCTTCTCAATGGAGGCTTGTTCATACTGCCAGGGATGTTGCTGTTAATTATCTCTATGTAAGAAACTCATGTATTTGCAATCTGACTGGTGTGGCTTTAGCTACTAGTCCAGGTGTCTTAGCCTGATGAAAGAAAGAAAGAAAATGTTTACTTTTAGAGATGCTAAATTCACCTCTGAGCTCCCTGATGCTTGCCAAAGGATTCTGAATTTCATAAACCCTCCAGCCCTCTGAGGTGAGGTTTCCAGCCCAGCCCAGCCCAGCCCTGCATCCCCTCCACTCCTTCCCCAGCATCATTGCCAAGCACCAGCAGAGCTGGATGCAGCTTTCCAGGATGCTCCAGTGCCCAGGAGACTGCTGTGAATCCCTGGAACCCCTGGTTGTGCTGCTGCCATTGCGAGAGGTGACCAGACATAAGAAGCTCTTTCTTGGGTTCTCCTTTCCTAGGTAATATTGCTTGGCTTGAAATTTTATTCTACCCAAAAGGGGAATGTTTCCAAGTTTATTTCTCATCAGTTTTATATTCCCTTTAATTTAGAAAAACACATATAAATAGCAGAAGGTATATTTCATGTGTATACAACTGCTTCATTATTGTATATGAAATTAGAATAACATATTGATGATAATTTTAGCCTGCTTCATTGTTAGCAAACAAGGTGAGCACTGCCAGACCTGTGCAGACAGAGGGATGAGGGCTGGGGCTGGGCTCCCCCTGCTTTGCTATGATGGAGGCTGGGAGATGCCTCCCCAGAGCCCATTGCTCCCTCTGGCATTCACTGTGACTGCAAAGGATGGCAAGAGGACCCGGGACTGAGGACATGGAGCTGAGGGGATGCACACATCACAGTTGTTACTGCTTCACAGGGCCTTGGGACACTCTGCCTTAATGGCATTATTGAGCCCATAAAAGAATTACAATTAATTAAGCATTATTTTTAAATTAAGAGAAATTTCTTCTGCATCAGGGCAGCCTCATACCATGGCAACCAAGCCTTTGTCATCACTCAGCCCTGCAGTACTGCTTCCTGGGAATGAATATTGCAGTACTGACAGCAGCCTGCATAGACAAGAGGTGTGGTGGTGCTGGTGGCATGGTTCCATGGGGTACCTTGTGTCACACTACATTCAGTCTCCACCTCTGCTGCAAGGGTGTGCAGCAGATGTCTCCCTGGGGATGCATCAGCCCATGGTGCCTGGGCCATGAGGCTGCTTGTGGCTCCCTGTGTATTCTGGCCCTCCATGCTGGAAGGGATTGGTTCCTTTGCTCCCATCCAGAGCCTTCGGCTGCCATAGGGAGGATGAGAATTTTACAGCTTCATGGCAGGCAGCTTGCATGGGAAAAAAATACACATTGTAAAGGGATCTTACAAAATAGTAGGCTAGCAAATACCAGTGATAACTATTTTAATTCATCTCCTCTGACATGAATAGGAACTTTCTTTTACAACTGAATATAAATAGAAGTTGGACATAGCATTACTATATGAATAAATGAATTAATCAATCAATGACAAAAGCATACTATGTAATCAAAAGATTTTTCATGTTAAGATTAATTTAGTGTAATACACGCCTAAATATTACATAAGCCCCCTTGACATTGAATTATAAGACTCGGGGATGGGAATGGGGTGGGCTGCATGGTGCTGGAAGGTGGGACAGAACAAGGAAGTGGTTCACCAGCCTGGAAGCCAATAGCATGGGAGATGCTGGCAGCCCCTGCTCTCCAGGCACTGGTGCTTCCTGGGGGGCTACCAGGCCAGGGTGGCAGACGACCTGGCTCCTCCAGCTAGCCAGGTGTGCTGTGGGCAGCTCCAGTCATTGCAGGGTCCACCCAGTGCTCTGGCCAGGGGATGATTTCCCATGGAAATAGAAACTGTTCCTTAAGGGTACACTTTTTCTATAGGTATTCCATGTGGACTGAAGGAAAAACTATATACTCATTTATATGACAAACAGGAGCCACAGATTTCGGACTTTGCCCTTGCATACCTGTGAGAAGTCAAATATTCCTGCAGCATCGAGCACTCCCCCTCCCTGGGAAGCAATGGCAGCTCAAGGCTCTCGCTCCTTCCAAAGCTGGCATGTGAGGCTTCGCCTGCGCAAGTTAATTAATCTAATGAGGCAACTTCATTAGATATGTTATGTGTTCTCTATGCTTTCTCCCAGCAAATGATCACACATCCTAAAAATATAATCTTCATTCTTCCCTTGAAGTTATGCTTGGAAGTTGAGGTTAGACAAATCCAGCCTTGAAAGAAAATGTAATTTCCTAGCAGCGAGCATAATTAAACATATGGAGCCGTTACTAGGGAAGGTAGCACACCCCCGTGGCTTAGTCATTAAAACCAAATTACATATCTATCCCACAGATCTGCTTTAACTCAGCTTGATGGTGAATGTTGATAGTGGTCAGTGTGACCATGTGCCCTATTGTCCCCAGTTTGGGCTGGCATAAAAACCAAGGTTTGTCCTTAGCAATGTTCTGCAGGGATGCATTCCTGTGGGGCACCAAGGGAAGCTCAGCTCTCCCATGCCTGCATTTATTTGCCTATAGAACATAGAGCAGATAAAGTACTTTGTAGGCTGTTGGGATTACACCACCACTCATCTGAGAAGTACAGAAATAAGTGGACTGCTCCTATTTGTCCTGTAAGACTGGGAAAGCCACTTATCCTCAGAGATGCACTTTACAAAATGTACCCATTTCCATGCACGGCTGTGCTGTGCTGACCAGAACAAGGTATTTGTGATCCTCTGTGTGTTTGAAGCCCACCTCCATCAAGCCAATCAGGCTCCAGCGTAGTCTCAGGCTGGCTTTGCCCAAGGCTGGAGCACATCTGCTGGAGCCCATCCATGCACAGATCACCAGTCACTCCTCACAGTGAGCAGCCTGCTCTCAGCACTGATCTCTGACATGTGTGTCTGGGAACGTGTGGGCAATTCAAGTAAAGTTAAGGGGCTGAGGAGCATTAAAAGGTGATGTGGGGTTTATTTGTTCAGTGCTGGTAAGATGATACCATCAGGGGAAGAACCTTTTGATTTTGCATTTATGTTGTATATTGATTTCCTTTAAAACAGTGACATGGGCTATTGCTAATACCTGTCTAGTTAATACTTAATGGCAAATCCGCTCTTACAGCTAAGGAAGCAATATTACACTTTATGTAGGAAAACATACTTCTGTACATCTAATACTTTGTTTTCTTTATTTCTAATCCCTATTTACTTAGATTTCAACTGAAAGAAAAATGAGATGAGGATCAAATACACTATCCCAAGAGCCTCTTGCAGGCTAGACTGAGGTTAGACTTACTCTGCTGGTGTTGCAGGACACAGAGGAACATCTTACTTTCCAGTATCTTAGAAGGACCACCACGACTAAGCTTTTTTGCAGCACAAATTATCTGCAGCAGAATGCTCCCCCTAAAACTGAAAAGGAAGCCATGTGGTCAAAAACCATTGAGGGAAAGCACCACACAAATTAAAGCATTCTTCATAGAGCAGGACATACGTGATGCTCAGGTGTGCAAGATGCTCTGATTTGGAAATGGGAGGTTCATCCCCAGTGATTCCCGGGAAATGCAGCAGGGCTAACAGTTCTCAGCCTGACTGCCTGCCTGCCTGCCATGCTGCAGCATAAGCAATGTCAGTGTGAGAGAAGGGCATAAGGACGATGATGGCCAGAGACCAAAGCAGGGGATGGGAAGGACATGGGTGCACCCCTCACAGAGCGCTTGGCTGGGTTGAGCCATGAAATAACTTTCCATGCAGCATCTCCTTCAAGAGGGATTCATGGTTCCGGATGAAACAAAACCTCTGCTTTCATTTTTCTTACTGGTGAGTTTGCCAACACCCATTTTGATTAACATGAAATTTCCTTTTCCATTTGGAACATGCTTCTGTTAATTTTCAAATATTTTACAAAGTGAGGCATTTTGGATAAAGACAGGTGGACACAAAGGATGTGGAAAAGGAACTGAAATTAAAAGATTTGATTATGGGAGAGAAGGAATATGTAGTTAATACCATGGAAGGATGAAATCAGAGCAGCCAGGAGGGGGAGGAAGTGTTCTTTACTTGGGGACTGAGACGGAGAAGGACTTAAAAGCAGAGCCCTTTGAAGCTGCGCCGGAGTTTGCTATGGGTACAGCCTGAGCTCCTGGGGGGTCTGGGTCTGAGATATTGAAAGATACTAGTTATTTAGCTTAAATAAGGAAGTTTTAAATAGATTAAGTCTAATGAGGGATGGGATGAGCTGCTCTGCTCAGGGCCTGGGCTTGGCTTGGTGATGGCATGATGCAGCTTATCAGTTCCACGGGGCCATCACCATCTCTGATCAAACAAAAATGGACTTCCCTCTGATCCCACTTTTACCTTCTGAAGTCCTGTTTCAGCTGCTACAGATTTGTCAGTCACTGCTGCAGCCCTTGTTTCTGAGCACAGGGGACTGCTGGAGGTTTCAGGGTCATGTCAACAGGGAGTTCTTACCACAACAATCCAAATCCTGTGTACTGTCCTGGGACTTTAGGGGGACTCTGGCAGGTCTGTGCACACCACACCCATTTCAGATGTGGGCAGGCAAATCTGAAGACAGTAAAACAAGCAATCCTGGTGCAAAGGGATGGAGCAAGGGGCTACGAGGCTGCAGGTATCTGCTGGGACTATTGCACCTCCATGCTGGTCTGTATGGCATGCTGGGGTCTTCTGTCTGTGCAAGGGGCAGCAGCAGTGCTGAGCAGGATAGCTAGGCAAGGCTGCACATCCTACATGAATATATATGAACCATAAATCTGAGAATGAAGGTGCTGTTTTTCAGAGGGGTCTGGTCCTTGCAGTGGAGCAAAGGGTGTGCTGAAGCCAACACAGGCTTTGACCTGGTAACTTTAGAAAGAGCTCTGGAGTAAAACACCTCACACTAAAGTACCTGTGAAGTGTTGCCTCCTCCTCGGGCTGGGACAAGGCAGGTTTGGTTCAGAGGGAGAGCTAGGGGCAGCACCTGTCCCCATTCTTGCAAAGACAGCCATGCTGGCAGCTCATGCAGGCAAGATGGAGATTGGCTCTTGGGGAAGCACAGAACCCTCCATTTTCCACTAACCCCAGTGTTCCCACCTCAGTGTTCCCATGCAGTATCTTCTTTGTCACCAACAAATCACAGTGCTGCTTTACTCCTGGTGGAAACGCCAACAATCGCCCATCAGGAAGATGTGCCCTCGGGGTGAGTGTGCAAAGGGCATGGCTGACACTAGCAGGAATTGATCCTCTGGTTGCATTGCAAAAGCAAGTCTCAGTCTTTGTGCTTCCAAATGCTGGGCTGCAGGTGCAAAGCAGGTAGCAGGAAATGCAAGGCTTTGCTTTGCACCTGCAGAAGAAATGAGCCTTAATTTTTTGCAAATTTACCCCATAATGAGAAACATATGTTATAGAACATGATTTTCCACAAACCAAGCATTTGCTGCATAGTTTATGGTTAAGTCTGAATGTAGTCACAGCTGTCATGGGAATTATGGGTTCCTTGATTTTCATAATTAAAAAGAGAGAGAGGGAAAGAGGGTGGAAAGGAAGCCGGAGCCCAGAGCCTGGTGCTGTGGGCACTGCCCGCGATGCGCAGCGGGCGGCTTCGCTGCGGGAGGGAGAAATTCCTCTCTTGGAAATTCACTGAAATACTTCCTATAGCAGTAGGTTATGCAGGGAACACCGTCTGCCTGATTCGGTGGTTAATTAAATAAAAGATATTCCAAATAAAAAAAAAATAGATTCTGGGTTTGGGCTCTTGGGAAATCATTACTGACTAGTGACCTCTCTTAACCTGGATAAGGTTCATGCAGGAGATGTCAAAGCGTGAAGCATAGCAAATATCCGTGAGCATGTACAATTACAGGTTTATTAAAGGGAAACAAGGATTATACAATACATGGAAAAGCCTGTTTTATGGGACCAGTGAGCAGGTGGCTGTTTTCAGAAAAAGCCAAACAGGTTTCTGTAGGGGCTGTGCCCCGGAGCTCCAGCCAAGCTGTCCCACTGGGGAGAAGGTGTTAAGCAGCTCTGCAGCTACATGCTTCTGCCAGCACTGGAGATGTTTTACCTGGGCACAGCAGGTAATGAAACAGTAGTCAAGGAATATATTGCAAGTCTGATGGGAGAGAAATGGCTGCCTGGGTAGAACTGGACCAGCTCAAAGACAGAAGAGGCTGGGGCTTCTCCATCAAGGTTATTATCCTAGTGTGACTACAAGGACTAGAGGAATGTAGGGGGTCCCAAACATCATTCCTCTTCCATTTATGCTGGGCATGATCCTTGTGCCGTATCCCCTCTTTTCCCCACTGACCATGCACTTCCTGCCTGTTGTGGTACCACCAGCTTCTGTGCCCATGGGGAGTGGGAAGAGCAGGGTGCAGGTGGTGGGTGCCCAGCCGAGGGATTCCTTCTCTGTCAGCTGCCCACCTCTCCCCAGCTTTCCCCACAATTACAGCTCCATATAATTAATAATGTTTTCATGAAGGGCATTTTCCTTGCATTGGGAAACAACAGTAATCACATTGACTATATATCAATCAAAATACAAGTCACTTGGGGAATAAAGCAAAGATGTAATTGAGGATCTGCTATTTATCACTCTTCTCAGAATTATCTAATTCACAGCACTAATACTTATGACACACACACTGTTCTCAAGCACTTGTTTCATTGTCATCAGATTTTTTTTAAAGGAAATAAAACATCTAACTACTTTCAAAAGTCTCTTTGACTTTCAGTCATGAGCTTGTTGCTTATTAGTGAGATGAATTTATAGGTAAGGTGCTAATCTTTTATAATCATCCTTTTATAGGCAGATGCCATCAGGTTTGCATAAGTAGTGACATTAACTGTTACAGCTTTAAGTAGAAATCAGAGTGCAGAAATGTAAATAACTACTGGATTTTTAATAAGTAATTAGTGATGCAAAACCTTAGTTACAAAATTTAATTACAAAAAATGGGTATGTTTCAGCACACTCACTCCCAACTGGTGCACTCTGGTACATCTGATGCATGCAGAGCTGCTGGCATTAAGCACTTACTCGGCATTTTGCAATCTCCTTTTGTGGATCGGGAGCTCTGGCGTGGCTGGGTCTACACAGATTTGTGCAATTGGATAAGAACCTGAGAGTCAAATCCTAAATCCTATCTCTTCATGGGGATTAGGCTGTTCAACTAATTCACTGAGGTAGGATTTTTAGCTATTCGACTAGTCTTTCATACTGCACCCTGAGGGAAATCAGGCAGCGTCTCTCCAGCTTGTACACAGCAGCAGCCAGCCCAGGCACCCGGCTCCACTGGCAGGTAAGCGATGCACACTGCTCTGGGAGTCGGGGCCGAGCTGCTCAGGCAAACAGCAGCCCTGCCCATCTCAAGTTAAGAGAGTGGAAAGCTTTCACACTTTGATGCCTGTAGCCCAATTACAGGGAGATTAGCAAGTTTGTTTTTTCCCACCTTTAAGTAGCATCCTACCTATCCTCCCCTCATCTAGCTGAATGCCATACTATTTTATGAAATCTCTGGTGTCACTTCAGCAAGACTGTTGATAGACATAGGAAGGAGGGGATGAAATAAAAGAAGTAGACAAATAAAGGGCAAAGGGTGTAATGCTGCTTCGTTTAAGTAGAACATCCTTGGGAGGAACTCCCCTCCAGTTCATCACTGCTGAACTGGAGGCTGTTGCTAGCTGGCCAGTAAGAGGCCAGCACTGCAGGATCTGTCCTCAGATTTGCAAAAGGAGTTTTCCTTCAATCCTCACCTCATTGCAGCCTTCAGGGAGCGTCAGTAATTAGGGCTGTGATTGCATTTCGATTATAACCCCTGCCATGGGAACTCTCTGCCCAGGCTGGAGGTAAGATTCAGGTCTTGGACACAATAGGAAATGTTAGCCTTTCGCCTGCGGCAGTTTGTTCTGGCTGGTATGCACTGTGCAGGCTGTTTGCTGCTCTTCTTTTTCCTGCAGGAGTCAAGTGTGATCCTACAGCAGAAAAGGTGGAATACATGCCCTGCTGTGCAGGTGGGAAAGCCCATGCTGCACCCACCACTGCCTGTGAACAAACTGTGTGCAAGAGGCTGGACAGGCTCTGACTCCTGTAGAACTGAGTTCATCTCTCGTCCTGCTGGGCTGAGCTGGGGGGTCCTACCATGTGCGCGGGCTAGCTGGCTAGTGGAGAGAGAAAGGGAGCTAACCTGGTTGCTCTGCGATGGGGACATGGCTCAGGCACCCTCCCTGTTCCTCACTGCCCAGAGTGGGACTATGCACAGGTGAGCAGAAACCAGCCTGGGCAAAGCCCCACAGGCTGCACTGCCTCCTCCAGAATGCTGTCAGGCAGCTGGCCCTGCATCTATGGCTTAGCAGTGGGTGGCTGCACCTCTCCAAACCAGGCTGACTTCAAATCAGTTCTGGTGAGCTCCCCTTTGGGTCAGCTGTGAGCTGGACACAGGGCTGGCCAGAGAGGCCAGGGTCTGATTTGAAGTGAATTTCTGTACTGTCCCCTGCAGGCACCAGTTCCCCCGGTAACACATCAGAAAGAGGGAATGGGAGTGCACTGTTGCTGTCTCTGGCTCCATTTACTACCAAGGACTTTTATTTCTTGAGTGGATGAAAGAAAAGGGTATTATGAGCATGTTGTATAAAGTGGGGAATAAGAAGTGTAGCAAGCATAAAATAACTCAAAACAACAGGCGTCTTTCATATGGCCAGTGTGGCCAACAGAGGAGCAGCCGTGTGGCTGTGGAGCCATAAATAACACTAGGAGGGAGGAGAAACTCAGCAGTGACAGAAAGAGGAAAAATACATGCTTTCAGATGTTGCCTGGCAAAGAGGGGCACCAGCCCTGCGTCCCACTAATAATAATTAGGATTTTGTTGAGTTTTGTAACACACCAATCCCCATTCCTGAAACTTTGGAAGTAGTTGCTGGGAGTTGAACAGTTCTCTGACACTCATTAATACCCAATCAAAGGGCAGATATTAGCTGTGCAAATACAGGCAAAACTCTTTTGCATAAGAAACATCTTTTAAAAGTTGCAAACCTCCCCAGAACCAGAGGTTGGGAGTCATTCATTGTGTCATACACATTAATTCAGTTGGCACATTACAATGTTAAACTAAATGACATTATTACAAAGCTGTGCTAAGAAGTGTTGACAGGTCCATATGGTAATTTTACAATGTATAATGAACACACAGACTCCTTTCTTGCAGAAATTTATAGTTCAAATCTATACCCAGGATATCCAGTTTTATTTCCAGAAACTTAAATTGACTTATTACGATGTAGTGAATGTATAAATTAGTTCCAGTAGTTAAACTGAAGCATTTCCCTACAGACTCAATTAGATTCATTAATCTACTGTGTAGACCTGTAAACGGTCCATTGTTCTTTTCCCCCCCAAAATGTCAAAAACTATTTCTCTAACTATAAAATATTTCCTACAAAACCTGTTTTAAATGGGAAGAATTATTTAATATTAGGAACCCAGATCCACAAATTATTTCAGCGCCCTTGTTCTTTTTCAAAAGAAAAATAGGGTTCAGCTCTTGCCAGATAATTTAGTGGGACGGAGGCTGAATTCACTCTTCTACTACGTTTAAGAGCTACTGGCATAAAACAGTTCACTTTCTACCCTCATTCAGGAGAATAAATCATCTGGAAAGGGGATCCTTGCATGCTTCTGTAACCTACAGTACATGTTGCTCTAAACATTTGCGTACAACCAGATGCTGCAGAGGGCTGGCTGCAGACACTGGTTGGGCACAGCATCCTCAGAGACCCATGCTGGGATTGCAGAGGAGTCCCTGGTAGATGCAGACACCTTCCAGGTCCCACAGGGACCGAGTCAGGGAAGGGTGGGCTCCAAAACCCCTACTCTATGTGGGGACCACAACCCATGTTTGCAGGTCAGAGATGGTTTTTAAAATACCTCTTCCTCAGAACAAAATCTACTTTATTTACACCTATCTGCATGGATCCACCATGATTTGTAGTCTCTTCTTTTCTGTTTCTGCTGCTTTATAGAAGAGACACAAACCCAAGATCCAGGTGACCAACAACATGCCTTTTATTTATGAGGCCTCATTGCACCAGTTAAACTCTGCAGCAACAATTACAGGCTACCGCTCTCAAAAAAGAGGGGTCAGAACAAACCTACAGTCCTGACTAAGACAGTGGGGGAGCTGTGAGGTTGGAGAACTGCTGGGAGCACCTCTGCATCCCAGCCTCTGCTTTGGCATGATCCATCACTGCAGAATGAAGTTACAAGTAGTTTCAAGCTCATCTCCTGAAAAAGTGGCTGTGAAAGGATCCTGGATTTGGAAGGAGGGAAGGAAGAGGGAAAGAAGAGGGAAGGAAAGCAGTAGCTTTTTGCATCTTCAGACTTACTGGTTTAGTGATGCCACTTCATGTTCTCATTGTCAGGTATCTGATGCCTCATTCTACACATTTTTCACATAAAGATCCCATTTACCTTGAAGGGAAGTGCTGCAGGGAAGTGCAAGGCTGAAAGTGCACCAGCAGCAGACATGGCACGTGCAGTGCTGCTGGTGAACAGGGACGGTGTGCATTTGCACTTGTTGTTTGACAAAGACACTGAAACACAAGAACCTAGACTATTATTATCTTCATATTCACTGAAAATATTCAAAGATAAAAAGTTTGTTTCAAAATATTCCTTCCAGCATAAAATACTACCCTCTCATCCCATAGGATGAAAATTAGCTGGTTTGAAAAATGCTGTATTTTATGCACAAATAGGAGGGAGGGGAATGCACAGCCTGAGGTGCTGGGAGGTAGCCAGGCAATGCCAGACCTGTT
Source organism: Agapornis roseicollis (assembly GCA_002631895.1). Lineage (NCBI taxonomy): Eukaryota > Metazoa > Chordata > Aves > Psittaciformes > Psittacidae > Agapornis > Agapornis roseicollis. Next base: position 107,955 of record NDXB01010713.1, on the reverse strand, counting down.
ACCAGCACTTCCATCAAATGTGGAAACAAAAATAAAAATACACTGTATTTTCACAACTGACCACTTACATGGCTAGAGATAGTTATTGTGGAGCAGGAGTGCAGCCTGGTTCTGGGGAAACTCAATCATTAGACATGGATTTCTAGAAGACCCCATGAAGAGTAATTTTGAGACATTCAAAACAATGTCCTCAGTTGTTAAGGCCTTTGGTCCTACACTGCTCCCTGTGTTCAGCTTTAGTGCTGAAAACTATTAACTATAGGGAAAACTAAAAATCTAAATCAGAATTCAAGCTAGAAACAAGCACAAGATATCTAACATGGTGAGCACTGAGGTTTCCTCTTTAACTGTGGAATATTCAAAAAAAAAAAAAGACATAAAGAAATTCCTGGCACCTGGTGCCAATCCTACTTTGAATCCCAGGATGCTTCTCATCCTTGGCCATGTGAGCAGGAGCCACAATGAGTCCACTCCTGCTCCCTGTCCCCTGGCTGGGAGCAGGGACACTCATCCCAGATCCACACAATCCCTGTGGCACCAGGTCACATCAATTGCTGTGACATTCCCCATGTGTCAACTTCATCAGAGAAATGATTCACCCTCACAGATTGGAACTGCAAAATCTGGTTGTGATGGAGGGGAGTAAATTGTATTTCCTTCCCTCTCATGAATTAGCAATGAAATTCCCTGGTCCTGATTCTGAAATTTTCACTGCTGGGAATGTACAAAGCAGGAGGACCATAGTATGATTCTTCTGGTACGAGGTCGAGTTTGCAGCATTTGTAGTCATAAAACTTTGGCTCTGACTTTTACTCTGAGCAAATTTTATACGGGAGTCACTGAGAAAGAATAAATATGAAAGGCTAAAATGTCATTTGCCATCCCTTGCAGGCATGACCCTGACCCCACATCCCTGCTCTGACTCTAGTGAAGGTGTTGCTTGCAGATAGATTGCAAGTTTGAGGGTTGAATTGTGCTCTACTTTTAAAAAACATGTAGCAGACACTGTGCTTTTACCAGCTTTGTAATACCTTAGTGTTTCTTCTCCAGTGCCCCCGGCTACATTAGAAATAACTATCACGAGCAAAGAGAATAGCCAGCTGCAAGCTGTGTGAGACCATTTAATAGCAAATATATTCCCAGCGCATCCTAAAATAAAGGTGCAGGAGGGGAGATAGTCAGGTTTGATATTAGCATTTTTCTCTTGGGGGAGATTTCCACCCTGCCTTGCTGCATCCTCCAGCTCAGGGGATCCTCTTCCTCTCTTCCAAGTTGGCTTTTTCGCCACTCACCACCCCACCCCCCCCACTCCCACCCCTCCACCCCGGAGCAATGGCATTTTAAAAACACCTTTGTTCTGCTCAGAGGGCAGCTTTGCCCTGCCCATCGCTAACGTAAATGACCTTGGGAGGCTCATGGCAAAGGTGTAAATCCCAGCTGGGATTTGAAGTCCTGCCAGCAGGTAGCCAATAGTCAGCATGAGAAAGCCGTGTAATTTAGCTACTCCTGCCACCGCCACCAATGCTATTGCTGCTGTAACTTGCATTTTTGCCTTGTCACCAGCCAGTGCAGAATATGTTGTTGCCTGTTTGCAAAAAGCATGCATCTTCACCATTTCAGAAAACTTCCCCTCCCCTTATTTGACTTTAAAAGTTTACTGAGTAAACCAAGAAGCAGCCATACATTCACAAGGGAGTCACTACTGACTAAATTTGATCTCTCTGCTTCAGCTGGATCTACAAAATAAGAAGTTTAACACTTTTTCTGGCAAAATAAGAGCATGGACTTAATTGCAGATGCAATGTGCCAGAGGGCACACAGCAGCACTGCATTACCAATGGGGAGGGTTGGATTTCACTCTGAGCAAACTCAGGAAAATCTGAATGTGGAGCTGTTGGAAAGACGCAGGATGATCACTGGAGCCTGGATGTGGCCAGGGAGAGCTTGGAGAAGATGAAGGCTGCAGGGTCTGCTGTTGGGGGATACCAGTGCCTGGTGGGGGTGGTGAGGCATGAACCTTGCCTGCAATTAAACCCTGTGAGTCAGTATTTCCAGCGCTGGCATCATCAACAATGCTGTGCTGCAGAGCGAGGCAGAAAATACCCGCTTTGTCCAGCACAGGAGTCATCTGCTTCTTGCACGAGGATGGTGCCTCTTGAAGAGAAGAGCGGTCTGTGGGGATGTGTTGGCCCCAGCCCCTGTCCGGCCTCCAGCAGCCGGGGCAGTGCTCCGGGGGGGGGGGCGGGGGGNGGGGGGGGGGGGGGGGGGGGGGGGGGGGGGGGGGGGGGGGGGGGGGGGGGGGGGGGGGGGGGGGGGGGGGGGGGGGGGGGGGGGGGGGGGTGGGGGGGCGGGGTACCAGCATGGCTTGTGCATGACGAACTCTTGTGAGCTGCAGGGGTCTTTCAGAAGCCTGTTTTCAAGTTGTCCCATTTGCTGGGATCTGACTAGATTGTCATTGTCCCTGGGTTCACGGGTCCCCATCAGCCACAGCCATTTGTCCAGGCAGCAGGAATGTGACCCATGGTGCTCAGCACTGCTCAGGCCATGCTTTGGCACCATCACCAATGGAGCACCACAGCATGCATGGCAGGACTCCCATGTGCCCTGCCTCTGACAACACGGACTCACCATGAGTACACAGACCAGTGTTGGTTTTGGGGTGTTCTGTGGCCAGATGCTGCCCATCCCCAAACCCTTGTCCAGCACTTGGCATAGCTGGTCACCACAGGAGCAGTGGCAATTGTGCTGGATGGGGGACACAACACATCGGCGTTTGTTCCTCTCTAACTAGAATTATTTTCAGTGGAAAGAACTTGGGCACTGCCACCGCAGCTCTGAGTCACTCCCCAGTATTTCTGCTGACTGCTGCCGCCGAAAGAAAGTGAACATTCATGAAGCAGAGCTGGGCTGCTTGGGGAGTCGGCTTAAACACCACAATAGGAAGATTGTGGAGGAAGAATTTGAAGCAAATAATCTGGAAAATATTTAAGATAAATGTGAACGGCGTGGTGGGGGTTTTTGCTTGTTTGTATTTTTCCCTGGGAGAGCTCAGATTAAAGCAAGAGCAGCTACTGAACTACTGGAAGGGACCATGGCTGCCTGGTGTGCCATGAGTTTCTGAGGTGGAGAAGGGACAAGGCATGTTGTTGGCTACCAATGTTTGGAAAAAAAGAATGATAAAATATACAAATGTACAAATACACAAATATGCATGTGTATTTGAGGGGCCATAACTGTTCTGTAGATGCACCCTCTGTAATGTTGGTATTTAACTGAGTTTAGCCCCTGTGGGAGCATATGGCTGGGCAGCAACCCCATGGCCATCACCACGCCTGTCCTAGGGGTGGCCAGGACACCTTTGCCATCATGCTGTGGCCCTGGTTGCAAAAGCTGCCCGGAGGGGAGCTGGGACTGCAGTGGCTCAGTGAGTTGCACATCACAGGGCACAGGAGAGGAGCAGCAGCACACAAGTGTCACTTCTGAACAAAAACTCATCCAGAGTATGGACTGCTGCTAAGTGTCAAAGCCCAGCTCACTTTGTTGACCCACATTTTCATGAGATGCAAGTGATTGTCTTGCAGGTTACACTGAAGCCTTTGGGGCAAAAGGAGTGTTTCCAAACCTTCAAACACTGTTTCATTGCTTGATATCACTTCCTGTGGCTCAGCTAGCATGGCATGGATCGCTGCAGAGATCAGCTGTGTTGGGAGTTAAGGCTGGTCCCTCTGGCTGCGTTTTGGATAAAGGGGTTGTGGGTGAGGCTGGATACTGCAGGAACAGTAGTGCTGGAGATCCTACAGCCAAGCCCATGTGAATACACATCCCTGCTGCTCTGCCCACTGTGTTGCCCTCATGGTGCAGGAGCAGGACTTGAGGACCACCTGCTTTTGCCTTTGGCCCTGCCAAAGAAGGTGTGTCTGAAAGCTCACCCACTGTCCGTGGGACACAAGGATGCCTCCAACACCTCTGCTTGCATGGCAAAACTGTGGGACACCTTGCTGCCAGGGGAACGAGGGACAGTTTGTGTCTAATGCTTGTCTATGGGAAGTGAACACTGCTGGGACCTCGCACACCAGCGGTACTCATAGCCTTGTCCTGAGATCACTGCGTGAGGACTCATCTTCCAGTTTAACATGGACACCCAAAGCCAGTGTACACCCTCAGATGTTTCCCACCTGCCTGCTTGCAGGAGATGGTGGTGAAATGCTCCAGACTGACCCCTCTTCCTGAAAAAAAAAGGAATCCTAGGCAGCAGTCCCCATTCCCAGCATCTGGTGTGGGGAAGTTTGGAGAACCTCCAGGCACACCCCTAAGTACTGCAGATGCCCTGCTGGTTTTTAAAAATAGGCTGAGCTGGCTGGGTCCTGACGTCAAAGATAGGGCTTTATCAATGTCACCTTTATGTTAGCAAACAGATTAAATGCTTCTAATATCTCCCATAATGGCATTCTGTATGGTCGAGATCACATTTGCGATAGTATATTTGATACAGTTGTAAACCTTGAAAGAATAAGGGCTGCCTAAGAGAATAGCTTTTTCTAGCTTAAACACATTACAGTTGCGAGTGTAAATCACTTGTCAGTTGATGGCAAATGTAACAGTGTTATAATCGGAGGAAAAAAGAAATAAAGTGCAGATAATCTTTTTCGCCATTTTCCTGGCAGCGTCAGCGGTGGGAGACTGACAGCCCTTCACTTGAGTGGCAGGTGTCCTTTGAAGCGCCTGTGAATCACTATCTGTGCAGACTGTTGAAATGCATATTTCCATCCTTATCGTAAAGGAATGGATGGGCAAGATAGGTGCTGTTAACATTGCAAATAGCTCCAGAATTATTCATTGTCAGCTCTGGGCAAAGAATAGGGGGAAAGTTTTATTATTCACCGTGCACAATAGCCGGATGCTTAATGATTCCCCGCTACCTTGGCAGGATTGTCTGCCGACTTCAGGCACTCACGGTGGGTGACACAGGTCTGGCCAAGTGTTAGAGCAAGATCATACGTCCCGGGCCCATTTTAATTTCTAATACATTAATCTTTCCCTCGCAGATGCACAATGAATATTCCGCAGCCCCTTGTTTGTCAGGAGCTGTCTGCCTTTCATCTATTCAGGTGGTTTCATTGACTCTGAAAGCGCGCTTAAAAGGCCTGATCAGTCAATGACAACTGTGGCACAATAGCAGGGGGCCCCACTCCCCCCGCGCCCCCCGCACCCCAGCACCTGATAGACACGGCTGACACTCGCTCCCAAGGGACACCCGGGCAGCAGGCGCTTTCCCTAGAGACGTGCCGGGCGTTATCGCACTGGGAGGACCGCGCAGGAGGATGTATCGCACCTTCCCAGTAGCTGAACCTGACCCCGCGCCGCCGCGCTCGCACCACGGGTCCTGCGCTGAATTAAAATGGATTAAGTTGGCTTAGTGCTGTTTTACAAGCAAGCTGCACGCACTGCACCATTCATTTTTAATTTTAATCCTTTGTCTTGGCTTGCTAATTACGATTGTTTTAAGTTCATTATCCCGATGCGCACATTGTTACTGGCTGGATCTGTGCGCTTGTAAGCTGTGTCCTCACTTTTGCAGGTAGTGACCCTTGAATTGTTAAATGAGCCTGTGCCAGCTCCAAGCAGCACATTCTGTGATCTACGATTTACTCCTCAGCTCTCGATTCTTTTGTCTCTCATTAATTAAGTAGCAACCCCTCAACAGCAACAGGGACAAGTACTGCAGAAACACCAGGGCTGGGGCAAGGGGGGAGAGCTGGGACCCCCCGGAGCAGCTGTGGGCTGCACTTGCCCCAACACTGCAGCTCTCCCTTGTGCTCGCATTCCCATGTCCTCTCTGACACAAAGCTCAGCCCTGGGCAGTGCTGGGGACTCAGGTCTGGTGTGTGCCACTGCACCTCCTACCAAGGTACTGCTGCCTCAGTCTCTCCAGCTTCAGAGGAAAGCTGGAGACCATCCAAACTAGGCAGATCAATGGGGAACTCATTTGCAGAACACATCAACCAATCATTGGGCTGAAGACACACTCCTCAGCTACTGGAATGGGGCAGGTGGCTTCCAGAGACCAGGTCCCAAATCCTACCCTGCCCTCAGGCATGCAGGCATGCAGATGTGCAGGCATGCAGGTGTGCAGGCATGCAGTTGTGCATACATACAGGTGTGCATACATACAGATGTGCATGTGTGCAGGCACGGAGCTGTGCTGACTGTGGACAGTGGGGCTGTGGTGTAGGACGGTGTTTCTGACGCACTGCCAGCACTGCCACAGCCAGGCACTGCCAGGACCGTGGGGAGAAAGTTGATGCCGTGAGTTCCCCACCAACAGCTGCACAGACCTGGGGGCTCAGTGCCCCCAGGAGTGCCTTTGCCTCTCGGTATTGGAGTAGTAACAAGCACAGAGCATGTCAGCGACCCAGAGAGAGGAACATCACATGCTGGGTGGTGGAGATGCAGCTGTAATATTACAAAAAGATGTTCCAAAAGTGCTGAGCATCACCTTACTTCTCGTGTCTACCTGGAACTGCATGAAGGCATTTGATGCCCAAAATGGGGCTGGACATCCCACAAGCCATGGCTCATCTGGCTCCGGGATGGGGGAGCTGCAAATTATGCCAGACAAGAATTAACCTGCCTGGGTAAGCATCCCTACTGGGTCTGTGTCAGGGGCCTGCGGCATTCCAGATGGATAAATGTCTCCAAAATTGTAGTGAAGCCATGTGCAAACCTGCTTATGCTTAGTGCTGCAGCTGCAAAGCTGTCCGTGCATGACGGGATGCCTGGAACCGCAGGAGAGCTGGTGCTGGATGCCTCTAGTGAGAAGGGCTTGAGTGCTGCTTCTTCCTCAGTGCTTCTGTTTTGCTGGGTTTAAATGTAGTTTTCTCCCTCCCATAAGCACAGCAAAACCCAGGACCGCTGGGACCTGTGCAGCTCTGGGAATGCTGCCCCTCTGCCCTGGCTGAGCTGCCTCCTCTGCCTCAAGGGCTGGGAGACCCCCATCCCTGCTCCACAACCCCCAAATCACTCATGGTGCCTCATGCAGGGTTGCAGTTTAATAAGACTTCACTGGCAGTTTCTTTTGTAGTGTTGTACTGTGATTAACCAGGCACAGGCACACAGGGTTTGAAAAAACTCCTCTGTTGAACATTGCACTGAGGCTGGCCTGTGCTCTCAATAAAAGCTCATTAAGAAAAGATTATGAACATATAACAATACGTTTTAAGTGCGCTGCAATGATCCATAAAATTGGTGTGGCTAATTAGCAGATCAAATCTCTGTGAGAACTGGATCACTTTAATATCCTTGGGTAGTTGAATTCTGTAGGTATTTTACTATCCACACATGTTTAGTAAAATTAAATAACAGTATAAATGTTCAGTGGGATTAAAACAACAGTAAAATGAAACCAAACAAAATGAATTTATTTTGTTAATAGAATAACAGAGAATCCCAATGTTGATATAACATTACACAAAATCTAAAGCAAACACAGTCTGAATCCCAGTCTCATTTCACATGTAATTAACCTTTCTCAATCAAGCTAAGCATCCCTATACCTCCTCCACAACGGCTGTGCACCCACATCTCTTCCTTCACGGGGATGAAAGGCAGGCATCAGTTTGCAGGGCTGCTTCTTCCTCCCAGCGTGGCTGGGCCAATGCTGGTGCTGGTGCCAGGGAGCACCAGCCCAGCACCAAGGTGGGAGCTTGGCTGGGCAGCCAGTGAGTCCCTGCCCAGGGGTTCAGCCCAGAGCAGCAGTGGGATGGGGTGACGGGTACCACTACTGTCCCTTCCATTGCATGGGGGTTGCTGGAGACTCCCTGCACCCTGGAAAGCCTCCAGCAGCAAGATCAGGCATGTTGGGGATGGTTGGGGCATTTGGGAAGTTCTTGAAGAGTTTATGTCCCCTGGTGGATACACTTCCCTTTGGGAAATACAATTTTTCTCTTTATGATTCTTCATATAAGCATCCAGACAAAGATGCTCCTGCAGGAGGGTTTGAATGTGCACTTTTTGTGTAATTCATTATTAAAACAATTTGCATGGAGTGAGACATCAAAAAAAACCTGGGCTGATTTTTTTTTTTACTTTAGTTTTTTGATTAAAAAAAAACAAACAAACAAACAAACAAAAAAAAAAAACCAAACCTGAAAAAATATTTTAGAGTCAATCAAAAACCAGAGAACACCTTGGTTTTTCTTCTGTATGAGATTTAAGTGCTAAAAAATATTTCCTTTCATTCTGTTCTCAAGGTTTTCTACCTCTCAACTGACCAATTAAATTGCACTTTGGCAGCTCTAGAAAGATAATGAATCTTGAAACTGGCAATCATGTTATTTTTTATATCAATACCTATTGTTTCTGAATAACAATTCTATATTATAGATCCCAATTACAAATTCAGTGAATAAAGAAAATAAATCCAGGGATAAGTGCATACAATCTGCACTTACAGAATAAGACCTGGGGCATGGAGAAGGTAACGAATAATTCACTATATCTGGATTGAGGAGTGGGAAGAGAAGCAAAGCCCATCCTTCCATCCTGTGCCTTGACTGAAAACCTCATCTGGCCCAGGGTGCCAGCCCAGGAGGGAGGTGATGGAGGGGGGAGCGGTGCCCTCTCACCCAAGGGACCTGGGGGGTGACAACCTCCTGGGCAGAGACCCCACCAGGCACCATACCAAGCTGACACCTGCTCCAGAGCTGTGCCTCCCTTCTCACATAATAGCACTTGGAGGAAAAAACATGTCCTGTGTGTCCATCCCACCGGCATCTGAACCACCCAGGTCCTGAGTGGTATTTGCGTGTTTTGCAAAACACTGCCCACTTTGTATATGCATAGCTGACCGTTTTTGTAGTACTGACATGAAAAGTTGTGCTAATAAACAGCTCTATTTATTTAAGTATTTTTTATTTCTGTCTCCTCACCACCAGCAGCCTTCTGTTTGTGCTGCTGTTTATCAAGAAACACCATGTGAAAGTTAATAATAACATAATTATGGTCCTGAGGGAACTGGCAGATAAAGTGGCTAAGCCACTATCCATCATATCCAGGAAGTTGTGGTAGTGTGGTGAAGTTCCCAGTGACTGGAAAAGTGGAAACATAACCCCCTTTATCAAAAAAGGAAAATACAAAAACCAAGGGAACTACAGGCCAGTCAGTCTGAGCTCGGTGCTGGGAAAGATGATGGAATGTATCCTCCTATAAACTATGCTAAGACATAGTGAACCTGTTGGAACAAGTCCAGAGGACATGAAGATGCTCTGAAGTCTGGAACATCTCTCCTCTAGAGACAGGCTAAGAAACCTGATCTTGTTCAGCTTGGAGAACAGAAGGCTCCAGGAGACCTTACAGCAGCTTCCAGTGCCTAAGGGGGCTGACAAGAAAGCTTAAGAGGGGCTTTTTATAAGGGCAGATAGGGACAGGACAAGAGGTAATGGCTTTAAACTGACAGAGCGGAGATTTAGATTACATATTGTGAAGTTCTTCCCTATGAGGGTGGTGAGGTCCTGGCACAGGTTGCCCAGAGAAGCTGTGGCTGCCCCATCCCTGGCAGTGTTCATGGCCAGGTTGGATGGGGCTTTGAGCAACCTGGTCTGGTGGAAGATGTCCCTGCCCATGGCACAGGGTTTGGAACTGGATGGTCTTTAAGGACCCTTCCATCCCAAACCATTCTGTAGCTCTATGATAATTTAGAACAATAATTACATTTTTATTCAATAGCTATGGGAAAACACTGAGTTGAATAATGAGATAAAAATGAGCATCTCAGTCCTAACAGGACATTAATCAACATATTAACTGTGTAGGCAAACTGCTTTGAGGTTGTTACTGCTTAATTTGTCTCAAAATCATTATTTTTTTTATGTATTGAATAATGTACTTCAAAATATGTGTTAGAGTGATTATAGGTAAGCACTGCAGTTGCACAGAATAGATGTTGTGCTTTACTCTGCTGTGAATTATAACTTTTTTATTGTACCCAGTGCAAAGTCTGCGCTGCTGACACCCTGGCATTTGGGAGTCAGGGTGGCATAAAGCTGAAATCTTCTACTTTATATCTTATCCTCTACAGAGTATTTTTTTCTTGGTGTCCCTGTTTCTGAAGCCTTTAAATTAGCATATTTTACTTCTCTGGGCAGCATCCCATTGGCTATGAAGCCTTTCACCCCTCTTGGCTTTCTCTGTGAGTTTTCTTGGCTGCTGGTCAGGATGACTGATGTAGTGGTACAATATCAGAACCAGTAAGCCCTCGGCAATTCAGTACTTAGCAATGCTAATGTCAGATGCCAGACAAACTGGATGTCGGACAAAGAGCAGCAGGATCTCAGCATTGTGTGGGGTGCAGAGCTGGTGGAGTGTCCACATTTCAGGAGACAATAATCCAGGAGACAGGGAACAGCTGGTGGGACACAAGACAGGCAAAGCAGGGCCTTAACAGGTAGTTTGGTGAGATTTCATAAAGGAAATAAAAACTGAATTGAATGTCTCCCCTCTGGGAAGTTGTTTTTAATACTGAGCACCCACAGTCTTACTTAAAGTGCTGCAAAAGACATACGATGTACTCAGTCATGAGGATTTTTCCCCTGGTATTTTATTTCCCCCATTCATGGTGGATGTTTGTTTCCATCTGACCTGGCAAACCTCATTCAGAGGTGGGAATCCTGTGCGGACACCACATGCCAGAATCAGGCCACCCCAAGGTGACAGTTTTCCCTGGCGCTTCTTGAATTCTCAGTGCTTAGTTTAAGGTTTACAAGTCTGTCAGGATTTTTCCCCAGGAGGACTGGAATGCTGCCAGAAGCTTGCAGGCACATCCTGGGGAGAGGGGAGACCCTATGCCCTGAGTAAACCCCCTGTGATCAGTGGCCACATCCCCTTGCGCCCCTGAGGATGGCTGAGACTGCTGGAGCATCTCCAAGTCAAGCTGAGCTGGGGAAAAGAAACTGAAGCTATTCCTAAGCTCAGGTCAAATTTGGGAAATGCTTGGAAATGGAACATGATACATTTTAAATCAAGCTTCTGAAATGTAAGAACTTGGGAGTCGGGATTCCTCTGCAATGGTCAGGAAGGAAAAACACACAACCTGGCACCAAGACACCACCTTCTGGTTTTGGCTCAACAAAATGGTTCAGGTTGGTGCAAATGGCATTTAGGGACAGGGAGAGACCTGGCTTCTCCTCTGCTTTGCCAAAAAAACCCTGTGTCACAATTTCTACTTCTATGGGAGCAAAATCAGTTTCCCTGGTGGTGCCAGAAAAACCCCTGGAGCAGAACTCCCTTGGCAGCCAGGTCCCCAGCGAAGGTGCCAGCACTGTGCTCAGAGCACAGCATGCAGCTTCAGAGCCATGTCCCAGTAGCAAAGCCTGAGATGGCTAGGCTAAAGCTTGTCCTGAACCCAATTTCTCCTTCCTCTTTTCTTTTTTTCCTCTTTCGCCCCCTCTCCCTTTTTTCTTCCTTTTCCCTCTTTCCCCTTTCCCCTCTTTCCTTCCCTTCCATTTTCACTTTCCTTTCCTTTTCCTTATTTTTTCCTTTTATCTTTTTTTTCTAGAAGTGAAATCAGGTTGCTATAAATAAGATGTGCTACTGGAGCCCTGACCAGATGTGAATGTTTCAATGACTGCTCAGACTTAGCACCCAGTTTTGTGAAGTCCCAGTGCAGGAGAGAGCCCAACCCCTCTCTGGCCCAGGAAGTGAACCCAGGCAGGGAACGTAAGGCTGTGATTGGAACTCTTTGTTCCTGCAGGAAGAAAGAACCTGACTTCGAGGGAGCTCTGCCAGAAGCTCAGCCAAGGGCTTGAATCCACAAGGGCTCAAAGGTGAGCCTGGCCTCCTAATGAACCCAGAAGGCTGCTGGGTCTGCCCCAAGCCCCTGCCGCCAGCCTGGCTGCAGCTAGCAGGGAGCTGGCTGCCAACCCCTGGAGCAGTGCTGCTGTGGGATCTTGAGTGTGGTCACCGAGCACAACCCAGGGAATACCCAAATGGTATCCAAAGGGTGTCACAAAAGTGCAATTTCTCCAGCTCTGGACTAGTTCACTCATTACCAAGCATGTCCTATGTTTGGAGGTGCACTGGGGTGCCTGGTACCTGGGTGAAGAAGAGCAGAGCCTGAGGGGGACACCCAGGGCTTCAGGGTATCAGCACTGGCACCAACATCCCTCCACAAGACCAGTGCCAGCCCCATGCCAGCTCTTCCAGCTACCCGCTCAGGCAGGCGGCTGAGGGGATGGAGGGTTGCCTGCAGCTTGTTTTCCTTCCTGGCACAGCATGGGAGATGCAGATCCCTCCTTCCCAATTAACCATCTGAGTCTCATCCGTCCCAGTGTGACAGCCCATGCTGCCAGCATGGGAAACCCACCAGGTGAGATGCTTCATCCAAGCAAAATGCCCTGGCTGGAGCAAACTGAAGCTGCTCCTTCCCCTTCCCAGGCACTGGCTCCCTAGGCCAGGGAGGGAGGCCGCTGGGTGTGATGTGTGACAAATCCAGGCAATGACAGAAACATGTAAATCTCTGGTATTATCGGCCCTCATCTGAATGTCTGTACAAGGTACACAAGTTGAAGGATTAAGTGCTGGAAGAGATCTCGGAGCCAGGAAGGTGCTGCGGGCTGGCGTGACGCTCTGATTAAGACAGTGACAGAGTGCACAAAACCCCATTTGGTGGCGTGACATGTCAGATGGATGAAGAATCAGTCTTTGTCTGCGCCAGTTCAGTTTTCTTTCAAAAAGCCTTTTAGATCAGCTGCAGGAAAAACAAGGAGGTAAGTAGTCCATTGATTTAATACAAGCAACATGCAAAGTACATAATAATGAAAATCAAAATCCTTTCATCGCATCAGTAAGGGCAGCGAACAATGTGAATTAATGCAAGCTGCATTTCCCTCAACTTTTACCTCCAAAAGTACTTTGCATTATATGGCTAATTCTCCTTCCACCCATGACTAAATTGTGTACTGAGCTTTACTTTTGTTTGACATCAAAAAGTAAATGATAGAAAATTGGATCCAACAATATGTTCTGATTATTCCTGCACTATGGAGTGTTCTCCTAATGTGACAAACCGTGTTTATCCCACTAGGGAGAAAGGGGAGGGATCCCTTTGGATTTATCAGCATGTGCAGTGCCATTAAGTTAAATAGCCACGTTAGTATTTAACATTGTCAGCAATATTTTTATTTCTCTTTTTCATGATTATTAACATTTTCATTTGTAAAATCTTACCTAAATATAGTTTTGGTATTGGAGAAACAAAAGTTATTTTGGGAATGACTACTTTAGTAGTGAAAGCTACTCCATCCTTCAGGTCCTCCTCCCTCCACCTTACTATTTACCTCCCTGGCATGCAATTTCTCTGAGGTCTCAGAAATTCCCTCTTTGGCCATTCTGCATATTCAGGTCTATAAACTGCTGCACAAGAATTGTTACCAACTTCTTTCATAATCTGGTCAACACTTATGCAGCTGAAACACTACCCTGCAATCCCTCATCATCATTAAGCAGGTTTTACGCATTCAGCTTTAATTATGTTTCAGCACGAACAAGGATGCTGGACTCCGTGTTGCCTTCTCTGGGTTCACATCAAGCCACCCTTAGGCAAAGGGAAAGCTGGGCACTGCCCAGCCCCGGAGGGGTGACAGAAGAAGTATCTTCTCCTGATATTGCTGCCTGGCAAAGCTCTGGGGTGCTCCTGTCAGCTGGACTGCCTGGCAGGGACACACACAGCACAACCAAAGCCAGCTGTTTGAGCTGTCAAAACAGCACCTCCAGGTGCAGTCTGCTTTCCCTGGCTCCGGAGGACAGAGCCCTGACTCAGTCCTTATGCTGCTGCTCAGCTCTGCCAGAGTCCACGTGCATAACAGCACCATGGCACTGGTGGAACCAATGCTCCCATAGCTTCTCACCAGTTTGTGTATGGCTGTCATGGGGAGTGCCTCCCAGAGCAGAGGTATCAGGTATCAGCAGGCAGGTATCAGTAAGCAAATTCCTTTGGATCCAGGGAAAATCCATAGGAAATAATGTTTAACAGGGGAATATTATCAGGAAGGTCACATAATGGACATTTATGCCAGTATGAGGCATGGTGCAACTGCCTTGGAAGTCCACTGGAATACCCTGTGTGGGTTTCTGTACATCAAACAGGAGGCGCTGGTGCCTGGCAGAGACTTGCACGTGGCTGGGGAAGCTGCAAGTGTAAGAGAGTGACCCAAAGATGAGAAGAGAAGCAACTGTGTGGTCCTGCTGGAGACTAGATCTCACTTCAGCCCCAGCCCCAGCTGGAGAGAGGTCTGTGACAGTCCTGAATTGCTGATACAGAAGAAGAGATGATATTTTCCAAATAAAAAGTAGCAGCTGAAAAAGCCAGTGGCAATTGTCACTGAATTCAGAATAGCAGCTGGGCAATGAAAGAACAGAGAAGATATCACACAAAATATTTCTGATGTTTAAAAATATTCGATAGAGTTCAAGAAGAACGGGTATCATATTCTATTGCAATGCATTTAACCTCAAAGTCAGTAAATATTATGTAGTAATTTTACATTGCTTACCTGTTTCTACACTCTTAAGCAGAAAAACATAACGAATAATGCTGAAGGATTTGTTTTCTGGCAGTGTTCACCTACCTATAAAACACAAAAGTGTAGAGAGAAAATATTGTCAATGAGTACTGGTGAAAATGCTCTTTGACATCTTACTTAAGGGAGCTCTTCTGCTTCCTTTAAACTTAATATTTTCCTTAAAATAGAGTTCTTTTGAATTTTCTTGTGCATGAAAACCTCAAGACCAAAAGAGCTGAGTTTGACCTGACAGTAAATGTCATGACAAATTAGCTGTTTTCCTAAAACCTTTTTAAAGAAATCTGAAACCTATAACCATGTGAATTTCTATAGGGTTACAAACAGAAATCGAGTCTAGATGTGCAGCATCTGCTAGGTCTGTGCGGTATGTTATAGGAATGGAGGGTGCTGGTCTCCTTGGTCTGTGAGTTGTGTTACAGGGACGGAGGGTGCCCGGCAGGAGCGCTACCCGGGACAGAACGACCGCTGGTGACCTGGCCAAGCAGAGCCGCCACCCGCAGCCCCGGGGACGTGCTGCACTAACGGGTGCGTCCCCTCGGGAGGGCCAGCGCCGCTCTGCGGGGCCGTGGGCAGTGGAGCCAGGGGAGAAGGGATCAACATTCCCCGAAGCCGTGAAATCGCTTCCGCTCCGCAGGAAACCCGCACGGAGCCGCGGGAAAGGGCAACGCGAAGGCCACGTCTATGGGCGCAGTGCCTCCGCGTACCGCCCGCCCGGGAAGCCAAGGGTGGCTGAGCGGAGCTCGCCCCTGGGCACACCGCGCTCCGGCGGATCAGCCCGGGGCGGGGGGGAAAGGGGGGCCGTGGGCCGAGAGGGCCCCGCCGCTCTGCCGAAAGAGGGCAATGTTGCTGTGCAGAACCCGGCAGCGGCCGCGCCGGCTCCCCGCGATTCGGTGGCGGCCGCCCCGGCCACGGGCACGGCCACGGGTGGGTCCCTCGGGCGCCCTTGCCGTCGGATTTGGCCTGAGCCCGCACCAATGGCGTGCCTGAGCGTCCCGGTGCGGGCTATACCCGGCGGGAGGCATGAGCCGAGGGCCGAGTGGGTACTTCTGGCTGGGTCCCAGGTACGCGGCTTTGCGAAGAGCCGGGTGTCTGTGCTGTGCTGCCGGGCTGCCGCCCTGCAGCCCTGAGGCACCCTCCGTGCGAAACACCCCTGTTTCTATGAATGATAAACGCAGTTTTTACTTCTCTAAGTAACGAGAGGCTCCTTTGGCAGTGCCCAGAGTCAGAACGGGTGGTGCGGGCTGAATGAGGCCTTGTCTGGGGTTTGCCCTCTTAGGAGGGCACCCGGGCCTCTGTCTGCCCCCTGTTCCCAGGTGTTGCTGTGCACGAAAGGCTTAAGGAGAGCGCACTAGCCCAGGAACATCAATAAAAACCATAGGGGGGAGCTGCGGCTGCTGAGGGTAGTACCAGGAAAAGCCTTATTGAACATTGACTTAGTTTACCGGGAGCTCTGCTTTTCATTTCTGGAGTCAAAGCTCTCCCACCAGCCATCTCATTTCTGCTGCCTCCCTGACATCTGTCAGTAGCTGTACCAGAAACAGTCTGTTATTAAAAGAATAATAACTGTATGGCAGGTTTCTGAATCCAAGATTGTATTTTATTTCTCAAATATTCATTAAAAATATAGATTGTATTTTATTGAAAGTGGCCTTTAATGAATGGTATTCTTGTTTGCGTACAAGAGGTAGCTTCCAGTGCAATTCTCTGACAGTAATTGTGGTCTGAATAGAGACTGCACAATAACAGAGTGCAGTTAATGGCTATCCTGTGGATTGAGTGCTCCACTTTTGTCATTATCAGGCTACTTTTTAAAATGCAGAAATTAGTTAGGCCAGCAAAGAGTTAATTATGTTCCTGTGACAGGAAACTCTCAAAGCACATTAATTGTGAGAATTCTTTGTCTTTAATGCAGAGCAGAAATTCGAAGGACCTTAGCAGATGATATCATAGAAGTAGTTACTCAGAGCATCATTGAAAAAGAAAAATAAAAGGAATGAGTGCTTGAGGGAGCCCTCCTGGTAAGTAAACTCCTATCACTTCAGCAAGCTGGAATAGTTTTGGAGGCATGTACCCATTTCTGGGTTGCTGAAGGAAAAAAATAGGCATCTAGGTACAGTCTTTTTGACTCTGCTCATTTTCCAGAGTCACTTTTTCCTGGCATTTTCTCACAGTTTCTAGCTCTCAGGCCTTGGCAAAGTCAAGTTAAAAGAAAAACTTCCAAACTTCCAGAGCATGATGCCAAGGCTGTGCCTGCAGTGAGATGCAGAGCAGTACAGAACACTGAGTGTGCAGACTCCTGGTCTTCAGCTTGAAGAAGTGCCAGCCCTTGGACAGAGCTCTCAGCAAGGGTCCCATGCACCGACGTAGCCACCTCCTGTGCATGCAGCAGCAGCATGTGTGCACCAGCCTGGGAGGATGCTGATGGTGTGTGAGCAGCATCACCTCCGTGCAGCGCAGCCAGCTGCTTGTCAAGGGACTTGGACACCTCTCACCCCTCTGGTATCTGATGGCAGAAATACCACATCCCTTTGCTGGGGAATGGAATCTGGAAGAAAAACCACAAAGAAGTTGCCTGAGTTGGCTTCACACCAAGAACAAATCAAGTCATCGTGTCCTGTGTGTTGGTGTTGCCACAAGACCTGTGAGAAATTGTTGATTACTGGGCTGAGGAGGTGCAAAAACTATCAGCACAATCAGAGACGGTGTAATTAACTGCAGTATGTAAAATATAAATTAAATAACACCTCTGTAATGATCAAACGCCATGCTGAGTTGGGTGGGTTAATATGGCAGGTCACGTAGCTCCCTGCACAGGGAGCACTGACTGCTGCCATGGCTCAGACAGCGTCTGAACATCCAGCAGCCTATGGCCCAGCTTCAGCATTGGCTCCAGAAGCACTGAGGCATAAGGGCAAAGGAGAGCAACACCCTCAGCTGCTGTGGTGGGCTGGCTTGGGCATCTGGTCAGCTTGATGCTGGGGAGCTGGGAAACAAGCTGGGCCGCTTACCTGCCTGCTGCAAATGCTCTTCCCTAGCTATTTGACAGCTAGGCTGGGCCTTTAGTTGTGAACAAAAAGGCTTTATCACAGCCTGTTCTGCAATTTTAAATACTGTACTAATGCCTTTATTGGGAGAACTGGGCCAAGGAAGATCATGGTTACAGAACCATTCAAAACCTGGAAGTTAAACTTGCAGAGGCCCTTGTTAGACAAACTTAAGGTGGTGATGGCAAGGATCTGGTCATAGACACAGTGCAGCAGGCTGCAACAGCATCCAGAAATTCAGTCCTGCCTATTTTAAATTAAACAAGGTCAAATATACAAAAAGCCTGAACCAGTCCTACAAAACAAGTCAGCCCTAAAAGCAGCTTGATAATAAACAAAATGAGGAGTAGACAATAAAAGCATATCAGATAGCTTCCATTAAAAATCCCCAAGAACTGGATGTACAGAAAGGGAGTGCCGTGTGCTGTAGGTTCTGGTGAGAAGCACAGTTGTTGATAGCAAGAGCCCAGCACAGCTGATGGAACGTGGGACCCTGGGGAGTAAGAGGACGGAGGAGGAGACATGGTGGAGCATGCAGAGCCTGAGCCCCTGTGGCCCCCATCCTTCCTGAGCACCAAGGAATGGCAGAACCTTGGGCAGCTATGCCACAGGGTGTTGGGCAGCTGGTGTGCCAGGCTGCAGAGCACAGAAACAGGCCAGCAGACACTGCTGCTTTCTTTCCAACAAATACAATGTCCTCAATGGCAGCAGGAGTTTGGAGCATTTTACCCCTTTCGCTCATTACTTTCTTGGCTTTGACCCTATACTATGAATGTCAATAGTGCCTCGACCCTTGAGGGTTAAGCAAGTACCAGAGATTGGGGTTGAATTCTCAACTGCCTGAAAACTGAGTCACGCTCTGATCAGTATAGTCCATTCTTCATTGTCAATAGCATTTATGGAATGATAAGGGAGCTGAAAAGTTGGGTAATAGTTTAAGACAATATTAGATTGTTACTTTCCATTATGTGTTAACAGCACTTCTCATTGTAATAGCTTGTAGCCAGATTTCGTTCAATGCTGTTTTTTCCAGTTGTTGCAAAGTTTCTTCCATCTTATTTGCTAATTTAGAGAGCGATTTAACTACGTTAGAATCAGGTAAGTAATGCATCTTGACAAATAGCCCAGGCTTTTCCCATTGCAAATTGTGGCCATTGCAGGTTATGAATAAAGATTCTCCCATTCAAAGCAGGAAAGTTGTTAGCAAACACACTTATAAATACAAAACCTGTAGAACGAGACAGATTGAGCACTACTATACTTAGGGTTTACAGGGAAAGAAACAGGCTTCAATGAACATTTGGTTACTTTCTTTTTTCTTTTACATTGCTAACAGGGTTAGCTTCCCTAAAAGGAATACATTACCCTTAAGAGGCAGGCAAAACTCTGGATGCTGCCGGGAACATCTTTACAGGCAGTGGTAGCACCGATGTGTTGTTTGCTTATGCTGACAACTGGTGTTGTCTCTGGGCTTTCATCAAGATGGGAAGGGGTAGGAAATTTCAACTGTCATTCCTGTTCTCTGTTAGAAGATAAAACACTGTTCCAGAGGAGGATACCAATCATCTTAACGTGTCAGCTTTTGGGCTTCTTTGAAGGTAAATTTATGCACTACCGATTGATCTCTGATGTTATTGAACTTGACAGTGAGTTAAAGAGATGTTGTGAAAGTTCAATGTGGATAGTTCCTGTATGTTAAAATACGCAGATATACATAAACACATGAGAATTTGATAAGACCTGTGGCTGTCATTCACTCAAGGCCAATTCCTCAACCACTGAGACAAAGCTAGGAGCGTGTTGTGGCGTGCGATCTCTAGTCTTGCTGCCATCCAGCCTTTTTCAGTAAAGCCATGATATGCATAAGTAATTCTAAATGTTTAAGCCCATTCAGGTCTGTGTAGAACCCAAAATTCAGCTCAGCTTCATAGAAGGCTTCACAGAGACTTCTGCATCATTGTTCATCATACAAATGTTGCTTGTGTTGTCTGATGCCTCTGGACATTTTTCAAGCAGAACTGCTGGAACCTGTGGTTCCAACTGGAAACCATGAGGACTCTGGAGTTAGGAGTTTGCAATGGCTATCGAGCTGTGGAAGATTACTGTGATTTTCTGAGTGAATTATATGTGCCACACTAGCATTTGGTGCAGTGCTAACGCAGCACATCCTTCATCTCTGGACAGAGACTGCTTGGTCTGTTTGGGCAGCAGGGACCCAAAGCAGATGTCCAAGGTTTAGGGTGAAGTTGCCAGAAGCAGGAGATGAGCAAGCAGAAATCATGTGATTTTCATGGTCTGTAAGCTGACAATAAGAAGAAACAGTTGCCCAGGACTGCCAAACCATGGCAGACCTGCCAGCATCACTGGCTGTATGGGGTACTTCCCTGCATGGGATGTATGTTATTTAGGGATCTATATAACTCAGAAGGAAACTATCCAAAGGTTATGGAAAGGTATGCTTCTTGCCAGCTAAAACCTTAGCTCTCCCCAGTTTCAGAGCTGAAGGGGGATAAATGGTTTGAGGATGTTATCTGAGTTTGTTTCTAACAATCTCTCTTCACTAGAGGAGCCTCCAGTGGTCTCTTTTATCTACATCAGATGCTGCTCTGTCTGGTGAATGAAAGGGAGGGAGGTCTCATCATAAATTACACTAGTAATTCTTTTCCAGAACTAATTAACTTAAAAGATACTGTACTGATTGCAGAAAGGTGTTAACAGGAGCTTAAGAAGTTGAAAAACAAAATTAATCTGCATTTGAGAAAGTCTTTCTCTTTAATCTTAAGCTTGTGATGTACAAAATACTCTAAATAGAGCATATTGAAGCAAATTATTAATTTCATTTTTTTGTGTGTTTGAAAAGCTGCTGTATCTTGAAGAGGAGTGAGAAGGGATATCAATAACTTCTGTTTCTGCTTTCACTTGCCACTTTGTTCTTTTCTGATAACACGAGATACAAGTTGCACACCTCCAGAGTGAGGGGCAATGCTTAGTGTTAATTCTCCCTCCCTACCATCCCAGGGGTCCAGGCTGACAGACTCCTCAACAAGGCAACAGCCCCTGGGCACAAAGCCCAAGGCTTGCCACTGGGGAGCCCCTCCATTTTCAGAAGAGAGGCAGAGGGATGGAGACAATGTCCATCCCCAGGTGATCACCCCTCGCTCACATATGGTGCAGTACTGCATCTGGGGCTGCAGCTACTATGTAGAATCGTGGAACCATATAATGGTTTGGGTTGTAAGGGACCTTAAAGCTCACCCAGTTCCAATCCCCTGCCATGGGCAGGAGCACCTTCCACTAGACCAGGCTGCTCAAAGGCCCTTCCAACCTGGCCTTGAACACTGCCAGGGATGGGGCAGCCACAGCTTCTCTGGGCAACCTGTGCCAGTGCCTTATCACTCTTGCAGGAAAGAGCTTCCTAGTATCTAATCTAAATCTCCCCTCTGTCAGATCTCTTTTCCCAGCTAACAGCTTGATAGTTTGAAATAAACTGTGCCAGTCTTTGAATATTATTTTCACATAAATTCCTTACAAATCGTAAAACGAAACTTTTAAATCTGATTCCTTTAAATTTGGTAGAACCCTATATTTTAAGGCATTTTGGACATTGATGGTAATATTTTTCTCTTTCATCCTGTTTTCCCACACTGTCCCCATTCTCCTTTTCCATCTATCCTGCTTTACCCTCTGACTGCAGTAATGTCTCTGAAGCTTTTCATTTACACCCACGTAGTCTAACGTCACTCTGATTTACACCCAGGGTGGAAGACAACCGAGCCCTTTGAGCCCCAGCAGGCAGTTTCTGCTGGGAAGTGCCAGCAGCTCTGGGCGGACTTCAGGACGTTGGTGGTTGGAGAAGGGCAGAAGCAGCTGGGCAGAGGCTCCCCAGCACAAGGGTTATGCAGGGGGCCTGGTCTTGTTTTTCTCCTCTGTGTCCCCTTGTGCCAGTCACAGCTTATAACAATCTTTCCAATAGAGGAGGAAGATGGATTATATTTTAATATCTAGAGACTAAAATTAGTTTATATTTTAGCAAGTTAGCACTTCTTAGCAGCTGATTTACTTTAGAAGCTGAAAAATCCTTACGCTCGCAATTAATCACAAGCTGGTCGTTTTCTTTCAGAACCGTGCAGTTGGGCTGTCTGGATCATAATAGGGGCAACAGCAAGTCGTGTGGCCAAGAATTACAGCCTGTGTTCAGCTCTGTCATAACACAGTTCCTCATCTGCTCATTGTTCTTAATGTGATAAAAGAGTGTATCTTCTCATTTATTCATGGAAATAAGTGTATTATGGATTTATTTAGGAAAACCGTGAAAAGGTTGTCTATTCAGAAGCAAATTGCTTGCCATGCCATGTGTGGGACAGAGGAGTTTAGGATATTAATATGGTGGGAAGCGTGGAGTGGTGGATAGCAAGCTCCAGCCAGTGGTATGCAGTCTGTCCCTTGGCCTGGGCTTGGCCTGCGTCCCTGAGCACATCTGGGCACATCTGTTCATTCTTGTATAAACTCCTAATGAGACATTAAGGTGGCAAATATGGCTGTGCATAAACATGAGTTCTTTTAAACATTGCGGACCATATACTTACGAGGAACTGTTTACTAATAAATCAAAAGTAAATTATTGTTTTCTGCTGACATTAGGTAACCTCTGCCAAAAAATTAACCTGTAAGCTGTTTGACATCATGGAGTAATATATCAAAATGCTGCCAGCATACTGATCCCTCACTACGCTGCTGCAACAAATCAATTAGGCTACCAATTCTGTTCATTAGAATTCATTTAAATCTCAATTAAAAAGTTAATTAAAAGTAAGAGTGAGAAGGAAATCATGTCTTACATTCTTATTAAACTCAAATCACCAAATTAATTTTAAATCCAAATCAACAATCAGAAGTGGAGATATAACGAAAAAGCAAAAAACCCAGTACAGTCTGGTCTCCTGTGGGAAGGAGGTTGCGCTTTAGTACTCCCAAAGAGAATGATTTTCTGGACCATAACGCTGAGCAGAGCCTTGTGCCATGCAGTTCCATCCTTTTTTATTTTAAAATATAGGATATCTGATTTCTCAGATTAATTTGTCTTTGTCAGACCAAGCCTTCAGCAACCCTGCGAGCTCGAACAAACCCTGCCCCCACTCTTTTCTTAACTCGCTCCAAACTTCATAGGTTGCTTTTGCCTTCACTCCTGTCCTGAAAAAGGAAACTGAGCCACCTTCTATGGGATTTTTAATTGCCCTTGCTGCAGGCAGCTCTGCTGACAGCCTTTCTGTCCTGAGGGGTGCATGCAGGTCAAGGAGGGGGCTCCCCCCAACAGTGCTGCACCAGGGATCTCTCACCAGCTCTGGTGGGGGGCGGGCAGAGGTACATGGGTCCAAATGCATCTCACTGTAGCAGAGATTCGATGATGACCTGTGACTTTTTAGAGATCGTTTTTAATTAGGGTGCAGAGCTTTCCTTGGCTGGAAGCCACGTAGTTATTTCTTTTGTTTTCTTAAGGTCCAAAAATAGAGCCCCTCCAGTTGTAAGCATCCTCCTGACAAGCTACAAAAGCCTCAGATTAATTTCATATGCAGTTCTTGGCACTGAGGTCTGGGTGGAGGTGGGCAGGGTCCACCCAGCCTTTCAGTCTCATTAATCATTTGGCTTTCCCTGGCTGCTTGCAGCATCTTCTGGAGGAACCCTTCTCTTTATTCATTCAGACAACCCTTTGGATTAAACAGAGCCAGCTAAATGTCAAACCAAATCTGAGTCTTGATGCAGATAATCATTTCAATAATATTTCTCCATTTGTGCCCAAACACCAAGGGAATAAAGCTTTTCTGCTGTCAGGTAGTGTAAGACTGCAGTTGGTGTAAATGCTTGACATTGAGCCAGATGGCTTAGCCGTGCCGCAAACATATGTTCAACAAGCAGGCTTGCACACATTGGAATTTTATTATTTTGAACTGGTGAGGCGTGCATATTTATTTACTTGACCCCCCTTTGGTGTCACTTTGGTATTAAAACAATCGGTTATGGAGTGTCTTCGAGCAGCGGAGCAGCCCTGGTCTATCACCTCCATGTTGGGCTCCCACCAGTGCCCAGCACTGGCCAGATGCACACCACTGGGGGAAGGCTCCTAAATAGCCCCCAGCATGGAGGAGCTTGCCTTCCCAGACAAACGTTTGCTCTGCAATACACCAGTAATTTTCCCAGTTTTTAAAAGCCGGGATCTCTCGACAGGTGATATATTATGTTCTGTCAAGTGCATCCCAAACATCTTGCTGAGATCACCAAATTAGAAAAAAATATCAGTGCAAAGGGGGAAAATATGAACAAGATAAAAAATTAAAGTCTTTGGATGGGAGCAGTGGCAGTCAGAGCTGAACATAAGCACTTTTTTTTTTTTTTCCCAGGCTAATATTTAATAGCTGGACATAAATCTAAGTAATTTCACAAAACAGCACCAGAATGATCTAGGACCTGATCCAGAACTCATTAAAAGCCGTAGGAAGCTTTCTTCTGCTTTACACATGCTCTGGATTGGGCTCATGTTACATTTTTGGGTTCCAGTCCTGGAGCTGGGCAGAGCTGTGTAGTGCTTTATGACCAGAGTGCCCTAATGCAATAGCAGGTGTGTTTATTCCTTTTGCAGAGAAGCACCTGTATACAAATTATGTAGCCTCAAATAGTTGTCAAGCCAGTATACAAAATCAAAACATTTTAGGACATTGCCTTTGTGTCATTAGCCATGTTGCAGCCTGGATGGGCTCACCCAGCTCTTGCTGCAGCTCATTCCCATCCCCGCTGGGAGCCTCACTTGCTCCCGCCAGAGGGTGGTGGGGTTTGCTTGCCCCTGTGCAGCAGTTAACATTGTTAACACGCCTCATCACGGTCCTTGGGTGGGTTGGGAGGGATCAGGGACATTTGGCAAAGGTTGAGCAAACCCTTGCTGAAGATAGTGAGTAGCTTCCTGCTGATTTGAGGGGCTTGCTATCCCACCTTGACAGGGACAAGGCCCATGCGTAGCAGTGCCTGTCTGCTGCCTCTAATCATCTGCATCTAAAAATGCTGCATGTTATTAATATTCAAGACCATTTGTGTATCACAAATACTACACCATTGTTAAAGTAATTCTAGCCCATGTAGGAATGTGAACAACTCATCTATTGCAAAAAGCAGCAGGCACGATCAACAAAGCCCTGCTGGCTGGGGCTGCAGAGAGATGTCCTCACACAACAGTGATTCCAAAATGCAAGAGCAGTTAATTAGCACTTGGGAATGTGTTGCGACTCTCACAGAAAGCTGCAAAACTTACTTCAGCAGCAAAGGGCAGGGATTGCCAGCCATACAGGCAGTGGGTGTGCTGGCATTCTCACCTCTGTGCCTGGGCAGCATGGGCTGCCCTCACCCTGCCTCCCACACCAAGTGCTGCCACAGCCCCATGGGGCCTCTCCCCCCCCGGGAAACTGGTTCTTTCACACCACTGATGGGTCCACTTTGGTGATGACTCCTGCCCAAGCACCATCTTCAACTCTAGAAAGGCAGACATAACATA
Source organism: Agapornis roseicollis (assembly GCA_002631895.1). Taxonomy (NCBI): domain Eukaryota; kingdom Metazoa; phylum Chordata; class Aves; order Psittaciformes; family Psittacidae; genus Agapornis; species Agapornis roseicollis. The sequence goes on along the minus strand of NDXB01010713.1, from coordinate 82,798 downwards.
ATTTAAACTAGTATCCTGTCTTTGCCATTGGGCATTCAGAAAGAATCAGAGAGAAAACCTCACCGTGACTGCAATTGGAGTAGGTCAAGTGCAAGAGCAGATGTGATAACGGGTGCAGCCTGTGCTCTTTTGCAAGTGCTGCTGCTGCTGCTGCTCTCCAGCTTTCCACAGCCATCGTCATTGTTGTCTGGGGCTGGGTTTGTGCTATTTCAGCTTCAGGGGCAGAGACCATCAATTATTTTTGTCCATAAAGTGCCATGCACATCTGGGATGCTCTTTAAATAGTAATAATAATAATGTTGTAGCTCCTGACAAAGCCTTTGCCCATTCTACAGTCCTCAAGCGTGCTACAGCAAATTGCTAAGCAACACTGATTTCCCCACTTGTTTGCTATTGTGTGGTGCATTACAGGGGCTTCTGGCCGCCTCTCACCCCAAGGGGCAGTGCTCCTGGCTGCTGCTTGGTGCCTGAGGGTGGGTGTTTGCTGGAGGTGCTCACCTGAAGTATACATGGGTCCTGGCACACTGGGATTGAGTGGCTGCTGCTTCAGGATCTGCAAAATGCCCAGTGATCCAGTAATAGTGGCCAGGGGCCCAAACACCAAACTGAGAGCTGGGTCCCAGCTTTGTGGTGTTTGCTTAAAAGCAGTGATGCTTTCAAAGCAATGGTCTCTCTGTTTCTCCTCCATGCCTTCAGGTTTCATGCCTTCCTCTTTCTCACTGCCACTGTACATCTACTTAATCTATTTATTTACTTTCAAGAAGGATGGAAAAGGGTGCTGGGGCTGTTGTGGTAGGCTGGCAATGCCCCTGTACCAACCATGGCATGTCAGCTCCTCCGTGCCTTGGGCAGCATGATGATATATTGCCTGCGCCTACAGGAGTGAATGGTGCAATCCTGAATTACACTGGCTGGATTATATATTTGGTGCATATGAAATAGGATTATCCTTAATATGAGATAAAATTCTTCTCTTCCTAATTTCTAAATCTTTGGAGGGACTAAAGGGCACATGGGTAGTAAATGAGATATGCCGTGCTGCCATAGCAGAGACAGATGTGTCATGTTTAGATGCGGTTCTGATTCCAGAAGTCCTCATTTCAAGCTAATCAGTGCTGCTAAACAGTCATTTTGATTTATATCTGTTGATAAATCATTTGTCCTTAGCACTGGTTGGCTGGGATTCAGCTGGGAGGAGAGGGTGCTTCCTTGATGCTCTGAAACTGGCTCTAGCAGCTTCAGCAGGTGGCCTCAGGAATTGCCATAGCTTATCTGCAAGTATCGTGTATGTTCAGTGGTAACAAGAAGGAGCTTGACCAGCATTTTAGTGCTGCTGCTGTTACCAGAGTTTGTTTTGGTTTTTTACCTTGCAGTCAGTGCTGTCTGGGTGCAAAGCCATAACATCTGGGGCAGACTGAAACTGCTGGCCACTGATCTGGGATATGGGTGGTATGGGCACCACCAGGCAGTGGTGCTGGCTGTGGGTCCCAGGGCATTACAGCGATGGGCTGACCCAACCGTGGCTCCCGAGCTGCCATGGGAGTGTGTGGCCATGGTATCTTCATTTACCTTGGAACAACTATGCAAAAATCACAAGAAAATTTATGCAGGGAGAGATTGCTCATGAATTTTCCCATATATTTTGCTAGGGTTTTAATTACTTTCTTCCACTGAACAAACCCACCCATCCTATTTGCATAGTGCGAGCCAATGATGGCAAAATTTAAAATAAAAGGCCCAAGCCACCCTGCTACATTACCAGGGATTCTGTTGAATGTGTGAGAACAAAGTACGGATTCTCATCCCTGTGTCTTCAAGTGAACAGTTTCCAGATCTATTTAAACCCAACAGCTATTTGACCAAGAATTTGTGTTGCATTAAAGCCTAAATATATTTATTTTCCATTTCCCTGAATTCACATGCTTTCAGTGGAAAGCTAGTGGGTGTTTGTCTTCGATATTTATACACTGTCATTACAAAGTATCCGAGCATAACTTTGGGAAAATAGCTCTGTCATGGAACTCTTGTCTGCAATTACAAATGCAGCTCTTGAAGAGTCTCTTCAGACTCCTTGAGAAGAGAGAATCCTTGTCTGAAAAATGCATTTATGGAACTATAGCAGTTATAGAATCATAGAGTCAACCAGGTTGGAGAAGACCTTTAAGATCATCAAGTCCCAGGACTACCAAATCATTAAAGGGATGTTAAATTTGCTGGATGCCATGGTGCTCTATGTGAGCTGGCTGACTAGAGCCAGGAGGAGGGTAATGGGCTCTCCTCAAACCCTGTAAGGGCCCCAGCACATCACTGGTGGCTGCAGTGCATATGAGGTGTGTGCAAGCTACATGCAAATTTTATAATAAATTCTATACATAAACCTATATAGGTTCATACTATATGTTCATACTATAGGTTCATACTGCTGCATGGCCAGTGCTGTAGAAGAGGAAAAAGAGGGGGTTGAACTGCAGGGAGGTGTAGAGCTGGGCTGCCAGGGGAATGGAGGAGCAGCTCACCTCAACAGAATCCTACTAGAAAAAAAAGAATAAATTGCACATGCCAGTGCTTTTTCTTAAAAAAAAAAAAAAAAGTAAAAAATGAAGTGGAAGTGGAGTTGACTTAGGATATAGATCTCTATCCTCTCACTCATTTTTGTGCTATTTTTTCATAAACTTGGCTGCTTCTCGTTTGCCCTCTAATAATTCTCTGAAGGCTCATTTCCCCTGTATAACTCTGTGCAAACAAAGTTGAGAAAAGGGTATTTAGACTCATCCTTCAGGAATGCTGTTTTTGAGAAAATGCTTGTTTACCTATGTCAGTAATTTTCAAAAATATAATGTGCATTTGAAGATCAAAGATAATCATGTGTGAAAACTCCAGCATTTCGATCAGGTTGAAACTCCTGCAGAATTGCATTTCCTCCATACAGGCTTGCCTTATATCCTGAAAACAATGAAGAAGCAAGTGATCTGCTGGCTCTAACAATAGGAGGATTAATACTGAACACCTCCGATGCCTAATGGCATGGGTCCTTTATGACATTATTCTTCATGAGTGAGGAGGGATCTGATAATTCATGTTATTAGGTCTTCCCTCATGAGTAAAGATAAATGTCATCAAAGGTAGAAGCCATTATGTATTCTATACAATGCAAGTTACCTTGCTACAATTTTTCCTCAGTATTATTTTTTTATGTATGCAGGGAGGAACGCATTTGTAAAAGCTCATAAAAATTATGTTAAATTCTATTTTTAAGACGACAAAAGAGTAAGTCATTGATGACATGCTTAGCACACATCACAATCTCTTGTAAGTCATTGATGACATGCTTAGCACACATCACATTCTCTTGTCTGCTTCCCCAGTTTGCAGAAATGGACAACCTTGAGGAGGATATCACAGCTCTGGTTCCTGAGTACCGGAAACACATCAAGTTGTGTGTAAGTGGGCACCTGGTAGCAAGGCAGGAGGTGACACCCGCAGTGCCAGAGCCAGTGGCCTTGCCATGCAGATCTGTGGACGGGTTTCACAGTCAAAAACTTACTAAAGCCAAGGAGATCTTTAAAAGCTGCCCTTTGAGAAATCTTAGGAAACTATTCCTGAAGAGCTGATTTGTGCAGTCTGATTCCAAATGTAAGAAAACCCTGAGCTGGGCTCACCAGGGCCACTTTCGTGTTACTGCATCAATGTGCATGTGGGTTTTTGTAAAAAATAACTTATTCCACGACATAACACTGAGGAAACTGTTGGGGCATCATGGACATTGGTAATGTTGGGGACTTACAGACCACTGTGTGGTATGGGTGCCAGCTGCTCATCTAGTCTGACTGTGAACCCATTAGCACAGCGCTGCATGACACAGAATGGTATGGCACGGCACAACATGGCCCAACATGGCCCAGCATGACCCAGCACAGCATAGCATGGCACAGCATTGCACGGCACAGTGTGGCACCACCTTTAAAATAGGATAGCAAAACAGCTAAAAGAACATGATGAGTTGTTTTAATAAATAGAAGGAAAATGAGGGTACTCGAAGGCAAGATGCCCACACCATGAGGGTGTGCTCGCGTGGACCTCATCTATTTTGGCTCTTCATCTGTAGAGCTCTGCATTATTTGTCCACATTGAGGCTCAGGTCTGCTGGCACCACCAGTGTGGTGGGTGGGAGCTCCAGGGCTCCCCAGAGTCTGCCTGGCAGCTATTGCCAAGCTGCAGGTATGTCAGTGAAGCACTAATAAAGGTATTTGTAGTCTGTGTGCCACACTCAGGGCAGTGGCGCAGGACATCAGGAGCAGATGTCCATCCTAGTCGGAGCTCCCAGCTGTGCCACTGCTGCTGTTTTACCTTTCTGTGGCTTTCCAGCTCCTGGGAGCCTGGGGTTGCTCCCACACCCTGTTCCCTGGCAGAGCACTGCAGCTGCAGCACTGTACCAGGATCCCATGTGCATTATTTCTATGGGCTTGAGGATGACCTGCAGCATCACGGAGGTGGGACGATGCCTAAATCCCTGCACTGGGGGCTGGGCTTTAAGCGATTCATCAGTCAAGGCAGGAGAGGCTCTGTGCCCACGCCTTCAGCAAACAGGAATATGCACGTACACACAAGAGCAATTACTTTGTGCGAATGTGACAAGGGAAAATTGAATGTAAAGTCTGTTGTAAACAGCCTATAAATCTTGCTTTCTGTGCTCAGTCAAGGAGGAGCCCAGGTGTTTGTAAGTCCCTGTGTAGGTAGTGGGAGCACAGCTAGGCATGTGGTGAAAGAGGACGAAGGGGCGACTGGAGATGTCTGTGCCTTGAGTGCACTCACATGCGGCACTCTCCCCTCAGGTTGTCAGCCTTGGAGTGCCTGTCACTCCTATACCCCTGCGTGCTCAGGTAGAAGAAGAAACCTTTGGAGATGCTCTTGCACCAGCCCATGGCTCTCTGCCAGTGTGAGCGATGACCAGGTGGCTCTGCAGAAACCCAGCTTGTTCTCCAAAGCCCCTGTGTGACGACTGAAGGGAGATGAGGAGGATGTGCATGGGGGCAGCAGTGATACTCCAGTGCTGGTATGTGCCCACCCTTGTACCAGGGGTCCTGGGTTTCCCCAGAGACATGCCCAGCAGCCAGGAGAAGACATGTTGTGCGTCCACTCCTCATCTCTGGCTGCCCTGGACACAGCTCCCAGAAACCATTACATGCCCATGGACCATCCTGGTACAATTATTGCATTTGTTCCCCTGGCATTTTTCCTTAAAGCCCTAGCAGTGCAAGCAAGCACTCCATCCCATGCCAAGCTGCCTTTGTCCCTTGGGGCTATGGAGGCCACCTCTGGACCCCATCGTCACCTTCCTGTGCCCCATGGCCCCGTCAGCTTGCTGCCTTGTGCCCTCCAACAGGCACCAGGGTTTGGAGAGAGTGATGCTCTCCCAGGAGATGCATTCAGGGATCTCAGAGGCAGGATGTCCCCCCTGCCACAGCCCAGGATGCCTGTCCTTGGGCAAGGGTGGAAGCAGTGACAGGGCAGGCTGGAATGGTATCTGGTGCTGGGGAGGAAAGTTTGTAAAGAAAGTACTGAACACAGACTTCCCAGGGTATCAGAAGGAAAATTTATGCATCGCCTTTGAGTTCAACTTCTCCATTAAAGCTTTTTCCCTATAATCTAGGGAGTTCTTATCTTGGTGACTTATGATGTTATGGAGGGGCTCATGCATGGAAAATGTCAATAGAAATAGTAACTCTAGAAGGGAAGGGCCTCCTAATTAGTCCCCATTTAGATTTTATGATGGCTTTGAGATCTGCTCATCCTGACAGTGCGCACTCTGGTTACATATTGTTCTAGCCTGAGGGAACCATAGGAAAATCCAGATTTATTGTACCTATCATACCAGCATATTTCATTTGCCATTATGAGCAGCCATCTCGCAATGATGCAGGAGTATTTATTACAGATTAAATTGTAGGACCTGGATGGTTTAGTGAGGTTCTTGAGGTATCATTTATGTCATTAACTGGCTCATTATCAGATCTGCAAATCTCAATTCCTTTTTTGTGCCTTGTTTAAGAGCTGGGACCTGGGCTGGGGCTCTGGCAGGCTGTGGGTCCCGGGGTGTGCATGCATGCCTGAACATGTGTGCAGGTGAGTGCATATGTATGGGTGCACATGTGTGAGTGTGTGTGCATGGTGCCAGGACATGGAGGAAGCATATCCTTAGGAAGGATGCTCTCTGGGAGCTGGGCTCGGGTGGCTCTGGCTCCCTGGGGACCATCAATGATGGAGCTTAATAACCAGCTATGCATGTGCGTAAAACCAGGGCACATACCTGCCTGCAATGAGGGAGGTATTTCACCCTGTCCTCTCTTGTATGCTTCTGCACCGATTCCTCTCCATCAAACTGCAACTTTGAAAGGAAAAGCTGAGAAAAGCAGTGGTAGGAGAGGAGGTAATTTAACTCTAATTATTTAACAACTCTATTCCAGGCATAAGCTTATTACCAGTGGCAAAAGAATACATTGGATCTGCCCCCCCCTTCCCCCCC